>WNWK01000368.1:225000-532015 GCA_009830355.1 Cherax destructor | reverse complement strand
GGTGTGTAAAAGAAAATTGAAAGTGAATATAGGAAAGGTAAGGTGATAGGATAACAAAAGATTAGGTGGGGGGAATCAGATTGGGGGGAGAAGTATGGAGGAGGTGAATGTATTCAGATATTTGGGAGTGGACATGTCAGCAGATGGGTCTATGAAGGATGAGGTGAATCATAGAATTGATGAGGAAAAAGGGTGAGTGGAGCACTTGAGTCTGTGGAGACAAAGAACTTTGTCCATGGAAGAACAAGGAATGTAAGTATAGTTATACCAACACTCTTATATGGGTGTGAAGCATGGGTGATGAATGTTGCAACGAGGAAAGGCTGGAGGCAGTGGAGATGTCATGTCTGAGGTCAATGTGTGGTGTGAATATAATGCAGAGATCGGAGTTTGGAAATTAGGAGGAGGTGCGGGATTACCAAAACTATTATCCAGAAGCTGAGGAGGGTTGTTGAGTGGTTCGGACATGTAGAAAGAATGGAACGGACAAAATACTCAAGGGGATAAATCTGTAGTGGGGGAAGGCGGGTGGGGGGTCGGCCTAGGAAAGGGGGGGGGGGAAAAATTTGGTCGGGGGGCTTGGACCCAAACAAGCATGGGCGTATTTGATGGGGTGAATGGAGCAAATGGTTTTAATACTTGAGGCTTTGGATGTGAGAAAAGTAACATTTATAAAGGGTTTCAGGAAAACCGGGGGGCGGACTTGATTCCTGGAGATGGGAAACAGTGCGCACTTAAAGGGGGGGGGTTTTAATTTCAGTTTTATAACTGTAGTGTAAAGCACCCCTCTGGAAAGAACAGAGGGAGTGAATGATGATGAAAGTTTTCTTTTTCGGGCCACCCTGCCTTGGTGGGAATCTGCCGATGTGTTAATAAAAAAAATAAAAAAAAGATACAAGTCGAAGTTAGAGGTATCTATTGATTAGGGTTAGAAAAGTCCACGTGTGGAGGCAGCGGAAGACCTGTAATCAGAGAAGGAGTGGGACACTGTGAAGGAAGGAGGGGTGTAGACGGAGAAGAGAGAGAAGGAGGAACCGGAGGTGGAGCGGTGTCCATCAACATTCCAGTCTCTGAAATATGTTCTGCGATAGCGTCCAGCGTTTCGGCAGACAAAGATGCAGGATGTGGGACCACATTAGAGATGGAAGAAGGAGGAGGGTGAACAACAATCTGGGAGACTATAGACTGTACTAAAGTAGAGGGCGAGGAGATGGAAGAGGAAACTATCGAAGGGGCTTGGGAGGGGACAGGAGTGGAAGCGACCTGGGGGGGCAGTCAAGGAAGAAACTTGGGAGGGGACAGGGGATGAAGATATTGAACGAGGAGGAGGATGAACCTCCACACACGTTACAGAACTAGTCGGAGGTGAAGAACCCGGCAATGGGGATTTTTTGCCAGACTTATGAGAAGAAAAGGGGCAGTGAGGATTAGGTGTTGGACGAGGGCGTGTAGACACAGAACTGTGCGAGTGAGTAGAGGAAGGGGTGAGGACAGTATGGGATGCCGAGGTAGGGACCTCGGAGCCAAGAACAGCAAAATAATTATAGACAGGGGTGACTGAGGATGGGGCGACCACAGAGGAAGCCGCGGGAGTTGGGACCCCAGAAGTGGGGCAACGTTTAGCAATGCGAGAATAGGAAATATGGGGAAGTCTCCCATGAAGGCGTAGATGAGAGAAGGCCATAGCATATGAGAAGCCTTCTTTGAGACAACGGATTTCCCACTCATTTAGGTAAACCTGACAATAGCGAGAGTAAGATGGATGCACCTCATGACAGTTAAGGCAAGAGGGAGGTAGATTACAAGAAGGACTGGCATGGTCATCGGCACCACAGACTGGGCATTCGGCCATGGACCTGCAATATTTCGCTGGATGACCAAAACGCCAGCAGTTTCTACACTGTTGCGGTGTAGGGGTCACCTTTCAAACTTGTAAACGGTGACCTGCAATGTAGATCGAGGGTGGAAGTTCACGGCAGTCAAATGTTAAACGAGCTATATTGCAAGGATAACGTCTTCACTTATGGGCAGGGAGGACAAAAGTGTCAACTTTGAGAATAGGGAGGTCTTGGAGCTCAAGCTGCTCCAGAATGTCATCACCACATGTCTGGAAATTCCGTTGGACAATGGTGTGGGGTAAAATGACAGTACCACTACAAGAATTGAGAGAATGATGTTTGTCAATAGTGATAGGAATAGTATCTATGGTCGTAAGGAGAGAAAGATTGCAAGCTTGGCCAGCATTCTGGACCGTGATGATGCCAGTGCCGCTCTTGAGAATGTGAAATGAGATATCTTTACCTACATGGCGTAGGAGAGCTTTACCAATACTATGATCGGGAAGATAGGTAGTTGGAGTAGTCAGTCTTAGAGTAAAAAACTTTGTCCATTGAGTAGTGTGAAACAAAGTGTTTAAGGGGAGTGGGTGACGAGCTGGTCGTTTCTAAGATGAATGAGAAAGAAGTGTTGAATCGTCATGTAAGGGTCTTGGTCGTTTGGATGTGGGACCGGAGGTGGTCCGACGTGTGATGGGCGAGCAATGCGAAAATTGCCGCACCGTAGAGGGAGAAGCCGGAATCAAGGTCAGAGAAGAGCGAAGGTCAGACGTGTCAAAAGGGCCGGTCAGAACCCCGATACCTGAAGCAGGTGACGAACCGGCACCAGCAAGAGGTACAGGGGTATAGGAGGTGTCCGAAGAGTTGTCCATTAACGAGGTAGGGTCAGAACTGGGTGTGGTATCAGGAAGGGGCCCAGGAGTAGTAGGTTCACAGATTGGGTCGTCCATGGTTAGGTTACTTCTTTCTTTTTGTTTTAAATAAAAAAAAAGAAAGAAGAAAAGAAAATAAAAAGAATAAAAAAAGGGGGAAACGTGGAGGAATAGCTCCTAGGAGGAATGAAAGGGGCGTAATTCCCCCTCCACACCCAAGAGGACCTCAACACCGCAAGTAGTGCAGATGCTGCATGGAACCTGTGCCATACCCTACCCTTCATGCCAGTAAATCAGCAATCCGGGATAGCAACCTCACATCCACCGAGCCACCTCGGCGGACAAAAGAGAGGGTGGCCGGATACCTGCCACAAAGGATACCTCTTTCGGCCACCACCCCTGGAATCCGAATGGTGGCCTCCGGAGATACACCCATCGCCCGAAAGATACCCAAAGCCACCCCCCATCCCCCCCGGGAGACTGGAGAGGGATCGGGACATCCCCAGGCGATCCAGATTCCACGGCAAACTACACCACCGCCAAGAACCTCAACGGAATGGGATGGACCACGGTACCCTTCCCCCTACCTAGGAACCAGAATGCCTGCTGAGAGAAGCTTACAGGGTAAAAATGGGAAGGGAATAAGGGAGGGATGAGGAGGAGGAAAGGGAGATGGGGAAGATGGGAAAGGGGAGGGGGGATTGGGGGGTAATTAGGTTCGGTCTGAGAAAGAAGACCAAGAGGTCCAATTCCTCAGACCGATAGTCTCTTTACTGCTACAAGGAGCCCCCTTTAAAGAGGTATAGAAGTTGAACATGATCAACATCTCTGGAATTTTCTGAAAGTTATAAAGCACAGGAATTTGACAATTAATCTAAACTCATAAAATTTATACCCTCAATTTAACGTCCTTCAATGTACACAAGAGTCCCTTGCAAATCATTACCCTTAACAGACTTAAAACTCGACTCTCCAAAGAGGCTCAGGAGCTGGAGACCAACAATTTCTGGAAAGAAATTGTTGGTCTCCGTTCTTGATATACTCACTCGAGCCTAGTATCTGTAGGCTAACAGCTTCCAAAGATTCAAGGAACTTTAGATCAGAAGCTGATACAGACGCAGAGCTGAAGATCAACATTCTAAGGAGACCCCAGGATGCTCACCTTAACCCAAACACCTCGGTCGGGGAACCGGGGTAATGAATGCGCAATAAACATAAATAAAATTTCACAAAAAAATATTTAATATGCGAGGCAAGTTACGAAAGTTAGATTTTTTTCAAACAAATAATTTTTATTTCTTAATTTTTAGTTTCATCAAGGTTCTGAAGTGAAAATGTTTTCAATGAAATTCTTTAGTTCCCTAATGAGATTTTTAATAAATTTGTCTGTTGATATTTTTTATTTCATGCATTTTATTTTCCATTTTATCTTGTTAATTTCGTGTTTTATTTTTAAAGTTTCTTTATCGCTTATAATACATACTTTTCAGCTTGTATGGCTGTGTTCTCCACATAAATGGATTAAATAAACTATTCTGATTTTGAATGCTCCTTGTGTTTTTCGGATTCTGTGGACTTTCAAGTCTAGTGGGGAATTTCACTGTACACAAATTTGTTTTGGGGTAATACCCCCCAAAAAAGTTTGTCGACCCCTGCGTCTAACAATATCAGATAAAATCAATCCAGGAAATTTTGAGGGCCAACTTCCATAGGGTTTCACTCACTCACATGAACGTGAAAGTCATGGCGACTGGTTTACAGAGGTGGTTGATCTTCTCACACCATTGAAACTTAAGCCGGTTAGTTTGCTTTGCCAAGGGACATGTTAAAGTGTAGCATTGTGAAAATAAATAATAAACTTGTCATAGTCACTGTACGACCTGAGAAGGATATCCCCCGTGTCCCATAACCCCAGCCTCCTCTACCTCAGTACATACAATAGTGATAATGCAAGATAGTTTATATGCACTAATACGTGACAACGTATATGTATGTGCATGTGTGTGCTTATATGTAGCTGTGCATATGTACTCACCTAGTTGTGGTTGCCGGGGCGCGTCACAGCTCCTGGCCCCGGAAATTTTTTTGCCAACAATATTTGGTGTTCCCAGGCGGTCACCCATCCAAGTACTAACCAAGCCCAACGTTACTTAACTTCACTGATCGAGCGAGAAGCGATGCGTTCAACGTGGTATGGCCGTTGTATTCATGTGCATGTTCATATACGTGTACGGTATATGTATATATGCATCTGCATGTGTACCTGGGCATATGTGTGCGCATGTATATTTCTAAATGTATATGTATGATAAAAAATAGACCTGAATACAGCTAAACTGTAACAATACTAGACATGTAATGTCACTGAGATGAACAAGAAATGTATCTCAGTGTCCCAGACACTCGACCCCCCCCCCATCCCCTGTACAGCATTGCATGAGTAAGGAATAATAAAGAATGGGGCGTAAATGTCTAAAGTAGCTAAATATCATCAATTAAGCCAATCAGATTATCAATTAAATATCTCAGTTTCTTAAATACACTCGTTTCTGTCACTGATCGATCCAAAAAAAAAACGTAACCACTGTCACATACCACCGGTACCGAGGTTTGAGAGGAGCGGGAACCCAGAACTAACCCTCTCATTTATTAGACTTACAATAGCGGGTATTTTTTCTCGATTCGTGAAATTTTGCTCGTGGGGATTATGGAAGGAGTCATTCTTCTACTCTCCTTGTTCTCCCACCAGTTGCACTGCTCTGGTAGTCTGCAGTGCCTAGCGGCTCACTGGGTGACACATCAGGTGGTACATCCAGTGGCTGTCTGGCGCAGAGGAAGTGTTACTGCAGGTTACCTGTGGCTCCAGGAGTCATGACTGAACGTGTTCAACTTTTGTTTATTCTTGCAGGCTTGCCTTTGCCTATTATAAGCTGACTGCTACTAGCATATCTCAAGATATATAGGTTGTTGGGGCATGAGAGTGACGACACTCTGATTCTGGATCCTGGAGTGCTTGTGGTGTAGAGGATTAAAGGGAAGGCGAGCAGTGTTGTGCTCAACACTAATTCACTAATCATCACGTTCGACCAACTGGACCTGAAGAAGCCTACTGTGTAGGCGAAACGTTTCGGAGATAAGATAACTAATTGTTGTACACGTGTCTTATTAACTTGTTAGTAATGTATACCTTTATCATATTCAGAAGGCAGGTGTTGAGGACTCATGCCCCCACATAGACTTACTCAGGAGGCAACTTTAGGGGACACATACCCCTACACACGCCCTGTCAGGAGGCGGGTGTAGGGGAAGTCGCACCCACATACCCACATTTTTAGAAGGCAGTGCATGTATTTTAATTTTAAGTTCTAATAAAATATGTTTAATTTCTATTGGGCTGAGTCTTTTCATTAAAAATTATGTAAAAAAAAAAAATGTCCCAAGGAGCGCCTTCCCCAACTAAGAATTTTTGGAACGCCGTGTATGTCTTCGAAATCAATATAAAAAGAACTTTCATATGCGCTATAAAACATACTGCAACAAAACAATATTCCCCGCCAAGCAGCGCCGCTCCCAAAATGTTTTTTTTAATAAACCCGTAAATGCTTTTTAAACTGTCACTCGATACAGTACAAGTAGAACAATCCCCCATCATGGGGAACCGCATCCTCCTCTAAAATTTAGAATGCCGCATAATGTAAACCTGGTGATGGCAACAAGGGAGAGAACGTGGCAGAATTTGACTTCACTGACTTTCATGGCAGCGGTGTTTAGAAGAAACCCACAACACCACGTTGATGAATAAATATAAGATACAGTGATGGTAGTATACATTACGTCAGTTTACAGTGATGGTAGTATACATTACGTCAGTTTACAGTGATGGTAGTATACATTACGTCAGTTTACAGTGATGGTAGTATACATTACGTCAGTTTACAGTGATGATAATATACATTACGTCAGTTTACAGTGATGATAGTATACATTACGTCAGTTTACAGTGATGATAGTATACATTACGTCAGTTTACAGTGATGATAGTATACATTACGTCAGTTTACAGTGATGATAATATACATTACGTCAGTTTACAGTGATGATAGTATACATTACGTCAGTTTACAGTGATGATAGTATACATTACGTCAGTTTACAGTGATGATAGTATACATTACGTCAGTTTACAGTGATGATAGTATACATTACGTCAGTTTACAGTGATGATAGTATACATTACGTCAGTTTACAGTGATGATAGTATAAATTACGTCAGTTTAGTGATGATAGTATACATTACGTCAGTTTACAGTGATGATAGTATACATTACGTCAGATTACAGTGATGATAGTATACATTACGTCAGTTTACAGTGATGATAGTATACATTACGTCAGTTTACAGTGATGATAGTATACATTACGTCAGTTTACATTGATGATAGTATACATTACGTCAGTTTACATTGATGATAGTATACATTACGTCAGTTTACATTGATGATAGTATACATTACGTCATTTTACAGTGATGGTAGTATACATTACGTCACTTTACAGTGATGGTAGTGTATTTTACGTCAGTTTACAGTGATGGTAGTATACTTTTCGTCAGTTTACATTGATGACGGTGTACATTACGTCAGTTTACAGTGATGACAGTACATTACGTCAGTTTACAGTGATGACAGTGTACATTACGTCAGTTTACAGTGATGACAGTGCACATTACGTCAGTTTACAGTGATGACAGTGCACATTACGTCAATTTACAGTGATGACAGTGCACATTACGTCAATTTACAGTGATGACAGTGCACATTACGTCAGTTTAAAGTGATGACAGTGTACATTACGTCAGTTTACAGTGATGACAGTGTACATTACGTCAGTTTACAGTGATGTCAGTGTACATTACGTCAGTTTACAGTGATGTCAGTGTACCTTACGTCAGTTTACAGTGATGGTAGTATCGTTGTTAAACATTTAATACTTTTCGGTCTATTAGTAATGTTGTCACATCATTCTGCTGAGTCTGGTTTACTGGTAAACCTACAATGTTAAAACAGTAAACCATACAGATGCAGAGTTCTGAGTTTTATCCATCTCCGGCCAATTATTGACGGCTAAGCCGATTAAAAGTTTGTCAGTGATAATCATGGGCAAGCGCTAAACCCGTGAGGATAATAGAGCGCCTACAGAATGGGAGGTAATGGGAAGGGTAGCTCTAAATCCTTGCATCAAGAGCCCTTCGCTAGCCTCAAGGCACAACTCTCCCGCCGCAGGGTTCCAGTTTATCAACACAAATGAGAAATGGACAAGTTTACTTACTATGGTAGGACTGACACGCCACCACCCCGACTGTGTTGCATCTGTTGCTTCATGTGATGCATCTGTTATTCCATGTGATGCATCTATTGTTCCATGTGATGCATCTATTGTTACATGTGATGCATCTATTGTTCCATGTGATGCATCTATTATTCCATGTGATGCATCTGTTATTCCATGTGATGCATCTATTGTTCCATGTGATGCATCTATTGTTCCATGCGATGCATCTATTGTTCCATGTGATGCATCTATTGTTCCATGTGATGCATCTATTGTTCCATGTGAGGAGTCTATTTTTCTATGTGATGCATTTATTACCCCATGTGATGCATCTATCGCATCACACAGGGGAAAATCTAATGCATCGGATATCATAATGTAATCACTGGTATCAAAGTTTAGTGAACGTAAACGTAAGTCTAATGAACATAAGCATAAATTTTGTGAATGTAATCATCTGTTCAGTGAACATAAACATGAATTTAGTGAACGTAAACATGAATTTAGTGAACGTAAACATGAATTTAGTGAACGTAAACATGAATTTAGTGAACGTAAACATGAATTTAGTGAACGTAAACATGAATTTAGTGAACGTAAACATGAATTTAGTGATCGTAAACATGAATTTAGTGAACGTAAACATGAATTTAGTGAACGTAAACATGAATTTAGTGAACGTAAACATGAATTTAGTGAACGTAAACATGAATTTAGTGAACGTAAACATGAATTTAGTGAACGTAAACATGAATTTAGTGATCGTAAACATGAATTTAGTGAACGTAAATATGAATTTAGTGAACGTAAACATGAATTAGTGAACGTAAATATGAATTTAGTGAACGTAAACATGAATTTAGTGAACGTAAACATGAATTTAGTGAACGTAAACATGAATTTAGTGAACGTAAACATGAATTTAGTGAACGTAAACATGAATTTAGTGAACGTAAACATGAATTTAGTGAACGTAAACATGAATTTAGTGAACGTAAACATGAATTTAGTGAACGTAAACATGAATTTAGTGAACGTATATATGAATTTAGTGAACGTAAACATGAATTTAGTGAACGTAAACATGAATTTAGTGATCGTAAACATAAATTTAGTGAACGTAAACATGAATTTAGTGAACGTAAACATGAATTTAGTGTTCGTAAACATTAATTTAGTGAACGTAAATATGAATTTAGTGAACGTAAACATGAATTTAGTGAACGTAAACATGAATTTAGTGAACGTAAACATGAATTTAGTGAACGTAAACATGAATTTAGTGAACGTATGAATTTAGTGAACGTAAACATGAATTTAGTGAACGTAAATATGAAGTTAGTGAACGTAAACATGAATTTAGTGATCGTAAACATGAATTTAGTGAACGTAAACATGAATTTAGTGAACGTAAATATGAATTTAGTGAACGTAAACATGAATTTAGTGAACGTAAACATGAATTTAGTGAACGTAAATATAAAGTGAGTGAACATAAGCGTGAGTTTGAGGGTTGTCAACACTCGACCCAACAACCTCAATCAACATATTCACTTTTCCAACAATCTCGATTTTCGCTTTCAATCAACGAAAGATTTTTTTTTTTTCCCGAACGGAGGCAATGACACTGACTCGTGACTCAGCCACTGTAGTTCAGACACTAACTAACTCATGTCAAATACAACGAACTTTGGAACACCTGCGTCCACGATTACTAACTCAGTGTTGACAGCTGTCAACACACTGACGGCTTGTCCGGTTACCATCACCGCCATTATAGGCTGACATGTAGGTAATAATGCCCATATGAACCAGAATATTACATAAATATTGTATAAGAATACTCCTAATATTATACTGGGTAGGTAAGAAACGGAATTCTATCGAAGATAAATTTGTTGACTTAATATACGATCTTAGGGGTAACCCGAACACTTGTTGCCCTTCCTTCTACAGCCATGCACAAGAAATAAATAAATAAATAAATAAATAAATAAATAAATAAATAAATAAACATATATATATATGTTTATATATATATATATATATATATATATATATATATATATATATATATATATATATATATATATATATGTCGTGCCGATTAGGTAAAACTGGCGATTTTGCTTAAGTAGCAAAGCTCATCTTGCCATATAAGACAAGCGAAAATTTGTGTATGGAATAATTTCGCAAAAATCATTCTGAACCTAACGAAAAAAAATATATTTCATTGTGTTTGTTTACTATTAAATTATTGTAAACGTATCTAAAATATATTTAGTTGGATTAGGCTAAATTAAATTGCGCTTGTTATAATAAGGGAAGGGAAGTTTTCTAAGATTTTTTTGGTACAAAATTAAAAAAAATTATATTAACATTAATGAATATATATATATATATATATATATGTGTGTGTGTGTGTGTGTGTGTGTGTGTGTGTGTGTGTGTGTGTGTGTGTGTGTGTGTGTGTGTGTGTGTGTGTGTGTGTGTACTCACCTAGTTGTACTCACCTAGTTGTGGTTGCAGGGGTCGAGTCAAAGCTCCTGGCCCCGCCTCTTCACTGGCCGCTACTGGGTCACTCTCCCTGCGCCATGAGCTTTATCATACCTCTGCTTAAAGCTATGTATAGAGCCTGCCTCCACTACATCGCTTCCTAAACTATTCCACTTCCCGACCACTCTGTGACTGAAGAAATACTTCCTAACATCTCTGTGATTCATCTGAGTCTTCAACTTCCATCTGTGTCCCCTTGTTGTTGTGTCCCATCTCTGGAACATTCTGTCTCTGTCCACTTTGTCAATTCCTCTCAGTATCTTATATGTTGTTATCATGTCCCCCCTATCTCTCCTGTCCTCCAGTGTCGTCAGGTCGATTTCCCTTAACCTCTCCTCGTAGGACATACCCCTTAGCTCCGGGACTAGTCTTGTTGCAAACCTTTGCACTTTCTCGAGCTTCTTCACATGCTTCGCTAGGTGTGGGTTCCAAACTGGTGCTGCATACTCCAGTATGGGCCTAACGTACACAGTGTACAGGGTCCTGAACGATTCTTTATTAAGATGTCGGAATGCTGTTCTTAGGTTTGCTAGGCGCCCATATGCTGCAGCAGTTATTTGGTTGATGTGCGCCTCAGGAGATGTTCCTGGTGTTATACTCACCCCAAGATCTTTTCCTTGATTGAGGTTTGCAGTCTCTGGCCCCCTAGGCTGTACTCCGTCTGCGGTCTTCTTTGCCCTTCCCCAATCTTCATGACTTTGCACTTGGTGGGGTTGAACTCCAGGAGCCAGTTTCTGGACCAGGCTTTGTAGTTCTGCCTGGTCCTCGTCCGATTGAATTCTTCTCATCAACTTCACATCATCTGCAAACAGGGACACTTCGGAGTCTATTCCTTCCGTCATGTCGTTCACAAATACCAGAAACAGCACTGGTCCCAGGACTGACCCCTGTGGAACCCCGCTCGTCACCGGCGCCCACTCTGACACCTCGCCACGTACCATGACTCGCTGCTGTCTTCCTGACAGGTATTCCCTGATCCAATGTAGTGCCTTCCCTGTTACCCCTGCCTGGTCCTCCAGCTTCTGCACTAATCTCTTGTGTGGAACTGTGTCAAACGCCTTCTTACAATCCAAGAATATGCAATCTACCCACCCCTCTCTCTCTTGCCTTATTGCTGTCACCCTGTCATAGAACTCCAGTAGGTTTGTGACACAGGATTTCCCGTCCCTGAAACCGTGTTGGCCGTTGTTGATAAGCTCATTCCTTTCTAGGTGCTCCACCACTCTTCTCCTGACTATCTTCTCCATGACCTTGCATACTATACATGTCAGTGACACTGGTCTGTAGTTTAGTGCTACGTTCCTGTCTCCTTTTTTAAAAATTGAACTACATTTGCTGTCTTCCAAACCTCAGGTAGTTGCCCTGTTTCGATAGATGTGTTGAAGATCGTTGTTAGGGGTACACATAGCTCCTCTGCTCCCTCTCTCAGGACCCATGGAGAGATGTTATCTGGCCCCATCGCCTTTGAGGTATCTAGCTCGCTTAGTAGCCTCTTCACTTCCTCCTCATTTGTGTGTATTGTGTCCAGCACTTGATGGTGTACCCTACCTCTCCTCCTTTCTGGAGGCCCTTCTATCTCCTCTGTGAACACCTCTTTGAATCTCATGTTCAGTTCCTCACACACTTCGCGGTCATTTCTTGTGACCTCCCCTCCTTCCTTCCTCAGCCTGATCACCTGGTCCTTGACTGTGTGTGTGTGTTTGTGTGTGTGTGTGTGTGTGTGTGTACTCACCTAATTGTGGTTGCCGGGGTCGAGACTTAGCTCCTGGCCCCGCTTCTTCACTGACAGCTACTAGGTCCTCTCTCTCCCTGCTCCATGAGCTTTATCATACCTCGTTTTAAAGCTATGTATGATTCCTGGCTCCACTACATCACTTGCTAGACTATTCCACTTTCTGACAACTCTATGGCTGAAGAAATGCTTCCTAACATCCCTTTGACTCGTCTGAGTCTTCAACTTCCAATTGTCACACCTTGTTTATGTGTCCCCTCTCTGGAACAACCTGTCTCTGTCCACCTTATCTATTCCACGCAGTATTTTGTATGTCGTTATCATGTCTCCCCTAACCTTCCTATCCTCCAGTGTCGTCAGGCCGATTTCCCTTAACCTTTCTTCATAGGACATTCCCCTTAGCTCCGGAACTAACCTTGTTGCAAACCTTTGCACTTTCTCTAATTTCTTGACAAGCTTGACCAGGTGTGGGTTCCAAACTGGTGCTGCATACTCCAGTATGGGCCTGACTTACACAGTGTACAGTGTCTTGAACTATTCCTTATTAAGGTACCGGAACGCTATTCTCAGGTTTATCAAGCGCCCATATGCTGCACCAGTTATCTGGTTGATGTGTGCTTCCGGAGACGTGCTCGGTGTTATACTCACCCCAAGATCTTTCTCCTTGAGTGAGGTTTGCAGTCTTTGGCCACCTAGCCTATACTATGTCTGCGGTCTTCTTTGCCCTTCCCCGATCTTCATGACTTTGCATTTAGCGGGGTTGAACTCGAGAAGCCAGTTGCTGGACCACGTTAGTTAGTTACCATTTTGTCCTAGGCACATGTCGATTTGACACTAGGCCTGTACGTGTCCAGGTTTCTTTGTAGTCCTGCCTGATCCTCATCTGATTTAAGTCTCCTCATTAACTTCACATCATCTGCGAACAGGGACACTTCTGAGTCTATCCCTTCCATCATGTCATTCACGTATACCAAAAATAGCACTGGTCCTATGACTGACCCTTGTGGGACCCCGCTCGTCACAGGCGCCCACTGTGATACCTCATCACGTACCATGACTCGTTGCCTCCCTGACAGGTATTCTCTGATCCATTGCAGTGCCCTTCCTGTTATATGTGCCTGATCCTCTAGCTTCTGCACAAATCTCTTGTGAGGAACTGTATCGAAGGTCTTCTTGCAGTCCAAGAAAATGCAGTCAACCCACCCCTCTCTCTCGTGTCTTACCTCTATTACCTTGTCATAAAACTCCAGGAGGTTTGTGACACAGGATTTGCCTTCCCTGAATCCGTGCTGGTTGTCATTTATAATCTTGTTCCATTCCAGGTGCTCCACCACTCTCCTCCTGATAATCTTCTCCATGACTTTGCATACTATACACGTCAGTGACACTGGTCTATAGTTTAGTGCCTCGTTTCTGTTTCCTGGGAACTACATTTGCTGTCTTCCATACCTCAGGTAGTTGCCCAGTTTCGAGTGATGTGTTGAAGTTCGTTGTTAGTGTCACACACAGCGTCTCTGCTCTCTCTGCAAGGACCCACGGGGAGATGTCTGGTCCCATCGCCTTTCTGTGTGTCGTGCCGATTAGGTAAAACTGGTCAATTAACAAGAACTCATTTAAAATTAAGTCCTTTCCAAAAAATTCTCTTATAAGTTTAAAGATATATTTTTTCATTTATGTTAATGTAAAAATTAATAATTTTGTACCAAAAGAACCTTAGAAAACTTATCTAACCTTATTATAACAAGCGCAATTTAATTTAGCCTAATCCAGCTAAATATATTTTAGATAAGTTTACAATAATTTAATAATAAACAAACACAATGAAATATATTTTTTCGTTAGGTTCAGAATAATTTTTGCGAAATTATGTTATACACAAATTTTCGCTTGCCTTATTCGGCAAGAGAGTTGCTATTTAAGCCAAAATCTCAAGTTTTACCTATTCGGCAAGACATATATAAATGCAAATACTGTAATACAATTTTTTTTTTAATATTTGTGAAAAAAACGCTAATCCCATAGGGCCCACACAGCGCCGGAGTAAATGGAAGATAGTCAGGTTTGATCCAAGGCACTGGAAGATAGCTCCAATTCCTTGGTCAAAGTAATACTCTATTAGCAAAAGCATGATACATAGTCAAGACGTTATTGTATTTCTGCAGTCACTGCTGCCCAATAGACAGCCCTGGATGCCCACAACTTTTTTTTGTTATTGTGCCCAGCTTGTTGTGGTAAAGCGTAATTTTTTTTGTTTACGAAAACAATTTTACGGTCTTAGAGCTGTTATCCAACCTCAGCTCATTTCAAAGCCCTGCCTTATCTGAGGTATACTGCCACGCCCAGGATGCGACCCACAACAGTTGACTAACACTGCCAGGTACCTACTTACTGCTAGGTTAACGCTGGCAGCTGGTGTAAGGAAATATGCCCAACGTTTCCACCCGTGCCGGAAATCGAACCATGGACACTCGTTATATGAGCTGAGTGCATTGCCAACTGAGCCACATGACACTTCACAGAGAGACACGTATCTCAGTGCATATACACTGAAAATTTACTTTAATCCATGTTTTAAGGATTAAAGTAGTGTAGATAACAGATGGATTGATCTACATGCAATCGATAGGTTCTAAATCTAATATACCTTCTAACTCATCTCTGAGCTCAAGTGAGGATGTGCTGCTTACTGTAAACATTTGTTTGCCCTTGTAACTTTCTTCAGCCTCTTAGAAAGTTGTTTACTTATGTAAACATAAGTGTCATGTTTGTACTTGCCTACATGAACTTACCTTTGTGCATCTGCAGGGGTCGAATCTTAGCTCCTGACCCTGACTCTACAATTGTCGTGTGCCAACTTCACTCCCTCCTAGAGTCGTAATCCCTGTCATACCTCTTAATACAATGTATGGAGCTTGTCTCTATTAATTCTTCGTCCAAATCATTCGATTTCCTGACCATCCTGAGGCTGAAGAAATGCTTCCAGACATCCCTATGGCTCATAAGTGTTTTTAACTTCCAACTGTGCCCTTGTGTGCCTGTTTCCTTCCTCTCCAGCAGTATATCACTGTCTACCCTATCAGTATTTTGTATATTGTGATTCTGTCTGTCCTGGTTCTTGCTCACTAACCTCGTTAGTTCAGTTCATTTAACCTCATTACACAGCGCATTCCACTTAGCTCTGGAACAAACCTCGTTGTTTACCTCTGCATTTTCTCCAGCTTCTTAACATGCTTTATCAGGTGTGGGTTCCCTGCTGGTGCTGCATAATTCAGGATGGACCTGACATGTTGCATAAAGATCCACGAATAATTATTTGTTGAGATTCTTTAAGGACATTCCTAGATATGCCAAATAAACATTTGCTACAGAGGTTATTCGGTTATTGTAAGTCTCCTGCGATATACTTAGCATCATGTTCACCACAAGGTCTTTCACTCTGAGTGTGATCTGGCCACTTCCCCAATATTCATAAATTTGCAGTTGCTGGGGTTGAATTCAAGCAGCCACTTGTTTCACCTATCTTACAGTTTGGCCACGTCTGTATATGTATGGAAGGATGAACCGACAATATGTGGTTTATGGCGTTTTATTGAGAAGACGTTTCGTTGTCCATCAGAAACGAAAAGCTTCATTAAAATGCCATAAACCGTATTTTATTTTAACGTTGTCTAGGTCCATCTGTAGCGCTCATGTGTACTCATCTACTTGTGGTTGCAGGGGTCGATTTTCAGATTTTTACCCTGCCTCTTAACTTGCCACTCTCCAGATTCATTCCCTCTTGGCCTCATGGGCACTATCGTACCTCCTCTTAAAACTATGTATGGAACCTACCTCCACTACTTTCTCACCAAGATCATTCTACTTCCCGAGCCCACTGAGAGTGAAGACATACTTACTGTGGTAGTAAGGTATATAATAATTGTCAGGAAACAGGACAAGAGTTTCCTGATGAGAGTCTTAGTCATGTGATAACCCGCAGCTGGAGCTTTTGGTCATCTGACTGAGGACTTCCGCTGGTTTACCGTCCACCTCTTTAAAAATCATGGTTGTAGCTCATCTGTACTTCTGTGTCCCTGAGAACCGTTTCTCGCCTCTCAAACAGCCTACCCCTGTCCACCTGATCAATTCCCCTGAATATTTTGCATGTTATCATATTCCTCACTGGTTCTTCTGTCCTCCGTTAGCCTCTCCTCGTAGTTTATGTTCCTTTGCTCTACAACAAGTCTTGTTGCGTCTGCACTTTCTCCAGTTTTATGTGCGTGTATTCACCTATATGTGGTTGCAGGGGTCGATCCTAAGCTCCAGGCCCCGCCTCCTTGCTAGTTGCTACTAGGTTATCATACCTTATCATGCCTCTTTGTAAACATATGTAAGGATCTTGCCTCTACCACTTCATTCTCCAGGTCATCCTACTTCCTGACTACTAAGGCTGAAGAAATATTTTCTAACGTCCTTGCGACTCATCTGTGCTTTTCAACTTCCAACTGTGTGTATTATTATTATTATAATCAAATAGAAGCGCTAAACCATAGGGGTTATACAGCAACTGTGTGTATTAACTTATACGTGGTTGTAAGGGTCGATTCACAGCTCCTGGTCCCCGCCTCTTCGCTGGTTGTTACTAGTTTCACTCTCCTGGCTTCGAGAACATTATCGTACTTCACCTTAAAGGTATGTATGGATCATGCCTCTACCACTTCACTCTCCATTTCGTTCCACTTCCTGACTATTCTCTCGGCTGAAAAAATACTTCCTAGCATCTCTGTGACACATCTAGGTTTTTCACTTTCAGCTGTGGCCTCATGTTAATGTTTCCCATTTCTCAAATAATCTGTCCCTATTCACCCTGCCAATTCCATTAAGAATTTTGTGTTATATCACCCGGTAGTAGTACTCCTGTACTACTACAGGTAGTACTCCTGTCTTCATGTCGTCAGGTTGATTTCTCTTAACCTCTCCTCGTCGGACATACCCCTTCACACTACACTGGGACTAGTCTTGTTGCAAACCTCATTCTTTTTCTAGATGCTTCGTCACTCTTCTCCTAATAATCTTCTACATTTGCTGTCTTCCACACTTTCGCCTGTGTCGATTATAATAAAAAAGAAGCGCTAAATCTACAAGGGTCACACAGCGCAGTGGGGCAGGGAACAGTGCAGGGGTAGAGGGTAGCAAGAAGCAAGAGGGAGGGGTAGAATGGGCTGTGAGGAGTGCTAGAGGCAGCAGCATCAAAGTTTGTGCAGTAAATCAGTTGCTCTCAAAAAGTTAATGAGAAGAGTCTGAGTCAAAGGTGGGTCTGTCAGCAAGGAGGGAAGATAAAGTAAGGGCATTAGAGTGGTGACGACATCGGAGGTAAGGATCGCACAGCAGTTTCTGCCTGCTCATTGCCCTGAACATCAATGTGACCAGGGACCCAACAGGAAACAATTTTTTTTTTCTAGTAATGTGGAGCAACCAAAGTTGTATACGAAGAGCTAGGGGATGACATGAATAATTTTTTTTAATAGCTTGCAAAGCACTAAAGGAGTATGAGACGATTATAAACATTGAAGTAGGCATAGATGCAATACGGATAATTGCAATGAGAATGGCATACAATTCAGGGGTAAAAATGCTAGCCGAGTCTAATAAATGACCTCTCACCATACTGTAAGGAAACACTGCTGTAAACCCAACACCATCAGAGGATTTAGAACCATCAGTGTACACTGCAATGGCATGAGAATGAGATTGGAAGTGATTAAGAAAAAGAGAGCGAGAAACAACTGTAGGGATTTGGGCTTTTGCATACGGCAGTGGGGAAGAACAGACACTAACTGCCGGAACTTCCCAAGGGAAAGTGAAAAGTTAAATGCTAGATGAACATATAAAGAGGGCAACTGAAAAAAAGACGAGCGATTGAAGACGAAGAGGAAAGGGACAAGGGACGTAGTAAACAGGGGTGGCGAACAAATGATGGACCTCTGCTAACGTCCGTTACTATCCTCTCTGTAGAAGGACCGTGAAGGTAATGAGACCGGACAAAATAGTGGAGGCAATGAGCATTGCAACGATCGTTCAAGGATGGGACATTTGCTTCTGCATAGAGGTTCTCGACAGGTGAAGAGCGAAAAGCACCTAGACAAACGTAATCCCTGATGATAAATGGGATCGAGTTTAGAAAGAGTTGCAGGAGAGGCCGCAGAATATATCTGATCACCATAATTTAGCTTCAATAAAATTAGGACTGGATGTAGGCGAAGCAGGGTTCGACGATCTGCCCTCCATGAAAGATGAGAGAGGGTTTTAAGGAGGTTCAGCCGGCTATGGCAAGTTACTTTCAGGAAGGTAATGTGAGGTTTCCAAGACAACCAGCGATGAAACAGTAGGCCGAGAAATCTGACCGTATCACATTCAAGGGTTCATGAGCCATACAGGTACAATGGAGTATCAGGGACGATTGAACGTCTTTTGAAAGTAATATGTTGTGTTTTAGTACTAGAAAAATTAAACCCATGAGTAGTGACCCAATGGGAAACACTGTTGACATCATTCTGGAGTGTGGCTGCTACTAGGCGATAGTTAGCACCTGCACAAGCTATAGCAAAGTCATCGACATAAGAGTGATGACCAAATATTAGATGGGAGAACAGATGTCAGATCATTCATAGCAAGGAGAGAAAAAGTTTGGTGCTAAGGACACATCCCTGAGGAACACCTTCAGCTTGGACAAAGTCCTGGGAAAGCAAATTAGTAACCCGAACACGGAAATGTCTCGCAGAAAAGAAATTTGCAAGAAGAATGGCAGATTACCTCGAAGGCCTAAGGAGTGAGCGTGGGTCTAGATGTTATACCTCCAAGAAGTGTCATATGCCATTTCAAGATCAAAAAAGACTGATATAATGGTTACTAGCAAAGGCATTATGGACATAGGTATCTAAGCGGAGTAAGGGGTCAATAGTAGAGCGGCCCTTATGAAAGCCATATTGATGGGTGGAGAGACTATTGTGTGTCTCTAAATACCACATCAAACGTCTATTTAAGAGACGTTCCATCACCTTGAAAACTGCACTGGTAAGAGCAATGGGATGATAGTGCGAGGCATCATGTCCTGAAGTACCTGGTTTACGAAAAGGTAGAACTATGGCAGATTTTCACAGCTGGGGAAGAACTTCTTGCGACCAAATGCTGAAGCATACGAATATGAATGCCATCAGGCCCAGCTGCCGATGATTGGCAAGCTAGAAGTGTAAAAGGCACGTTGTAGGGTTCTTGTCTTCTCTGCTAGAAGAAAAGTCTAAGGGTAGTAACTCCCTGGCAGTCTTGGAGGAAAGAAACGAGGGACATAGATAGAGCCCTTTAGAGATATGAACAAGATGACTTCCGATTTTCGTGGCTACTTCAAGAGGGTTTGCAAGACTGACACCGGAAACCTGGAAAATGGGAGCAGGGTCTGGAGAAAACTTGCCACTCAAGTTTCTGCAATTTTTTCCAAACTGCACTCACTGAGGAAGCAGAAGTAATGGTAGAAACATAATCTTACTAGAAAGTGCATTTAGTTTCATGGTTGACATGTTGGGCGACCGCTCTCGCCCATTTAAAATAAAGACGCTCTGTGGCCCTACTGTAATGATATCAGCCCCATGCAGCATGCATTTCTGAGAATTCTTGCTCGAGGTTTGAGGTATAGAATGTGAAGCTGCTGTTAAAACTGAGGTTGAAAATAAGTGTAACAGCTCATCAGTAGAGGACGAAGAAGGGTCTTCACTAAAAGCAGTTTGGAGCGAGTACAGATCCCAATTCGCTCGTTCATATTACCAATGTGGGCTTCGATAAGGGGTGAGAACATGAATGGGAAGTAAGGAGGATACGAAAATGATCGCTGTCATGTAAATCGAGGAGCACAGACCAGGTAAAGTCAAGTGCAGTTGATGCGGAGCAAACAGAGATCAATGCAAGAGCGATATTGAGTACGAGGGTCAAAATGGGTGGGAGCACCAGTATTTAATACATGGAGGGGAAGAGAAGTGAGAAGAGCCTCTAACTGATCGCCACGAGTCACAGTGAGGACCCCCCTTTTCCCAGAGGAAATGATGGGCATTAAAATCACTTAATAACAGAATAGGTGGAGGTAAGGAAGAAACAAGAAACACAACATCTGGGATAGATAATGCTCGAGAAGGGGAGAGATGCGAAGAACATACTGTATATCACTTGTTCAAATAGATGTGGGCTGCTGTGTAATACAACGAAGTATGAATGAAGATGTGACGGTATAGTATGTATACAAGTGCGCACAAGAAGTGCACTTTCATTAAAAGTTCCATCGGGATAAGGATCAGATGAATGTAATAAAACAGCCCAAGACGGGATGGATAACAGCAGAGTGTAATTTAGGTTCTTGTAAACAGACACAAATGGGAAAACTGGGAGAGCAACACCTGAAGCTCACCCCAATTACCCCTGAGGCCTCGGATATTCCACTGTAAATAAGCCATGATTTGAGAGAAAAGTATACAGAAAAAATGATACAGTGGGTGTCTATGGACTAATAGGGGTTTAAAGTCTATGTGTGGAGGTAGTGGAAAACAAGTAAGCAGCGAAGGACTGGAATGCTGTGAAGAAAGAGTTGTGTAGATGGTTTAGACGAGTGAGGAGGAGAGATGGGAGGTGGATCAGTGTCCATCAATGGTTTTATCTCCTCATTATATTCAGAGATAGCGTCAAGTGTTTCAGAGGACAAGGAAGTCGCATGTAGTACTACATCAGAGGTAGAAGGGGGAGGGGGAGTAAAGATCGAAGAAGTGATGGAAGTTACCAAAGACGGGAGGCATGAAAGGGTAGAGTTAACTTGGGAGGGGATAGGAGAGGAAGAAACTTGGGAGGGGACTGGAGAGGAGGGGACTGTACGAGGGGGAGGATGAACCTCTACACTAGTAACAAAACTAGTAAGAGGTAAAGAACTAGGTACAGAGACTGGAAAGGAAAAATGTTTGGAAAAACTATGTGAAGGGGGAAAAGATGGTTTGAACTTTGGGGGTGGTTTAGACTTTGGAGAAGTAGAGAGGCGAGGGGAAGGTGTAGCTGTGCAAGGTCTTGTAGACATAGAAACATGCGAGTGAGAAGATGAAGATTCAAGGACAGTATTAGGCGTCGAGGTAGGGACCTCAGAGGCGAGGGCTGCAAAAGAGTTAGAGGTGACTGAGGAAGTTTTGACACTAGAGACTGTGGAAGTAGGTACTACCGAGGTTGGAGGTCTCTTAGTAACTCTAGAATAAGAAAGGCATGGAAGTCTTCCCTGGAGGCGAAGATGAGAGACAGCCATGGAATGCTAGAAAAAGCCGGGTGAGCCTCATTACAATTAAGGTAAGAGGGATTCAGGTTGCAGGATGTATTTGTATGGTCGTCAGCACCACAGACTGGGCACTGTCATGGACCGGCAATATTTTGCTGGGTGGCCAAAATGCCAGCAATTTCTGCATTGTTGTGCTTCAGGGATCAACTCTTGGACTTGAAGATGGTGTCCTGCAATATAAACTGAGGACGGAAGATCATAACAGTCAAAAGTTAAGCAAGCTACATTGCAGGGGTAGCATCTCCGCCTGCGGGCAGGTAGTACATACATGTCTACTTTGAGAATTAGGTCGTCTTGGAGCTCAAGCTGTTCTAAAATGTCATCACCACATGTCTGGAAATTACATTGAACAATGGCATGAGGTAGAATTATGGTACCACTACAAGAATTAGAGAATGGTGTTTTTGAATTATTATGGGGATAGCATTTACTGTGGTAAGGAGAAAAAGATCATGGGCTTGGCTAGCATTTTGTACTGTGATGATGCGTGCAGTGCTCTGCTGATACTAAGATCTGAAAGACAGTCAACAGGAGATGTCGGTTGTAGAGTAAAAAACTTAGTCCACTGTGTACTTTGAAACGCAGTGTAAGGAAAATGAGTGTCGTGCTGGTCTTTTCTAGGCAGAGTGAGAAGTAATAGTGTCATCAGTTAATGGTCTTGGTAGTTTAGGTGTGGGACCAGAGGTGGTCCGACTTGAGATGAGCTGGCGATCCGAGAATCGTTGCACTACAGAGAGAGAAGCTGAAAGCATGGTCAAAGAAGTGCAGAGGTCGGATGTATCAAAGGAGTCAGGCAGAACCTTGGTACGTACCTGGAATTGGTGATGAAACGGCACCAGCAGACGGTACAGAGGTTCATGGATTTGGAACTTCATGGTTATATCAATTCTTTCTTTTTGTTTTTTAGAAAACAAAAGGAAAATGAAAAGAAAAAAAAGAAAAAAGGGGGAACGTGGAGGGATAGCTCCTAGAAGGAATGAAAGGGCCACAAATCCCCCTCTGCACCCAAGAGGACCCCAGCACCACCAGTAGTGCAGATGCGGCATGGAACCCGTGCCATACCCTACCCTTCATGCCAGTAAACTACCAATCCGAGATACCAACCTTACATCTGCCGAGCCACCTTGGTAGACAAAGGAGAGGGCGGTCGGATACTCGCCACAAAGCATACCTCCTTTGGTTACCACCTCCCAGAACTGACAGGCAGCCTCCAGAGATACACCTGTCACCAGAAAGACACCCAAAGCCAAGCACCCAAGAACCAGAAAGGGACTGAGACATCCCCAGTTGATCCAGTTTCCACAGCAAACTACACCACCACCACCACAGACCTCAACGGAATAGAATGGACCACGGTACCCTTCCCCCTACCTAGGAACTAGAAAACCTGAGGGAAGAACCCCAAAGGTTGAAAACAGGAAGGGGATAGGGGAGGGAGTGGAGGGATGGAGAGGATGGGATAGGGAAGGGAAGATTGAAGGGTAATTAGGTTTGGTCTGAAGAAGAAGACCAAAAGGTCCAATTCCTCAGATCAATAGCCTCTTTACTGCGACAAGGAGCCACCCTTAAAGAGGCCTGTGTTGATAGACTTGAAGATTGTTGCTAGAGGCATACACAGTGTCTCTGCTCCCTCTCTCAGGACCCACAAATATATTATCTGGTAGCACTGCCTTGCCTTAGAGGTATCTAGCTCACATAGCAGCTTCTTCACTCCCACTGGTGCACTCTACCACTTCAGTTCACTGGTAGTCTTCCTGTCTCCTCTGAGAATACTTCCTTAAATTTCTTGCTGAGCTCCTCACAGACTTCCTTGCAAGTTCCCCTCCTTCCCTTTTCAGCCTTATTACCTGATCTTGCTCCTGATGTGGCTATATAATGACTTTGGCTTTTGATGCTACATCATTCACAAATTGCCATTGAGCTTCTTTTCTAAACCATTAATATTCATTTCTTTCTCATCTCAACTTTTTTTCTGCATTCTTTGCTTTATGTAATTTGGCCTCTCTACACCTCTGGATATACCATGGGCTCACTCTGTTCTTTCCATTGTTTGTATTACTCCTGGGTATGAATTTCTCCTCTGCCTCCATGCACTTTCCGGTCACATACTCCATTTCATCTCTGTCTTCCCCTCTAGTTCCCTTTCCCACTGCACCTCATACAGGAATTGACTCATGCCTGTGTAGTCCCTTCTGAAGTTTGATTTCTCACATCCTTCCCATGCTACTTCACTCTCCACTGTTTCTTCCACAAGGGATTCACAACTTGGAACCATATGGTCGCTAGCACCGAGAGGTGTTTCATTTGTAATATCCTCTATGCCAGATCCAATCAGGGTGACTGCAAGGTCCAGCCTTGTGGGTTCATCCTCTCTTCTCTCTCTCTCTCTCTCTAGCTGTATCCCTAACGTGTTGGTGCATAAAGTCCTCCATCACCACCTATAGCATTTTAGTCCTCCATGTTTCTGGTTCCCCATGTGGCTCCATGTTCTTACAGTCCATCTCCTTGTGGTTAAAGTCCCCCATGACCACAAGCTTTGCCCTGCTCATGTTGGCCCTCTTGGCCACCTCAGCCAGTGTATCCACCATTGCTCTGTAGCTTTCATCATATCCTTGTTTTGGCCTCTTGCTCTTTAATGTTTAAATGTGCAAAATTTTAGTGTTTAGGTACGGATGATTTTTCCCTTCAAAACTGCCTTGCAGGTACATACTGGTTCTTTGAAGTGCCTAATAATGCAGTTTGTCATAAAGCAAACTGTTATTTTTCTTTCAAAATAACTTTCCCTTTGCTTCTATTTTCCTAGGTTAACAATGTGTGGTTCAGCCAATGGAATCATTATTATCAGGATAAGTCAAATCTTTTGGGGTCATGTAGCATCTGGGGAATGGGGGTAATCAGGTTTGACTTGAGAAAGAAAAGAATATGTAAAGTTCCTTGGATCAAAAGCCCTTCACTGGCATCGAGGCACCTCTCTGGAGGGCCCAACCCTCTCTCCTTTTCCCTTCCTCCCATGAAATACCATATTTTTGTTACTCACCTACAGAAACCATTCATCCTCTTCAGACTGTGAACTAGGACAAAATCTGCTCCACTGAAACCTCAACAAAAAAGAGGACTCAAATTTATGGATGGTTCATAACACTTTGGGAGAAAGAAACAAAAAATAATGAGGTCAACATGGTTGCAATGTGCATCAGAGCCATAAGAAATGTACACAATTCTGCTGTCAAAAAAACCATAGCACGGGTGGGGTTCGAACCCATGGTCAGAGTGTCTCATTTCGATTTCGTGAGTCCTGCTGTCAAAATACTGACCAACTCTAGTAAATGTCCTTAGATGATTCTTTCTGGAAAAACAGCTGCATACCTGATGCCATCAAGGGATTTAGAACCATCAGTGTACGTATATGGATCTAACATGAGAAAGAAACTGAAAGTGGTCACAAAAAAGTGCATATAAAGTTGTAGTTGGTTTGCAAGCTTTTGGACATGTAAGTGGAGAGGAGCACACTTTAACTGTTGAAAACTCCCAAGGAGAGAGGGAAAAGTATGATGAAGAGTGATTATAATGGGGAGGTCATCAGAGCATGAATCCTTTAGGTAAATGGGCATAATAAATAGTGGTGACAATCAAATAAATTTGTCTTACATGTCTGTACTTATTCTATACATACATGAAAGGCTCATGAACTTCATGGAAGTGTTCTTTGCTTTAATATGGAAATTTAAAGTGAACATGTAGCTTTAAGGCTGTGGCCTAATATTAAATATTTAGTCTTTTCTTAGATGGGAGGAGGGAGATGTTAACATCTTTTTCTTTCAACAAACTGTCCTACTAGCCCTTGACTCACGAAATCGTAATGACACGATTACTCCCGGCATTTTAGTCGCCTCTTACGACAAGCATGGCTTACGGAGGAAGAATTCTTTTCCACTTTCTCACATTGATACATATTTTTAATAAATTCATGCAGAAATATTAATTGCATGCAGGCCATACAGCAATTTGCGAGTGGGAAAAAGTTTGATTTGTGGAAGGGAAAGGAAGGGTAGGTCCACGTCTCTGGATAGAGTCCTTCACTAGCATCACTAGTTTGCAAGTCACAAATTAAGCAAGTATTGTGTCTGTTATTTTTGGCATATGTTATACAGGTCGGCCATCACTAATACGGCATCATTGGGTCGAGAATACGTAGTAGAAGTGAGAATAATAGGAAAGTGATCACTGTCGTGCAAACCCGGAAGAACAGACCAAGTGTAATCAAGTGCAACTGACAAGGAGCAGATAGAAAGATCAATGCAAGAGATTGAGTGAGAGTAAAAATGGGTGGGAGCACCCATATTTAAAACATGAAGAAGATGAAGAGTGAAAAGAGTCTCCAACTGATCAGCACGAGAGTCACATTGGGACCTTCCCCAAAGATGATGAGCATTAAAATCACCAAACAACAAGATGGGTGGCGGCAGAGAAGAGATCAAGAACGCAACATCCAAGATACAGAATGCATGGGAAGGGGAGAGATATAGAGAGCAAACTGCATACCACCTGGGCAAATAAATACAGGCTGCAGTATAATGCAGCAGAGAACAAACAAAGACCTGTTGAAACGGCATACCAACATGCACAAGAAGCGCACTCTCATTAAAAGTTTCATCAGGAAAGGGATCAGAAGAATGCAACAGCACATAGCCCAAAACGGGACGGATAACAGCTGAACAAACTTTAGGCTCTTGTAACCCGACACATACTGGAGAAAACTGGGAGAGTAACACCTGGAGCTCACCCGATTACCCCTGAGGCCACGAATATTCCATTGTAAATACAGTAGAACCCCGGATTTCATACTTAATCCGTTCCAGAATGTCAGTCTAAATCCGAAACGTACAAAAAACGAAGTAATATTTCCCATAAGAAATAATGTAAATACAATTACAGTGGACCCCCGACTATCGGCTGGTCTGAGTATCGGCCGTCTCGAGTTTCGATCGCTTTTTTCGGCCCAATTTTTCCGACTATCGGCCCGCGTACCAGACCTGTCTGCCTGCCTGCGCTTGCGCACCTCCCTGCGCAGGTGTCGTGAGCCAATCTAGCTTTGTTTACCATTGAGTGAACATTACCCAGCGTGCTCACTCAAACATTTCACAATAATTTTATTGTGTTTATTGATTGTCACTGTGAAATATAAGTCACCATGGGTCCAAAGAAGCCTCCTAGTGGCACCCCTGTGGTAAAGAAAGTGAGGAACACCATCGAACTGAAGAAGGAGAAAGTAGAAAAATATGAGAGTGGCATACATGTGGGGAAGCTTGCCAGGATGTACAACAAAAACAAATCTACTATCACCTCTATCCTGGAAAAGAGAAAAGAAATCAAGGAAGCTGATGTTGCAAAAGGTATTGACATATTTGCCAAAAATAGATAAAAAACAGTGGATGAGGTTGAGAAGTTGTTGGTGGTGTGGATCAATGAAAAACAGATAGCGGGTGATAGTGTTTCCAGGGCAATAATTTGTGAAAAGACAAGGCAGTTGCATGCAGATCTTGTCAAGAAAATGCCTGGAACCAGTGCTGATGTGAGTGATTTTAAGGCCAGCAAAGGCTGGTTTGACAGATTTAGGAAACGTAGTGGCATACACAGTGTTGTAAGGCATGGTGAGGCAGCCAGTTCAGACAAACTTGCTGCTGAAAAGTTTGTGACTGAATTTAAGGGGTTTGTAGACACTGAAAAATTCAAACCCCAACAAGTGTTTGTGATGAAACAGGCCTCTTTTGAAAGAAAATGTCAAAGAGAACCTACATTACTCAGGAGGAAAAGGCACTGCCAGGACACAAGCCTATGAAAGACAGGCTAACTCATGTTGTGTAGTAATGCTAGTGGGGATTTTAAAGTGAAGCCTTTACTGGTGTATCACTCTGAAAATCCCAGAGTGTTCAAGAAACACAATGTCACCAAGAGTAAATTTTGTGTGTTTTGGAAGGCTAACACTAAGGCATGGGTCACGAGGGAAATTTTCAGAGAGTGGGTCCATCAAGTGTTTGGCCCCAGTGTGAAAAAATACCTACAGGAAAAGAAATTGGGACTCTAAGTGCCTCCTGGTACTGGACAATGCTCCTGCTCATCCTCACAACTTGGCAGACTTTTTGTCTGATGAGTTCAGTTTCATCACAGTGAAGTTCTTTCCTCCTAACACCACTCCTCTCATCCAGCCCATGGACCAGCAGGTCATTTCTAACTTCAAAAAACTCTACACAAAAGCAGTGTTTCAAAAGTGCTTGAAATGACCTCAGACACTGAGTTGACCCTAAGAGAGTTCTGGAGGAATCACTTCAGTATCCTCCATTGCATAAGCCTTATAGGTAAGGCTTGGGAGGGAGTGACTTCCAGGACATTGAACTCTGCTTGGAGACAATTGTGGCCAGGTTGTGTGGAACAGAGGGATTTTGAAGGGTTTGAGGCTGACCCTGACCCTGACGACCCTCTGCCTGTTGTGGAAGGTATTGTGGCATTGGGCAAGTCCCTGGGGTTGGAGGTGAGTGGCGAGGATGTGGAAGAGTTGGTGGAGGACCACAGGGTAGTGCTAACCACTGAAGAGCTGCAAGAGCTTCATCTGGAACAGCATCAGACAAGTGTAGAGGAAATTGCTTCACAGGAGGAGGAAGATAGACTGGAGGTGCCTTCTTCAGAGATTAAGGAGATTTGTTCAAAGTGGAATGATGTGCAACGGTTTGTAGAGAAATATCACCCTGAGCAAGCTGAAATAAGCCATCTCTGGAACAAGTTCATTGACAGAGCCATATTGCACTTCAGGAACATGTTAAATTATTATTATTATAATCAAATAGAAGCGCTAAACCACAGGGGTTATACAGCACTGCAGGTTATTGCAGGATGCAGGGAGAATGGGTTGTAAGAGGGAGATGGATGATTAGTAGGGTATGGAGTGCAGCAGGATGGTGGATAGTGCAGGGATAGAGGGTAGCAAGAGATCAAGGTAGAAGGGACTGAGGGAGGTGCTAGAGGTATAATCTTCAGAGTTTGTGTAGTAAGTCGGTTTCTGTCAAAAAGTCAACGAGAGTCAGGATTAAAGGAGGGTTCATCTGCAAGAAGGGAAGGTAAAGAAAGGGCCACAGAGCGAAGACGCCGTTGGAGGTAAATTCTACGTGCTCGTTGATAGTGGGGGCAGTCCAACAGAATATGTCGAACAGACACTGGAACCTGACAATGCTCACAGAGCGCAGGGAGCCTCTCCATGAGATACCCGTGAGTAAGACGAGTGTTGCCGATGCGAAGACAGGAGAGTGTAGTCTCTCAACCTCGACATTGGTGACAAGAAGAAGGCCAGAAACCTATAACCGGTTTAATAGAATGAAGTTTGTTATTCAGCAGGTCAGACCAGCGTTGCTGCCAACGGGTGCGAAGGTGGGTAGCAATGACCGCAAAATAGTCCGTGAAAGGAACACCTCTATATGAAACTGGAAGGTCATGTACTGCTGACCGCGCAGCAGTGTCTGCATTGCCCTGTACGTCAACATGACCAGGGACCCAACAAAAGACAATATCTTTATGCTTGCTAAAGATACGGATAGCCTGTAAAGCACTAAGGGAGTCTGAAACGACCACAAATGGTGACACAGGCATAGATGCAATACGGATAAGTGCCACAAGAATGACATACAATTCAGCCGTAAATATGCTAGCCGAAGGTAATAGATGCCCTCGTACGACGTTGTCCGGAAACACTGCTGCGAATCCGACACCGTCAGATGACTTTGAACCATCGGTGTACACTGCGATGGCATGGGAATGAGAACGGAAGTGGTCTAGAAAAAGAGAGCGAGAAGCCGCCATGACACGGACAGCAGGAACTTCCCAAGAGGGTAGGGGAAAGGGAGATGCCACATGAACATAGAAAGGTGGTGGCTGAAGGGAAGACAAGAGCGAATGTAGACGAAGAGAAAAGGGACGAAGTAAACAGGGTCGATGAACAAATAAAGAGCATCTACTAACATCTGTGACAATCCTATACATGAAAGGATTGCGGAGGTCATGAGAGCGAACATAATAACGAAGGCAATGTGCATCACGACGATCGGACAAGGATGAAATGTTCGCTTCTACATAGAGGCTCTCAACCGGGGAAGAACAAAATGCACCAAGGCATAAACACAATCCCTGTTGATGTATGGGATTAAGGCTGGAAAGAGTAGCAGGGGAGGCCGCCAAATATATGTGGTAACAATAATCGAGTTTCGATAAAATTAGGGCTGAGTGCAGGCGAAGGAGAGTTCTACAATCAGCCCCCCATGAAAGATGTGCGAGGGTTTTAAGGAGGTTCAGCCGATACACACACAACCTGCACATAGAAGAGAGGAGCTTACGATGACGTTTCGGTCCGACTTGGACCATTTACAAAGTCACATTAACACAAAGAAAAGGTAGAAGGGGTATTTATAGGCCAGCAGACAGGGGAGGGCACAAGAAAGTGGTGGAGGAGTAATAGTGGAAGTAGTAGTGGAAGTAGTAGTGGTAGTGGTAGCAGTAGTAGTGGAGTCAGTCAATTCTAGGAAAGAGGAGCACTGCAATACAGCTGGCGGCCCGCATAGGGTAAGGACAAGAACACAGAGGGGGAAAAATGATGAAAATAAAATAAAGAAGGCCAAATATAAGGAGAAATACAGAGGAGAAAGAAGAAAGAGGAGAAGGGGGAAGAGATAGAAGGTAAAGGAATCAGGTTAAGTCACGGGTGTTCTGAAGTTTGCATTTAACAATGTAATGGGAGAGGAAAGCATCTACAGAGACAAAGCCAGGGCTAAGATTCATACAGGGAAAGTTGTGTATAAGGGAGGATGCAACCAGACGGTGACTGTAGAAGTTGGACGTAGAATAGATAGTTTTAGCAGAAGACCAATCAATAGGATGACTGTGATCGCTGACGTGACAGAAAAGAGCATTATTGGTGTCGGCAAGCCTAACACTATGTAGATGAATGGTTCAAAGAACCGACAAGTTGTTAAATTAAACACATATGCAACACTTGGGTATCTTTATTGAGGAAAATGTTTCGCCACACAGTGGCTTCATCAGTCCAATACAAAGTAGAAAGTTGAAAGGAGAGGAGGAGTTTGAGTTAATCAGTCCCTCAGCCTGGAGTCGATGTGTTCAGTCCATCAATCTTGAAGCAAGTACAGCATAGGGCAAATAGAAGTTGCTTATATACTGTAGACAGGTGAGACGAAGCAGGAGGAGGCGAGGTCATAGTGGTACCATCCACTAGTCGAAGTAGGTCTTCGTCCTAAGAGTGGACAAGTGTTGAAGAAACCGTTTGTATCAAGATCTCAAGATGCTGTGTCAGACAGGATGTAGATGAATGGTTCAAAGAACAGACAAGTTGGGTATCTTTATTGAGGAAAACGTTTCGCCACACAGTGGCTTCATCAGTCCAATACAAAGTAGAAAATTGAAAGGAGGAGGAGGAGTTTGAGTTAATCAGTCCCTCAGCCTGGAGTCGATGTGTTCAGTCCATCAATCTTGAAGCAAGTACAGCATATACAGCATATACTACCTGCAGTCTACCTGGAGAGAATTCCAGGGGTCAACGCCCCTGCGGCCCGGTCTGTGACCAGGCCTCCTGTTGGACCAGAGCCTGATCAACCAGGCTGTTACTGCTGGCCGCACGCAGTCCAACGTACGAATCACAGCCTGGCTGGTCAGGTACCGACTTTAGGTGCCTGTCCAGTGCCTGCTTGAAGACAGCCAGAGGTTTGTTGGTAATCCCCCTGATGTATGCTGGGAGGCAGTTGAACAATCTTGGGGCCCTGACACTTATTGTGTTGTCCCTCAACGTGCTAGTGGCACCTGCTCTTCATTGGGGGATGATACATCGCCTGCCGAGTCTTTTGCTTTCGTAGGGAGTGATTTTTGTGTGCAAGTTTGGTACTAAGCCCTCGAGAATTTTCCATGTGTATATAATAATGTATCTCTCCCGCCTGCGTTCTAGAGAGTACAGGTTTAGGAACTTCAAGCGTTCCCAGTAGTTGAGGTGGTTTATCGCACTTATGCGTGCGGTGAAGGTTCTCTGCACATTTTCAATGTCAGCAATTTTACCCGCCTTGAAAGGTGCAGTTAGTGTGCAGCAATATTCCAGCCTAGATAGAACAAGCGATCTGTAAAGTGTCAACATGGACTTGGCAGCCCCGGTTTTGAAGGTTCTCATTATCCATCCTATCATTTTTCGAGCAGATGCAATTGCTACTTTGTTATGGTCCTTGAAGGTGAGATCCTCTGACATGATCACTCCCAGGTCTTTGACATTAGTTTTTCGCTCTATTGTGTGGTTCGAATTAGTTTTGTACTCCGATGAGATTTTAATTTCTTCCCGTTTTCCGTATCTGAGTAATTGAAATTTCTCATCATTGAACTTCATATTGTTTTCTGCAGCCCATTTAAAGATTTGGTTTATGTCTGCTTGGAGTCTTGCAGTGTCTTCAACGGTGGACACTGTCATACAGATTCGGGTGTCATCTGCAAAGGAAGACACAGCACTACTGTCTACAGTATATAAGCAACTTCTATTTGCCCTATGCTGTACTTGCTTCAAGATTGATGGACACATCGACTCCAGGCCGAGGGACTGATTAACTCAAACTCCTCCTCTCCTTTCAACTTTCTACTTTGTATTGGACTGATGAAGCCACTGTGTGGTGAAACGTTTTCCTCAATAAAGATACCCAAGTGTTGCATATGTGTCTAATTTAACAAGCCTAACACTATTTTTGTGCTCCCTAAGTCTGTCAGAAAGAGATTGGCCAGTTTCTCCAAAGTACTGAAGAGGACAGGAGGAACAAGAAATAGAGTAGACACCAGGAGAATCTATAGAGGGAGTGGAGGTATGAACTAGATTAGTGCGAAGAGTGTTAGTCTGGCGAAAGGTAAGTTTGATGTCTAAGGAACGGAGAGAGTTGTTGAGATTAGAGACCAGAGATGTAGGGAAGGCAGAGGACAGGAGAGTTCCCAGGAGTAGGGGGTTTAGGAGAGAAGAAGGTCCTCTATCTCCTGTTCTTGCTAATCTTTCCATGGAATACTTCGAGACTGTTCTTCTTCCCACTATTGATGTACGTCCTTCACTCTGGCTCCGCTATGTAGATGACATCTTTGCTCTTTGGCCTCATGACTCTAGTCTCTTCCAACCATTTCTTGATGCTCTTAATAATCTTGCCCCTTCCATTAAGTTTAAAGCTGATTGGGAATCTAATTCTTTGCTTCCTTTCCTTGATGTTCATGTCCACCACTCAGTTACAGGTTTTGCCTTTTCCGTGTACCGCAAGCCTATGCACAGTGGCATGTATATTCACTACTTTTCTTATCATGCTTCCTCTGTCAAGAAAAGTGTTCTTATCTCCCTTTTTCTCCGTGCTCTCCGTATTTGTGATCCTCAGTTCCTTGAAGCAGAAATTTCCACTCTTCATAATTCATTTTCCCGTCTTGGCTACCCTTCCCATTTCATAGACTCTGCTTTCTCTCTTGCTAAATGGACCTTCTTCTCTCCTAAACCCCCTACTCCTGGGAACTCTCCTGTCCTCTGCCTTCCCTACATCTCTGGTCTCTCTAATCTCAACAACTCTCTCCGTTCCTTAGACATCAAACTTACCTTTCGCCAGACTAACACTCTTCGCACTAATCTAGTTCATATCTCCCCTCCCTCTATAGATTCTCCTAGTGTCTACTCTATTTCTTGTTCCTCCTGTCCTCTTCAGTACTTTGGAGAAACTGGCCGATCTCTTTCTGACAGACTTAAGGAGCACAAAAGTAGTGTTAGGCTTGCCGACACCAATAATGCTCTTTTCTGTCATGTCAGAGATCACAGTCATCCTATTGATTGGTCTTCTGCTAAAACTGTCTACCCTACGTCCAACTTCCACAGTCGCCGTCTGGTTGGATCCTCCCTTATACACAACTTTCCCTGTATGAATCTTAGCCCTGGCCTTGTCTCTGTAGATGCTTTCCTCTCCCATTACATTGTTAAATGCTCCAAACTTCAGAACACCCGTGACTTAACCTGATTCCTTCCCCTTCTATCTCTTCCCCCTTCTCCTCTTTCTTCTTTCTCCTCTGTATTTCTCCTTGTATTTGTCCTTCTTTATTTTATTTTCATCATTTTTTTCCCCTCTGTGTTCTTGTCCTTACCCTATGTGGGCTGCCAGCTTTATTGTAGTGCTCCTCTTTCCTAGAATTGACTGACTCCACTACTACTACTTCCACTACCACTACTACTTCCACTATTACTCCTCCACCACTTTCTTGTGCCCTCCCCTGTCTGCTGGCCTATAAATACCCCTTCTACCTTTTCTTTGTGTTAATGTGACTTTGTAAATGGTCCAAATCGGACTGAAACGTCGTCGTAAGCTCCTCTCTTCTATGTGCGGGTTATGTGTGTATTGTTCCAGTCATGGTATTGTGCCTTTTTTGTTATTTAGGTTCAGCCAGCTATGACAAGTCGCCTTCAGAGAGGTAATGTGAGGTTTCCAGGACAATCGACGGTCAAACAGAAGGCCGAGAAACCTGACTATCACGTTCTGGGATACATGAGCCGTATAGGTACAATTAATGATCAGAGACCACTGAACGTCTATTAAACGTAATTTGATGAGTTTTGCCACTAGAAAATTTAAACCCCTGAGTGGTGGCCCAATCAGAAACCCGGTTGATGGCATGCTGGAGGGAAACTGCAATGAGGTGACAGTCAGCACCCGCACAAGCTATAGCAAAGAAATCAACATAAAGCGATGACCAAATATTGGATGGGAGAACAGATGCCAGATTATTTATAGCAAGCAGAAAAAGTGTTGTGCTCAGAACACATCCCTGGGGGACACCTTCAGCTTGGATAAGCTCCGGGGAGAGCGCATTACTAACCCGGACACGGAAATGTCTTTCAGTTAAGAAGGCCTTAAGGAAAAATGTTAGATTGCCACGGAGGCCTAAGGAGTGGGCCTGGGCCAAGATATTATACCTCCATGTCGTGTCATAAGCCTTCTCAAGGTCAAAAAAGATGGCGATAACCGAGTGGTTATTAGCAAAGGCATTACGAATATACGTATCCAAGCACAGTAAGGGGTCAATGGCAGAACGGCCCTTTTGAAAGCCATATTGACTAGTGGAGAGACTACTGTGCGTCTCTAAATACAACATCAAACGTCTATTAACTAGATGTTCCATCACCTTGCAAACTGCACTGGTAAGAGCAATGGGATGGTAGTGGGAGGTATCATGTCCCGTAGTACCCGGTTTGCAAAAAGGGAGAACAATAGCAGACTTCCACAGCTGGGGAAGAACTCCTTGCGACCATATGAGATTAAAGAGTCGTAAGAGGACAGTAAGAGCAGACTGATGTAAATGCTGTAGCATACGAATATGTATGCCGTCTGGCCCAGCTGCCGATGATCGGCAAGCAGAGAGTGTTGCCTCCAGTTCTTGAAGGGTAAAAGGCACATTATAGGATTCTTCTCTAAGAGAAGAAAAATCTAAGGGCTTTAACTCGCTGGCAGACTTAAAAGAAAGGAACGAGGGGCTTAGATGGAGCCCCTGAGAAATGCGGACGAGATGATTACCAATTTCAGTGGCAACGGCAAGAGGGTGTGCTATATCGACACCAGCAACCTGAAGAACAGGAGCCGGGTCGGGGGAGAATTTACCACTTAATTTCCGCACTTTCTTCCAGACTGCACTCATCGAGGAAGCCGAAGTGACAGCAGAAACGTAATCTTGCCAGCAAGTGCGTTTAGCATCACGTATGACACGGTGAGCAATAGCTCTCTTCTGCTTGAAATCAAGGAGTCTCTCTGTGGTTCTGTTATACCGATACCTGCCCCATGCAGCGCGTTTCAAACGCACTGCCCGAGCACAAGCAGGAGACCACCAAGGCACGCACTTCTGAGGATGCTTGCCCGAGGTTTGGGGAATAGAATGTGAAGCCGCTGTGAAGATGGAGGACGAAAAGAGATGTAAAACCTCATCAATGGAGGACGAGGTAGGAACCTCATGAAAGGCAGTAAGATGTGCGTAAAGGTCCCATTTCGCCCGGTCAAATTGCCAGCGTGGGCAATGAGGAGGTGGAGAAAACAGAGGGGACTTAAGGATGATTGGGAAATGATCGCTGTCATGTAAGTCCGAGAGGACAGACCAGGTGAAGTCAAGGACAGTTGATGAAGAGCAGATGGAAAGATCGATGCAGGAGAAAGAATGAGTTCGGGATCAAAAAGGGTAGGAGTACCGTATTTAAAACATGGAGGGAAGAGAAGCAAGAAATGCCTCCAACTGAATGCCACGGGAGTCACAGTGCGACCCTCCCCAGAGAAAGTGGTGTGCGTTAAAATCGCCAAGTAAGAGAAGGGGTGGCGGTAAGGAAGAAACCAGAAAATCAACATCTGGGATAGACAATGCCCCGAAGGGGAGAGATATAAAGAACAGTGTGTATACCACTTATTCAAGTGGATACGGGCTGCGGTGTAATGTAAGGAAGAAGGGACATAGAGCTGACGGTATGGAACATCAGTGCGTATAAGAAGAGCACTTTCGTTAAAGGTTCCATCGGAAAAAGGAGCCGATGAATATAACAAATTATAGCCTGAAAAGGGCCTGATAACAGTAGATTGTAATATGGGTTCTTCCAAACAGACCCCAATAAGGGAAAACTGGGAGAGCAACACCTGAAGCTCACCCGTTACCCATGAGGCCTCGGATATTCCACTGCAAATAAGCCATGATTTATGGAGAGAAAGATAGAAGTGGAAGTGAGAGGAAGCTATGGACTAGGGTTAGAAAAGTCCACGTGTGGAGGCAGCGGAAGACCTGTAATCAGAGAGGGAGGAGGACGTTGTGAAGGAAGAGGGGGTTGAGACGAAGAAGAGAGATGAGGAACCTCAGATGGAGTAGTGTCCATCATCGGTCCAGAAATATATTCTGCAATAGCTTCCAGTGTTTCGGAAGTCAAAGATGCAGAATGTGGGACTACATTGGAAATGGAAGAAGAGTGAGCAATGATCGGGGAGTCTATAGACTGTACTAAAGTAGAGGGCGAGGAGATAGAAGAGGAAACTGTCGAAGGGACTTGGGAGGGGACAGGGGATGAAGGTAGTGTATGAGGAGGAGGATGAACCTCCACACACGTTACAGAACTAGACGGAGGCGAAGAACCTGGCAGTAGGGACTTTTTGCCGGGCTTATGAGAAGAATGGGGTCGCTGAGGTTTAGGTGAATGACGAGGACGTGTAGACTCAGAACTGTGTGAGTGAGTAGAGGAAGGAGTGTGGATAGTATGGGATGCCAAGGTAGGGACCTCGGGGCCAAGAACATCAAAAGGATTCGAGACAGGGGTGACTGAGGATGAGGCGACCACAGAGGAAGCCGTGGAAGTTGGGACCCCAGAAGCGGGGCGACGTTTAGCAATGCGAGAATAGGAAATACGGGGTAGTCTCCCTTGAAGGCATAGATGAGAGACGGCCATAGCATATGAGAAGCCTTCTGCCTCTTTGAGGCAACGGATTTCCCGCTCATTCAGGTAAACCTGACAACGGCGAGAATATGATGGATGTGCCTCATGACAGTTAAGGCAAGAGGGAGGTAAAGTACAAGAAGGACTGGCATGGTCGTCGGCACCACAGACTGGGCATTCGGCCATGGACCCGCAATATTTCGCTGGATGACCAAAACGCCAGCAGTTTCTACACTGCTGTGGTGTAGGGGTCACCTTTCGAACTTGTAAACATTGACCTGCAATGTAGACCGAAGGTGGGAGTTCACGGCAGTCAAACGTTAAACGAGCTATATTGCATGTAAAACGTCTTCGCTTATTGGCAGGGAGGGTAAAAGTGTCAACCTTAAGGATAGGGAGTTCTTGGAGTTCAAGTTGCTCTAAAATGTCTTCAGCATATGTCTGGAAATTCCGTTGGACAATGGTGTTGGGTAAAATGACAGTACCACTACAAGAATTAAGAGAATGATGCTTGTCAATAGTGATAGGAATAGTATCTATGGTCGTAAGAAGGGAGAGATAGCGAGCTTGGCCAGCATTCTGGACCGTGATAATGCGAGTGCCACTCTTGAGAGCGTGAAAAGAGATATCTTTGCCTACATGGCGTAGGAGAGCTTTACCAATACTATGATCAGAAAGATAGGTAGTTGGAGTAGTCAGTCTGAGAGTAAAAAACTTTGTCCATTGAGGAGTGTGAAACAAAGTATCTAAGGGGAGTGCGCGACGTGCGAGGCGTTTCTGAGATGAACGAGAAGGAAGAGTCGAATAGTCATATAAGGGTCGTGGTCGTTTGGGTGGGGGACCGGGGGTGGTCCGATGGGAGACGGGCGAGCGATTCGAAAATTGCCGCACCGTCGAGGGAGAAGCCGGAATAGAGGTCAGAGAAGAGCGAAGGTCAGATATGTCGAAAGGGCTGGTCGGAACCCCAGTACCTGAAGCAGGTGACGAGCCGGCACCAGCAAGAGGTACAGGGGTATTAGAGTTGTCCGGTAATGAGGTAGGGTCAGAACTAGGTGCGGTATCAAGAAGGGGCCCGGGGGTATTGGGTTCATGGATTGGGTCAGCCATGGTTAGGGTACTTCTTTCTTTTTATTTTTAAGAAAAAAAAAGAAAGAAGAATAAAAATAAAAAAAAAGAATAAAAAAAGGGGGGAACGTGGAGGAATAGCTCCTAGGAGGAATGGAAGGGGCGTAAATCCCCCTCCGCGCCCAAGAGGACCTCAACACCGCAAGTAGTGCAGATGCTGCATGGAACCCGTGCCATACCCTACCCTTCATGCCAGTAAACCAGCAATCCGGGATAGCAACCTCACATCCACCGAGCCACCTCGGCGGACAAAAGAGAGGGCGGCCGGATATCCGCCACAAAGCATACCACCTTCGGCCACCACCCCGGAATCCGAAAGGTGGCCTCCAGAGATACACCCGTCGCCCGAAAGATACCCAAGGCCACTCCCGGGAGGCTGGAGAGGGAACGGGACATCCCCAGGCGATCCAGATTCCACGGCAAACTACACCACCACCAAGGACCTCAACGGAATGGGATGGACCACGATACCCTTCCCTCTACCTAGGAACTAGAATGCCTGTGGAGGGAAGCTCCCAGGTTAAAAATGGGAAGGAAATAAGGGAGGGATGCAGAGGAAGAGGAGGAAAGGGAAAAAAGGGAGGATGGGGAAAATGGGAAAAGGGAGGGGGGATTGGGGGGTAATTAGGTTCGGTCTGAGGAAGAAGACCAAAAGGTCCAATTCCTCAGACCAAGAGCCTCTTCACCACAGCAAGGAGCCCCCCTTGAAGAGGAGAGGGGCCTAAAGACGTGACTAATGAACAGAGAAAATTTTATTTTAGTGCCAGGAATGTCTGCATTGTTTATTCTGGACCCTATTTTGAAATTGACATCTTTTTTATTTTGCATGAAATTGGCCAAATTGCCAATTTCTGACCACTTTATTGGGTAGTTGAAATTGGTAAATTGGTGGTTTCTTATACTCAATCGATAGAACAAATGGAGTTCTAAAGAAATAGCTATGAGTTTGGTCAACTGGTACAATGGAATTGGCCGAAAATAGGGCTCAAAGTCTGCGAAATCGCCACTGCGTATATATCGCCGAGATCACTAACTTCGCGAGAGCATAATTCCATACGTTTTCCATCATACTTTTGGTGCCATTACCATCGGGAAAAGATTCTCTATCATTTCATATGAAAAAATAATTTTCTTTTTTTTTTGCGAATATTTTGCGACACCAGGAGAAACCTCAGGATTTGGGGTTGCGACAGTCAAAGGGTTAAGTAAAAGGACACAAATGCAACTAATGTGACATTTTATTGTGGCAACATTTCGCTCTCCAGGAGCTTTTTCAAGCCGTTACAAACGATATATGGACACAGATGGTATATATATACTCTCCAAGTGAGGTGTAATACTAGTGGTAGTAGAAGTAGTAGTGATATAAGTCGTAGTAGTAGTAGTAGTAATACAGTAAGGTAGAACAATCAATTTTTGCACATGAGTAAAAGGTGATAAAACAATTACATGGGTAGTAAAAAAAAAAAAAAAAAAAAAAAAAAAAAAATAGGTTAGACAAATATTTCTTCTGGAGGTTGGAATAGAGAAGGCCTGTAGGAGTGTTCCACATCTACGATGTGCTTGTGTTGAATTAGCAGGAAAGACTATGTGATGGTAGGGTTCACTGTTTTCAGGAGGATTCTTGCTAAGACTTCAGAGATGGTGAAGCTGCCTTTGTTTTGTTTAATTGTGTTAGAAACAGCGATAAGTGCTGATTCAAGGCACTTGCGTCTACGGAAATTAGTTTCTTTGATTACTAATCGGGCGTCTTTGAATTTCATGAGATGATTGTTGGAATTTCGGTGTTGTACGCAGGCGTTGTTCAGGTTATCGTTCCTACATGCATTAATGTGTTCATTGAGGCGTGTTTCGAGGTTTCTTGCTGTTTCTCCTACATAAATTCTGTCACAGCCTCCACAGGGTATAGTGTAGACCCCTGCGTTGACTGGTTCAAGGTGCTTGGATTTTGTCCTGGTTAGATCCTTTATAGAAGTACTGGAAGCGATGGCGACTCTAGTGTTAGCTTGTGCAAATAGTACTTTAGAAATGTTGGATGCAACCTGGCTGTTGGGAAGAATTATAACTTTGTTTGGAGTGGTGTTGACGCGTGGAGAATTAACGATCTGAAGAGCTTTTTTCTTGCAATCTTTGATGAAAAAGGAAGGAAAATGTAAATCAGTGAAGGTTTGGTGAATGTATGTACATTCCTCGTCAAGAAACTCAGGACTACAAATTCGGTAAGCTCTTAGGAAAATTCCGATGATGATACCTCTTTTGGTCTTAGTATCTTGACTGGAATAGAAGTGTGTGAGATCATTTTTATTTGTAGGTTTTCGGTAAACTTGAAATCTTAGGTTGTTATCTACTTTGTGGATGAGGACATCTAGAAAGGGTAGCTTGTCATTGGACTCTTCTTCTAGTATAAACTGGATTGCCGGTTCAACTGCGTTGAGCCTTGCCTGAAGATTCCGTACATCAAAACGTTTGGGAGTTATTACGAGGACGTCGTCTACGTAACGTAACCAAGTGACGCTTGAGGGGATGACTTCCCTCTTCACTAAAGTACCTACCACACAAGCCATCGAGGTTCTACGACGTAGAGTCAATCAGGACCTTACCCTTCCTCTACCTCCCGGAGATTTTGTTGACCTTATTGAACTCTGTGTTAATTTCAACTGTTTTTCTTTCAATAACAGGCTCTACAAACAAACATACGGCATGGGAATGGGGTCCCCCATCAGTGCCGTCTTAGCTAACTTGTACATGGAACACCTAGAGGCTGAACACTTCGCCAACATCATCCCCTCAAGCGTCACTTGGTTACGTTACGTAGACGACGTCCTCGTAATAACTCCCAAACGTTTTGATGTACGGAATCTTCAGGCAAGGCTCAACGCAGTTGAACCGGCGATCCAGTTTATACTAGAAGAAGAGTCCAATGACAAGCTACCCTTTCTAGACGTCTTCATCCACAAAGTAGATAACAACCTAAGATTTCAAGTTTACCGAAAACCTACAAATAAAAATGATCTCACACACTTCTATTCCAGTCAAGATACTAAGACCAAAGAGGTATCATCATCGGATTTTCCTAAGAGCTTACCGAATTTGTAGTCCTGAGTTTCTTGACGAGGAATTACATACATTCACCAAACCTTCACTGATTTACATTTTCCTTCCTTTTTCATCAAAGATTGCAAGAAAAGAGCTCTTCAGATCGTTAATTCTCCATGCGTCAACACCAAACAAAGTTATAATTCTTCCCAACAGCCAGGTTGCAGCCAACATTTCTAAAGTATTTGCACAAGCTAACACTAGAGTCGCCATCGCTTCCAGTACTTCTATAAAGGATCTAACCAGGACAAAATCCAAGCACCTTGAACTAGTCAACGCAGGGGTCTACACTATACCCTGTGGAGGCTGTGACAGAATTTATGTAGGAGAAACAGCAAGAAACCTCGAAACACGCCTCAATGAACACATTAATGCATGTAGGAACGATAACCTGAACAACGCCTGCGTACAACACCGAAATTCCAACAATCATCTCATGAAATTCAAAGACGCCCGATTAGTAATCAAAGAAACTAATTTCCGTAGACGCAAGTGCCTTGAATCAGCACTTATCGCTGTTTCTAACACAATTAAACAAAACAAAGGCAGCTTCACCATCTCTGAAGTCTTAGCAAGAATCCTCCTGAAAACAGTGAACCCTACCATCACATAGTCTTTCCTGCTAATTCAACACAAGCACATCGTAGATGTGGAACACTCCTACAGGCCTTCTCTATTCCAACCTCCAGAAGAAATATTTGTCTAACCTTTTTTTTTTTTTTTTTTTTTTACTACCCATGTAATTGTTTTATCACCTTTTACTCATGTGCAAAAATTGATTGTTCTACCTTATTGTATTACTACTACTACTACTGCGACTTATATCACTACTACTTCTACTACCACTAGTATTACACCTCACTTGGAGAGTATATATATACCATCTGTGTCCATATATCGTTTGTAACGGCTTGAAAAAGCTCCTGGAGAGCGAAATGTTGCCACAATAAAATGTCACATTAGTTGCATTTGTGTCCTTTTACTTAACATATTGTCGGTAATTCTACCAATATTATTACAGTCAAAGGGTTAAAAGACCAAGAAGGGAAGTAACCCCAGATAGGGCTTTAATACCTGAAGTCCTTATGGAGAGGGATTCCCCTTCCAAACACTAAGCCCTCCTCATTCCTACTCCCTATCTTCCAGATGCCAGCAACTCTCTTCAATAAAGGTAAGTAAATGTTATTTTAAATGTAAATTTATAAATTTAATATGTGTTGTTATTATGTGTTGCTATTATGTGTTTTGTGTATGTAAAACTAGTTATTCTTTAAAAAATTAATTTTTTGTGAATATTTTTGGGTGTCTGGAACGGATTATTTGTATTTACATTATTAGGGGAAATAATGGTTCGACTTTCGGCCAGTTCGAGTTAAGGCCTAGCTCCTGGAATGGATTACGGCCGATACTCGGGGTCCACTGCAATTCATTCCAGACACCCAAAAATATTAACAAAAAACAAATTTTTTAAAGAATAACTAATATTGAAGACTCTTGTTGGGGTATGGAAGAAGACGAGGAGGGGAAGAGAGAGGAGAGCTTATTGTTTGGATGGGGAATCCCCCTCCATAAGGACTTCAGGTATCAAAGCCCTATCCGGGGTTACTTCCCTTTGTTTTTTACTGGCACTGGACCCCTGTCCAGTAGAGGTAGGAAGAGGTGGGGGTTTCAGAGGGAAAAACCAAAAAAGAATTATAGATGGGGGTGACCCCGGAAGACACAGCACTGGAGGAGCTGGTAGGCAGGGAAGACCACCAAGGTTGGAGGTCTCCTAACTACTCAAGAATAAGGAACACGGGAAAGATTCCCTTAAAGGCGGAGCCGAGAGACAGACATAGCATAAGTAAGGCCTTCGCTCTCCTTAAGACAGTGGATTTCACATTCATTAAGATAGACCTGACATCGGCGGGAAAAAGAAGGGCGAGTTTTGTTGCAATTAAGACAAGTGGGGAAAGACTGCAAGATGTATCAGCATGATCCGCGGCACCGCAGACCGGGCACTCCACCGCAGACCAGCAGTACTTAGCTGGATGTCCGAAGCACCAACAATTTCAACACTGTTGGGGTGTAAGGACCACTTTACGGACCTCTAGGCAATGTCCTGTGATATAAACGAAGGATGGGAGTTCATGACAGTCAAAGGTTAAGAGGGCAATGCTACTGGGAAAGCACCTCCACCCGTGAGTGGGCAGGACATATGAGAATCGGAAGGTCCTGAAGGGCTAATTGCTCTAAAATATCATCACAGCAAGACAGAAAATCACACTGTAAAATGGTACGCGGTAAGACCACCGTACCACTGCAATAACTGAGAGTAGTGTGTTTGTGAACTGTGATAGGAACATTATCAATGGATATAACATAGGAAAGATCATGAGCTTGGCCTGCGTTCTGAACAGTAACGATGCACGCACGTAAAAGAGCTTTACCGATACTGTGGTCTGAAAGATAATCAGCTGGAGATGCTGGTTGCAAGGAAAAGAATTTGGTCCACTGTGTACTTGTAAACATGGTGTATAAAGAAAGTGGGTGTCATGTAGGTCATTTCTGGGTGAAATGAGCAGAAATCAGAGGACCGTCATCAGCAAATGGTCTGGAACGTTTAGGTGTAGGACTACGGGCGGCCTGACCTGACGCAGGTGAGCGATCCGAAAACAGTCACACCATACTTGGGGAAGCCGAACACATAGTTAAAGATGTGCAAGGAGCAAAGGCACTAGAAGAAATGGGTGGAGCCTCAGCACCTGTAGCAGGTGATGAAGTGTCACCAGCAAGAGGTACAGGGGTACATGAAAAGTCTGGAGAATGGTCCAATAATGAAGCTGGGTCAGAATAGGATGTGGTAACAAAAAGGTGCCTGGGAAGAGGAGGGGGGTCATGGAACAAAGACTCCATGATGGTGATGGTACTTTATTATTATTATTTTGAAGAAAAAAAAAAAGAAGGAAAGAAAAAAAAAAGGAAGAGGGACAGCAGAGGGACAGTTACTAGAAAGCATGAAAGGGCCATAAGTTCCTCCTCTCATCCAAGAGGACCTCAAAACCACCAGCAGTGTAGATGCAGCGTGGACCTTGTACCATACCCTACCCTTCACGCCAGTAAATCAGCACTCTGGGATAGCAACCTCACATCCACCAAGCCACCTCGGCGAACAAAAGAGAGGGTGGTCGGATACCCGCCACAAAGCATACCTCCTTCGGCTTCCACCTCCCAGAATCGACAGGCAGCCTCTAGAGATGCACCTGTCACCTGCAAGACATCCCGCCCCACCTCCTGGAAATCCGGGAAGGAAGCAGGGCGCCTCCAGATGATCGGGAAGATAGGGAAGGGGGGTAATTAGGTTCAGTCTGAAGGAGACCAAAAGGTCTAATTCCTCAGACCAAGAGCCTCTTCACCGTGCCAAGGAGCCCCCTTGAAGAGGCACCTCTGGCAAGACAGTGAGTGAATGATGATGAAAGTTTTTCTTTTTCGGGCCACTCTGCCTTGGTGGAAAACGGCTGATGTGTTAATAAAAAAATAAATGTAATAGTAGAGCTTTACAGCTCCTGTGACTCAAGAATAAAACTTATTCTGAGTCACCACTATTGATCACAGCAGTTTACTGTAAATTACGTGGAGTACTATAAAATTATTATACAGTACTGTACTGTAGTGCTACAGGTTACGATCCCCATAGTGTCTGGCTGCCTTATGTATCAGTGGACCAAGTTCACTACTTCAGAAGACTACTGGGCAATCATAAAATATTACTTTTATAATTTGGGAGTTACAGGCAATCAGAATTATCAAGAACTCTTCACCAACACCAACATCCTTTGAAGAAGCACCTGGTAAGTATGGGTATATAAGATTACCAGTATTAACCCTTACTGGATGGGGTGAATTATGTTTTAACAGTATAGTAGCTTTTTATTAAAACAGAAAATTCCATGTAATAGAAAACTTGTGGTTTCTACGATTCTGGATTAATGAAGTTCATGTGTATAAAACAAAAGTTAGCCACCAGTTCCAGTAATGATTATTAATATATTTTATAGCTAGAGACTGAATCTCAAAAAAATTAGCTTTTTTCCATTCACATGTTTTTTAAATAGGAAGGCTTGAAAATATTCATATTTCTGATCATGAAATTAATACTTACAGGGTTCTATGCATATTAAATTAAAATCACAAAGCAGACCTGTCTTCCACACCAGAGCATTACAAGAGAATTCTGATCCTGTTCAATTATACCTAAATTTCAACCACTGCTTTGAGCATATAAACAATATCAGTAAATTATACATGATGTATTAATCTTTGTTTCAATTTGATTTAGATCCAAAGAATCCAGAATGTAATAAAAATGTATACAAAAGCAAAAAATACACGTGTAGACATAAGTTTATTTATATGTCAGTAGATTTACATCCTTAAGTGTGATAAGTGTAAGTTATTAGAAGAAGTACTAGGTAATGAGTCTCGACACAGGACAAATATTTCACTGAGTTCACCTGTCCTCCAGTTGCAAATGCATGAAATTTACATAAGCTTCTTAAAGTTTGGTAGCATACACTAATACTACTAAATCTATGTACTTACATCATTGTTCTATATAACATTGCACTTGTATATCAAAACATCACTCAAAACCAATATTTACACACGAAGAACAGGTGAATTCCTAACCTGCAACCATGTTAGCCCATCACTGGATTCTTCATGAATTCAAGAGATTGTGATGCACCATCCCTTCTTTCAATTACTTCTTGACTATAAAATACAAGATATGCAACATCACTTGTCTGTAAACACACGAGGGTTTAAAACAAGCATGACAAAAATAATTTGCAAAATATATGTGAAGTGTTAATCGCTCACAATTCCTTGTACTGTACTTCAAAATTATCATAATACAGAATATTACTGAAGTACCTAGTACCTACTCACAAAGCAAGTACTGTACATAATTACAATCTTAACAGAAAAATTAATATTTTGATGTGTTTGCTTTAAATAAATAGATTTTAAAACTGGAGAAGCCTGAGAAAAGGAGTAAAAGCAATGATGTCACAAGACACAAGGGAGCTGATCAAAATCTACTGGACTTCCATGAAATTACCAGGGGGCGAGCTTGATGGACAGCCCCAGGGACAGAGCTTGACAGACAGCCCTGGGGGGCAGAGCTTGACAGACAGCCAGCTGTAATTGAGCATCCCATGTGGTCCTGCCAACATAGTATAGGTTCATCTACTGAAAAAAATTTAAAACACTGTATAATGATTTTAGGAAATTTTGTGATGCACATGCAAAAGACAATTCCAACTCAAATGTGAGCTTTCATAAATTCCAAGTCACAATTGTGCCTCACCAGCCTAAGGCACTTAGTTTATAAAATATAAAATGCTACATCATCTTTAAAAAATTCTGCCATAAGCATTCTTATATTATATAAACGAGCATCTTAAGATGGTTAATAAAGTGTAGAGATGAATCTGATAATTTATCCAAAACATTTTTAAGCCCGAAGGTGAGGTACAATGAAGTATTTCCACAAGTATTTGACCTGTTATACTGAACAGCATCAAGGTACAGAAGGGCATTTGGAAATGTTCTGAACAATAAATAGGTTGTGTTAATTTCCTTAAAATTACAAAATGTGCAGTAGCTGGATCGTAAAAAGTAATGCTTAATTGCTTTTCAATTGAATTATAGCTGTACAAAATTTACCGATTCAAATGCAACAGAAGAAGAAGAAGAAAAAAAATTGAGTTGGCTGCAACCCACTAGCCTGGCATGGCTGCTGCAGCAAATATTGCACTGGTGAAGCGTCCTGGAGTGTGTAGTCCCTGGGTCACTCCTGGTGCTCATGAAGGACTCCACAACAAAAGTCTTCCCTTATATTAATATGGCCACTGACAAAGCTATTTAAATTTGTACATCATATTTACTGATGTACAAATAATGGTTTAACAAAATAATTAAATACCTCAACACATACACTAGAACGTTCATGTTTGGCTCAAACGAACACCATCACACTTTTACCATTTTTTTCTTCTCATTCCTTGCACTTACTTCCAGGGGTTTTCATATTTCATATCACTTGGTGAACACCAATGTACATTTATACCAGCACAATGTTAACAATTTGACTCGCAATGTCGCAATAACACGATTTGTAAATAACTCAAGGGACGGACAGGTTTTGAACCAATGGCAAACCAGTTTGAAAATTAGTTGACCAGTACTCTAGCTACTACACCATGCTGGCCTAAGAAGATTAATACAACAAGGTATATACTATGGTGGTTAGCAGGGGCTTTTATTATGACCACAAATGTAAGATTTTACAGAAAGCTCTCACACTAACCCGGATGTGGCAAGATCTAGTTCAAGTCAATTCAGAACCATTATCAATGACTTACAAAACAACTCAAGGAGCAGAATTCAAACCCATGTTAAGCTAGTCCTAAAAATGGCAAGCCAGTGTTCTAACCACTACACCATGCCAGCCTGAGAAGATTCATCCAACTAGGTATATGTCTATACACTAGGGAGGTTAGCATGGGCTTCACAGAGACCAAAAATGCATGATGTAGTGGTTAGAGCACTGACCTGCTAATTTTAGGACTGACTCACCTTGGATTTGAATCCTGTAGCTTACCTGTAGACAGTTATTTGTTAGTGGTTCTAGGAATTATCTTCCCCAGGGCCTGGTCTCAGACCAGACCTCTTAGGTTGGAAAGGAAATCTTTTAGGATTAAGAACTAAAAAGGAGGAAATTAAAGGTAAGTGTATACTGAATGTAAGTAGAAGTTTGCAATATTTGCCTGTCATCTTGTGTGTTCATGAAACAAAAAGAAAACATCAGCAGCCCTGCTAGGGTGCAAGGTTGCTGATCTTTTCTTTCTGGCTCATGAACACTGAAGAGGACAGGTAAATCTTACAGTTCTGGGGATCACTGCCCTGCAGCCAGGTCCCAGACCAGCCCTCCTGGTTGACAACCTGATCAATGAGGCTGTTAGTGCCAGCCAAAATGTATGCACACAGTCTAGCTGATGAGGAAATTCCCTTTATGTATGAAGGGATGTTGAAAACTCTTGGTCTCTTTACATTTATTGAGTTATCTCTCAGTGCAGTCATTGCACTGTTTTTTTTTATAGAAGGTATTCTGCACAATCATTTATTCAACAGCTATTTTGCTAGAAGTGCACAGATGTCCATGAGCTGTTTAAAATTTGTTGAGGCAATTTTGTGAGTCACTGATAATTTCTTTGAAGGTGTGAGAGTCATCTGTAAAAACCTACATTTATGGTCCACAGTGAGGCCCATGCTAACCTTCTTAGTGCACATTAATACTGTATACCTAATTAGAAAAAAAATTATAGGCAAGCATAGTGTGTATTAGAGCACTGGCCTGTTAATTTTTGAGCATTAGCTTGAAATGGGTTCAAATCCTGTCCATTCCATAAGTTAACAATTTAGCTAATTTTCATTAAAAATACAAATAAAATTAATGGTATCCACACTTGCATACAGAAATGGTTTGTATTTACAGGTATGGTTTCCATATATATATAAACCTTGCATTGTAAACAAGTTAATCTTCTTATGCATACACAGTCATGCCTGCTTTTGCATACACACACATCAAAGACCTAAATTTGCATTATCTTGCAAATCAGTCTTATTCACCTATAACTACATGCTAAAGGGACAGCAGCTTTACCTTAGTTATTTGATCATGAATTTGAACCCAATGGTAACTTTTTTCTTAATGATCATCCATAATGTCCAATGTCACTTACACACATCAAATAACAAGGTTATACTTTATTGACTTCTAGCCCATTTTAATTTATAGCAGATGTTGAAGAACATACCTCATCCGAAAGTTGAAAATGGCATTTCATCCTGTACACTGTGACAATGCGCTTAAAAACAAAAACAAAATCTATTCCCAATGCAAATTTTTTAAATATCTTACTAACAAACCAACTCTTTTATCTATATGTGAAGACATTTCTTAAAATTTAAGCAACTTAAATAAAAACTACACTATCCTTTCATGATTTCAGCACAAATGTGAACTATAAACCTTATATTGACAATGGTGCTAAAAATACTTCAAATTTAAATTCTTTCCAAACTTTAGCTTATATACTGAAATGCTGCCCTTCATTGTTTTTGATTTTTTAGTAGGCAATTCATTTCAAAACAATATTTCATAAATTTAAAATGATGACAGATGAATGCATAAACAGGCATAATACAGGATGTTAAAATAATAACACTGTTACAATTGAATTACAGACATCCTAATACGTTCACTATGAGTCCAGGTATGATTAATTATGTCTTTTATTACAGTATTTTGGTACCCAACAACACTAAGCCCCATGACTGTATTTTACTGGAGAATAATGACTCATTATGTGGAAGACAGATGATCCAGCCAAACTGGATCCCCTTGTATTCTCTCTTAAATGAGTCAGATGTAAGCTGGATGAACTACAATGCTGGAGTGAAAGATTTCCTACCTGGAAACTAATGGCACAGAGTGATAAGTGAGCTAACAAGATCATCACTACAAACTAAAATGGACTGCTTCAAAATGAAGTTATGGAGAGATTCATCCCAGCCAAGAAGAGATTAATTTCAGCCAAGAATTAAGTTACTGAAAAATACGTACAATTTCATAGCTCAGCCAGAGATGCAATGAAGCCTAAATTTAAGAGTGCATAAAAAATATATTGGGAGCAATCCAAAAAAACAAGGAAAGTAAAGGCCAGATATGAATATCTCAGAGTAAGGATAGAAGGATAGAAGCAATTCAGTGCTGACACATCAATGAAGACATGGTCTGGCCAAATTTTACAGCTAAGAAAGAAAACTGCAGTAATGGATCAGGTAATAAGTTACATTTACAAAATGTCTATTTACAAAGAATGCCACAGAAGTATGTGTAGAACTCAGCAAAAAATTCTAGGAGCTGTTTGCAAGAAGTAATGACCAATACCAGAGATGAAAAAGAATTGCAAACTTCAGCAGAACTAGGGAACTCTGTAAATAAGTGATAAAAGTTCAAGGACATTTAAGAGAACTGAAAGTGACAAAGAACATAGGGTTGAAGCCCTCTGTGAACCACTAACAAAGATGTAAAATGCCTAAGTAAAGATAGCTGAAAAATTACCAAACTGGTATCAGTCTTCAAACAGAAAGACTAAGAAAAGCCAAATTACAAGGCAGTCTCCCTAACATGTAAACTGCACAGTGATGTAAAAAATAATTAAAGTTTAGATGGACATTGATACAATCCCTTCAGGTTTAGAATTTCCCAACGTTAATGATGACGATGATGATAATAATACTGATAATACTAATAATACTAATAATAATAATAAAAATAATAATAATTATAATAATAATAATAATAATAATGATGAATAGGTAGTAGGTTCGTAAACAGCAACCACCCAGGGAGGTACTACCGTCCTGCCAAGCAAGTGTAAAACGGAAACTTGTAACTACAGGTTGTATGTTTGTATTCTCATTTTCTTGGTCTCATTTGATAGAATGGAAGATGTATTGCAGAATAGAGATGATTTTGAATGGTTTACGGACTAAAAGTAGCTTGAAATTGAGTTCAAAGTAGCAGAAATGTTCGATTTTTGCCGATGTTCATGTGTCCAATATTGGTGAGTCTAATATGCATTCACGAATGCGATGATATTATTTATACAATTATTACAATTATGCAGTTGTCTGAATAACAGTAAATCTTTAATTTTTTGTGTGAATAAAAAGTCAAAATTAAAAACGCGTAATATAAGAGGAGCCTGGGGACGTGACTAATGAACAGAGAAAATTTTATTTTAGTGCCAGGAATGTCTACATTATTTATTCTGGACCCTATTTTGAAATTGGCCTTTCTTGAATTTTGTGTGAAATAGGTAAATGGGCGGTTTCTTGTACTCAATCAACAGAATAAAAGTTCTAGCAAAATAGCTATGAGTTTGGTCAACTAGAACAATGGAATTGGCCCAAAATAGGGTTCAAAGTGGGTGAAATAGCCGATGCGTAAATATAGCTGAGACCGCTAACTTCGCGAGAGCGTAAATTCATAAGTTTTCCATCAAATTTTGTGCTTTTGGTTTCATTACGTTCAGAAAAAGGTTATCTATCATTTCATAAGATTTTTTTTTTTTTTAAATTATTTGACCCTGTGAGCAAGTTTGGGATCAGGGGTCGCAATACTCAAAGGGTTAATAGTTCTTCTTCTTTATTTCCTATTATTTCCATTGGGAAATAGAAAAGAATTCTTTCTCCGAAAGCCATGCATGTCATAAAAGGCAACTAAAATGCCAGGAGCAAGGGGCTAGTAACCCCTTCTCTTGTATATATTACTAAACATAAAAGAAAAACTTTCGTTTTTCCTTTTGGGCCACCCAACCTCAGTGGGATACGGTCGGTGCCTTGAAAGAAGAAGAAAAGGTCTCTTATCAAGGTCCTCTATATAATGTGATTATTTTTTTGTAAACAAGATTGAAAAAGTACAGTGCATTCAAAATTAAATGTTTTTTTTTTCTAAATCTGTTCGTCAAGCCTTGAATGGTGCCCTTACGGAACGACCTCCAGGCAGACCATTCTTGCTTAGCAAGTTGTGTTAACCAGACAGCATTATTCTTTAAATGTTATCAGAAATTTATATAATTCATGAATGCTTAATTTAAACACAACAGGTTAGTAACCCTGTATCATACACTATCATAATTACACATTCCAGTGCCTTTAACACTTTATGTACCTACTCTAGCTGTTGAGGTACAGTAAACATCTTCAATGATACTCTCTATGACACTTGACTACCCAAACACATTACATATTGTACAGATTAACCCAAACCTTGCTAGGTAAGGTAGAGTGTTGGTCATTTGGCTAAACAAATAAGCACAAATGTATGGACAAATCTCCTGCTAGCTGCTACCTATCAAATTATCAACATAGTAGACTCTGTCTTCACTTCAGAAAACATATGGTGTTAGTTTCTCTTCCACTAAACACAACAATGGCTCCTCAGGCATATTTCATACAAAATGAAGATTGTGCAGACAATTAAGATATGTATTCAAAAGTGAGCAATAGAAATCTGTAATTTCACAAAATAACTGGGTGCCAAATTCAGGGTCACCAGTTCTCGCCACATCTTCTTGCATTTTAAATGCCTGCAGCAGATTCCAGGGGTCTTTGCTCTCCCTCCTGGAATTTACCCTATCGTTCTCAAGTGCACTTATCTTTAGCTTATGTTTGCTTGGTATGGGTCTAGTGAGTTCCTATATGCTTGGTACAATTTGGTAAGGAAATGTGACAGTTTTACCGATGTTCACATGTTAGTGTTTCAATACAGCACAAGCTGATGCTGTCTCCTACATGTATACTGATGATAAACCTTGCTACATCCAAATTTTGTCCAGTAGACCCACATTAACCCTCCCCACACTCTTTAAATGCTTCAAGTGATGACTAACAGAATATAAGATAAGAAATACTGTGTTATTTCTCACTTGGAAGGATTTGTGTGAGAAATTCAGAGGTATCTGGAATCTAAACCTATTTTGCCCACATGTTCTTCACATCAGTGCTATTGTAGATTAGACTCTGATTTTTCAGGAACATAACCCATGCTCTAATTAACAGTTTGCTGTTATTACAAAAGACATTTGGGGTTATTGAGAGGGTAGACAAGTAAAGACTTTGGCATGAGGGAATCAAAACTATATCTTGAAATCTTATACAAGCCTGAGTATAGCTAAAAGGAACTCCACAAGGACTGATAATGGACCCTATATTGTTCTTAATGTATTAATGACCAGCTAATAGAGGCAGATTCCTATAAACCCATGTCTGCATATAATGCTTTAATAGTAAGAATACCATTGGAGGAGAGACTACAAGATAGGTCAAACAAGTGGTTGCTGGAGTTCAACCCTAATAAAAACATGTAATAATAATGAATGTGGAAGATAGGAAAGGGAGCCCAGAAACAGAGCATCATGTTCGGAGAGAAAGATAAAAAAAAAAAAAAATCTATGCATAATCATTACTGCAACCTAGTTTCCGGAAGTTCACCGAGAATAAAATCAAAAGTACATACGGACAAACAAAATGGGCATGAAGAAACCTAGACAGGAACATTCAAGACACACTTGAGTAAGCAGTACCAGTGTGGAACTCAAAATCAAAATGAATGTACACTGACTGGTGCCCAAGCTGTGGGAAAATAAGGTTGAATAAAGATTGCAAGAGCTCCCTTCTGTCTCTGGAAGATCAAAAAAAAAGGGAACATGATCACAACACACAATATATTCCAGGGCATACACAAGGATAGGATCTAAACAGAAGAAAATAGAAAATAAAAGGCATTTGTGGAAGACAGCCCCGAGAACATCCAATTTCAACCTAAGTGCATTAAAGAATGGAATGACCTAAATAGTTATACCGTAAAAGCAGATTCCATATGGGGGTTCAAAAGTAAATATGACATGGCTAAGTCATGAGGCAAAGAGTTATTGTAATCCTTACAGTGCTCAATGACCCACAGGGGCTTAGTGTTTCTTTGTTAACATAACAATAATCACTGCATACTCAGATACTGCAGGGAATTACACAAATTTAAAATAAAACTCTGCTCTTCAATACCTATGAAAAGTTTCCACACGAGGTTGCTCCGCAATGAGTTATTCCAAAGTATATGAATGGAAAAAATCATAGTATTCACATTAAAATGTCAAAAGTCATAGATGATTCAATGATGTAGAGCAGTTTAAATGTGCACTGGCTAGGCATTTATATCACTCTATGACCCATATAAATTTACATCATATTCTTGTAAATATAACAATTGCCTAGTTTTAAACATTCATTTTTTTTTAAAACAGAGATATTCATGTGGTTTATTTCTGAACTTCAACATTTGCCAATGGGTATGCATTAACATCCACAGAGGTACATGATAACAATGATTTTATAATTTAGAAGGTAGTTGCCTATTAGTGGCAAGTATAAAACAAAATCCACTTACAAATACTGTAAACATCTTCACATCCATGGGCACTGCAGAACAGGGCCAAAAATCAACTGTCCCTCAAGCTATAAATGATATGTCCAAAAATTAAATAGATAGTGGTGAGAGGGCACCAGCTGTGCAAAATGTTTTCTCAGAGCACTGAGATACCTTGTACTGACATCATAAGAGGACAAAATATATTACAAAGTTATTGTACAAACCAAGCAATCAATAAAATAAAAGCTTGGATAACCATGAAACAAAGAATAACTTCAAAGTGGTTATTCAACCTTCAAAAATAATTAAAAAAAAATTTACAATAAAAAAATCTATCTAATGTTGCAAAAGTTACACCTGAACTAAAAAAAAATTAATAGTTTACCATTTTCACAATGAAGACATGTGTTAGTGCCCAAAACCCTGGTTCAGTAATGTAGAAAACATATACATTAACAATTAGTAAGTTTCTAACCACCCTAATGTCTTCCTCATGACCTGACACACACAGGCAGGAGAACTCTGATGTAAGTTAATCATTAACTACATTATGACTGTAATTTACAAAACACAGAAGACCTGCCTGGTGCTGGAGGACTAATGAACAAAATATATTACAAACTAATTACAAAAGACTGAAATTCCAATAAGAAAAAATAATGAGCACTGGTTGTATACTGCTAGGTTTCCACTAGACTTGAAGTAGCTTGTGTAAAAATTGACACACGTACACTTTCTTCATTAAATGCATAACATTCCTGGACATGTGCCTGAGCTCTAGCTTTCTAAATGTGCATAAATATACAGTGTGGTAAAAATTCTTAAGATAAAAGTATAGCATGAAAAAATAATTCAATCATCAGTTCCCTTTTAGGGACCATATAAGATTAACAACTATAAAGGACGAAACACTTTGATTACCAGCAAATAAAAATTATAATTGCAGACTGCAATTTGATTATCAGCACAACAATTGAAACATTATTTTACAACAAATATTTTCCAAATGTTGCACTACGGTAATACTGTATAAGCAATAAATGCTGGATTTTTTCAACTGATATACTGGTTTCAAAAATACTACATAAAAAAAATATATATGTTTTAGGAAATTAATGCATATATGAAAGAAGTTGAATGACCTAATAACACAAGATGTCCTGAAAGTGGTGCACCCACTATACAATATCTAAAAGTTATAACCTGTCAGTATTCATTTCCATTATCCAGCACCTAAATTATAACTTGGTCAATCATTTTCTCTGGTAAACTGGGTGTCATACCACTTACAACAGCTTCTCAGGAAGTAACTCTGATAGGCAAGCTTCAGTATCCAACATTATTTGAACTTTTTACTAATTCAAAAAAATTTGTCATTATGCCTTCATAAAGAAGGTGACTACTATACATACAAAATTATCAATAACTTATAACCAGTAAATTAGATAATGCTGTCACAGAGGCACTTGTTGATATACAAATAATAATTCTGAGATGGTGGATACTAAGACTTGCCATAAACATTGCTGTACTACCCAAGTGCTTCAAAAATTATGAGCAGGATGCAACACTAAAAGCAATGCTTCTCATTCAAAGTTTGTGTTGAACATGTTTAGGTCATCAAAGTTTGTAGTGCCAGACTGGTCAAGGATTTGCAACATGTCAGTAAGTTCTGGTTGTGTTCCTGGTGCCCCTCCACCTTGATGACCAGTGCCAGTGCCTGGATGAACTGAGCTAGTGGATGGCCCTACACTTGCTCCCTCTGCACCTAGGCTGCCATACTGCCACATTCCTATGAAAAGAATTTTCCAGTTACTTATGGGCTTTACATTTAATATTTTTATTTTAACACACTGGCTGTCTCCTACCGAGATAGGGTGACCCAAAAAAAGAAACACTTTCACCATCATTCACTACAACTGTCTTGCCAGAGGTTCGCTGATACTACAGTTCAGATTTTCTCCCCTTCCCAAACTGCAAATATCCCCAACCCACAAACTGCAAATATCAACACCCCTCCTTCAAAGTGCAGGACTTAAGTCCAGCTAGCTGGTTTCCCCTGAATCCATTAATAAATGATACCTTTTTCACGCTCCAAAAACACATCAAGTCATAAAAAACCACTTGCCTCCACCCACTCCCATCTAACATGCTCGTACATACATTAGATGTTCAAGCCCCTCGCATATAAAACCTTCTTTACCCCCTCCCTCCAATCTTTTCTATGACGACCTTTACCCCTCCTTCCCTCCACTACAGATTTATACACACTCCACAGATGCCTCAACGTGTCACTCACCTTTTTTTTCCCCTCGTCAAATCTACAGTTCACCTCATAAGTTTTTTTTTTTTTCCAACAAGTCGGCCGTCTCCCACCGAGGCAGGGTGACCCAAAAAGAAAGAAAATCCCCAAAAAGAAAATACTTTCATCATCATTCAACACTTTCACCATCACTCATACATAATCACTGTCTTTGCAGAGGCGCTCAGATACGACAGCTGAGAAGAAGTCCCTCCCAACTGTCACTATCCCAGGCCCCTCCTTTAAAGTGCAGGCATTGTACTTCCCATTTCCAGGACTCAAGTCCAACTAAATCAATTAACTGGTTTCCCTGAATCCCTTCACAAAATATTACCCTGCTCACACTCCAACAGCTCATCAGATCCCAAAAACCATTCGTCTCCATTCACTCCTATCTAACAAGCTCACACATGCTTGTTGGAAGTTCAAGCCCCTCGCCCACAAAACCTTCTTTACCCCCTCCCTCCAACCTTTTCGAGGACGACCCCTACCCCGCCGTCCTTCTCTTACAGATTTATACGCTCTCTAAGTCATTCTACTTTGATCCATTCTCTCTAAATGACCAAACCACCTCAACAACCCCTCTTCAGCCCTCTGACAAATACTTTTAGTACCTATCATTATCATATTAGTTGTAATTTTTAAGTTCTGAATGGGAGAAAGAAAGTGGACTTATTGAAGAAATAAATAATATCAGTTGTATACTACATATGGCTTCCTTATTTTTAATCTTTCAAAATAAAAATAACATCAAAATGATTTAATTTCTACAACACATGAAGATATCTGCTAATATATCTGCAATGTAGATGCTGCAATATGTTAACCCTATGAATGTTCCTTCCTTGAGGCAGTGGCCTTAAAGTCTCTCTCATTATTATATTATATTATATTAAAGGGGAAGTGCTAAACCCATAGGGGTCACACAGCACAAGGGAATGGGAGTCAATCAGATTTGATTCAAGGGAAGTACAAGTCCAATTGGATCAAGAGCCCCTCACCACCATTTATGCCAAAAGAGGTACTGGGTTCTTAGGAAAGCATCCTGCAAATAGAGTGGCACCCCTCCAAGAGAGAGAAGGCTCTCCCTACCCCTAGGTACAGACCACAAACCCCACTACTGTGTTAAGGTGATCCAGTATCGAGGACAAGCTGAAAGTTCCCTTAAGCATGAATTTTTCATTGTGATCTTGTTGAACTAAGCAAGTCGAGTACCTTTGGCCATAATCAGTTATAAATGCCAATGGCAATATCTAAGTACAGTCTCTCCTCACTTAACGATGGAGTTCCATTCCTAAGACCACATCTGTAAACAGATTTGTTGCTTAGCAAGGAGCATACTATAATAGTACAGTAGTGGGTTTGTGCCAACCATCTTTGATATTGTTTTAATGTCACCTTTGCACTATTCACAACATTTTTAAATGTTTATACAGTAGCATGCTGTATATTGTAATAAACAGAATAGAGGAAATCAGCTCTAATATACATTATTTAGGTATGCATACTGGTCAGAGAGCCCATCATAAGTCCGAGTCGTCGGCAAACAAGTACGTCACTAAGTGAGGAGAGGCTGTAGTTATATGGCATGCCTAAATGGACATTGCAATTTTTGCTACCTCTGCACATGACATCTCTGAGTAGGTTTTTACTCACCAGAGTTGTTCTGCAAAAAAAAAATTAATGGCATAAAGAACATATTTTACCTGAGGAGGCAGCAGCTGGAGTGTATGATGGTAGGGAGCGACTTGAAGAGCTTAGTGAAGTATATGATGGGGTAGATGGAGATCGTGATGGACTCATGCTGCTAGTATAGTTATATCCCTCAGCCTGTAAATAGACCATCACTTTTAAATGAGCAATGCAATACAAATGATGTCCTAAACAGTATCATAAACAAGTTTTCATTTATGCTAAACAATACAGAACCAGCATCACTTCAAAAAGACAAAGTATTTATTCAGTGCTCCTTTGGAAGTTTCTCCTCTTGGAGCTACAAGCAAAACTGACAATCAGCTATATACATTTCATATTAAAAGGTTAGGGTGTGTAGGAGAGAGGGAGATTACTTACCGGTAAAAGTAGGTCTTAGACAGGGTTGTGTAATGTCACCATGGTTGTTTAATATATTTATAGATGGGGTTGTAAAAGAAGTAAATGCTAGGGTGTTGGGGAGAGGGGTGGGATTAAATTATGGGGAATTAAATGCAAAATGGGAGTTGACACAGTTACTTTTTGCTGATGATACTGTGCTTATGGGAGATTCTAAAGAAAAGTTGCAAAGGTTAGTGGACGAGTTTGGGAGTGTGTGTAAAGGTAGAAAGTTGAAAGTGAACATAGATAAGAGTAAGGTGATGAGGGTATCAAACGATTTAAATAAAGAAAAATTGGAGATCACATTGGAGAGAGGGATTATAGAAGAAGTAAATGTTTTCAGATATTTGGGAGTTGACGTGTCAGCGGATGGGTTTATGAAGGATGAGGTTAACCATAGAATTGATGAAGGAAAAAGGTGAGTGGTGCGTTGAGGTATCTGTGGAGACAAAAACGTTATCCATGGAGGCAAAGAAGGGAATGTACGAAAGTATAGTGGTACCAACACTCTTATATGGGTGTGAAGCATGGGTTGCAAATGCTGCAGCGAGGAGGAGGCTGGAGGCAGTGGAGATGTCCTGTCTAAGGGCAATGTGTGGTGTAAATATTATGCAGAAAATTCGGAATGTGGAAATTAGGAGAAGGTGTGGAGTTACTAAAAGTATTTGTCAGAGGGCTGAAGAGGGGTTGTTGAGGTGGTTTGGTCATTTAGAGAGAATGGATCAAAGTAGAATGACTTGGAGAGCGTATAAATCTGTAGGGGAAGGAAGGCGGGGTAGGGGTCGTCCTAGAAAAGGTTGGAGGGAGGGGGTAAAGGAGGTTTTGTGGGCGAGGGGCTTGGACTTCCAACAAGCATGTGTGAGCGTGTTAGATAGGAGTGAATGGAGACGAATGGTTTTTGGGACATGACAATCTGTTGGAGTGTGAGCAGGGTAACATTTTGTGAAGGGATTCAGGGAAACCAGTTAATTGATTTAGTTGGACTTGAGTCCTGGAAATGGGAAGTACAATGCCTGCACTTTAAAGGAGGGGTCTGGGATAGTGACAGCTGGGAGGGACTATTCTCAGCTGTCGTATCTGAGCGCCTCTGCAAAGACAGTGATTATGTATGAGTGTGGTGAAAGTGTTGAATGATGATGAAAGTATTTTCTTTTTGGGGATTTTCTTTCTTTTTGGGTCACCCTGCCTCGGTGGGAGACGGCCGACTTGTTGAAAAAAAAAAAAAATTAAAAGAACTGAACAATTCTAGTAATAAAAAGTACTGCTACACTAAATTTAAGACAGCTAAAGACTGGTAAGATGTACCTGTCTTATATGTGGATTAGACCATGTTGTGGCATGTGCAGTCGTAGGTGGTGAGGATGACTTGGTGATTCGTGAAATACTTGATGATGCTTGGCTTGTAAGGGGTGTAGCCTGTGGAGTGCTCGGAGAATAACTAGCCAAAGGTGAGGCACCTGCTTCATACCCGCTATACACCCCCTGAGTACTACTTGGGCGTCCCGAATCTGTAGATGAGAAAACAAAGAACAGATTTTTAAAAATCTGAAAATTCAAAAGGTCATGAAACTTTGCATTTCTGTCCAATTCAGTTGTTTCCCATAGAAGTAGCTCTTCCAATCTTTATCCAGGAAAAATTATTATGATGAATTTTATCTTAAAATTAAATTGTACAGTGAAACCTCTCATTAGCAAGACTAATAGAGGGTAGGGGTCTATGATATTACTGATAATCCAAAACTTCCAAATTACAAAATCAATTTTTCATGAACATCTGGTTGCCTTCTGAAAGAGCAGACTTGGTCCACTGATGAAGATAACTGTACATTAAAAATACATGTATTGTAACCTGTAATGCGGTATAGTACTGTACTGTTGTATGTAATTTACAGTAATTTTACTTACCTTTTGTGGTGGAGAGGTGAGATGTAAACTGCAGTGATCAATAATAGTGACTCAGAATAACTTTTATTCTGAGTCAAAGAATTTGTAACAATCTACTACCATCTACACTAAACTTAAGAACAAAGTCTGTAAGTTTGTTCTTGCTTTTACAGATATCAGACACTGTTTCTTAATACCATATTCCTCACATACCCATGCCACAGAGATGTCAGACTTGACCATTTTTTTTAATTCAAGTTTCTGCTTAACACTGAGAACCACACATTCTCTTGACACTATCACTTGCGTTAGAAGCCACTGCTAATTCCACTTTACTTAATAAGTTAACATAGTCATACAATGTGCTCTAAATCCAGGGAAAATTAGTGACTAAATAGCAAGTATGTGTGAGTTAGCAAACAATAAACCAGCACTGGTGGCCAAAGGCTCGAGGAACAATGAAAATAGACCGGTTGTTGACGTGGCCACTCTAGCCTGTAATGGACAAATGTCAAGTGTAACTGGGCATGGTTCAATACTCCAGAAAACAACTGGATGCTATCACTATGGACAAAATCCAAAATTATGGACTCATTTTGTCTGATACTTCCAGTTTGTCCAGGAAATTTTTTAGTCTGAAATTGCCGAAATCTGTTAACAAGGTTTTTCCAACGAGATTCTTCCAGCTGCTGTTTTTTTTCCTACATTTACTATAGTATATACTTGAATGTAGGTTTAGGTTTAAAGACCAAATTTTACAGCAAAAACAAGTGTTACTTTTATGTTTTCAGTATTTTTTTTTTTTTTGCAAGTTTTGGTTAGAATATTTCTTGCATCTGACACATTTGATCCCTTTTAAAATCAGTACAAAACTAAGGTAGACCTGTGCATGAGATAAAGTACATGAAAATTAAGGATTGTTTGGTAACAAAGTCAGAGACAGCCCCTGCACACCCTCAGGTTATACTTGAGTATGCACAGTACATATAAAATATCATTAGTAGCACTCTTATCAACAAGCAACACAAAAAAATCTAGGACTCTTCAATATCTGCCTATTATTTTCTTTACTTGGTTTATCAGTTATTCCTGTACACTTGTAATGATAAGGAAGTTTAATTTAAATTAATTGAAATACATACTGGTATATACAGTACTGCAAATCAGCTTCATTTTCACAGGAATTAGTTCATACCCTAAATAACATTCAAGAAATCCTTTGCACAACAAAAATTAGCATTTACAAATACATTATGAACAATTAAATGTGGTTATATTGTATTAATGTGACTGATCGAGGCTCTCGCTTTCCTCTGTAACCAGCTCTCGTATAAGAATATCAGTACATATTATGCTTGCTACCTTCCAGTCCTCTGCAGATCTGCACCACTTTTCCAAACCCTTCACCAAACCAAACACAAGAATGAAACTTGAGAAAGTGGAGAGCAATGCTTTCAGATTAGTGCCAAAGTTATGAGATTTGAACTACAAGGACAAAAATCCAGAATAAAGGCGATATGATCACAACATGCAAAATGTTCAGAGGAGAAAAGAATTTGATCAATGTATGAATGGCACAAAGAAAGAACAAGCCAAATAATGAGAGAGTAAAAGTGGATTCCACAAAGGAGTTCAAATGTAAACACAACAGAGCTTATCTACAATAGCTGATCTTGAGAGGCTGGCCTGAGAGTTAAAGCCCAGCCTCTGTAAATTTAAATGGGCAATTACAATGTCAGCTGAAATATTTAAGTCATGGTTAAGTTCTATGTTAAATAATAGGTTAAAAAATATTTCATCTTAAAATAAAGTTTAATATTTATTGTTTGATTACAGGCATTTACTTACTGTGGATGTGAGATTGGATCATGTGTGGATACAGTTCACGTTGCCGCTGCAAGGAATACTCTATGCTAGGCTGGTGTGTTGAGTACTGACTGTTTAAAGAGCTAACTTCTTGTTGTTCAGCACTACTAGGCATTTCACTTGTACCTTGCATAGTCCTGAAAGAAGAGAATTGTGACAGCTTTAAATAACTTATTTACTTCTTTTCAACATGTCGGCCATCTCCCACTGAGGCAGTTTTTCAAACATTTGCAACCTCACTCATTGACCTACCTCACTCACTGACCCGCATCATTCATTGTCCTACCTTACTCACTGACCTACCTCACTCACTGACCTACCTCACACACTGGCCTACCTCACTCACTGATCTACCCTGTCACATGCTACTTGGTCTAAATTTCCTTGTACATGTATAATAAATATGCTTTCGCAAATACAGTGGTACCCCGGTTTACGTAATTAATTCGTTCCAGAATGCTGTTCAAGTGCCGTTACCAAACGAATTTGTTCCCATAAGGAATAATGTAAATTAGATTAGTCCTTTTAGACCCCCAAAAATACACTTACAAAAGCACTTACAAAAATACACTTACATAATTGTTCGAGTTTGGAGCAGTACGTAATCCTGGGGTCCACTGTACTGCTCCAAACTCGAACAATTATGTAAGTGTATTTTTCTAAGTGCTTTTGTAAGTGTATTTTTGGGGGTCTGAAATGGACTAATCTAATTTACATTCGTCCTTATGGGAACAAATTCGTTTGGTAACGGCACTCGGACAGATTTCTGGAACAAATTATTGACAAAATCCAGGGGTCCACTGTATAACTTCATTCTTACAAGACATCAAGATTCAAATGTCTCTTTGACAAGAAAAAATATTTTATTAAATATTGTGTAGATACAGTGGACCTCCGAGTTACGAGCACCTCAGAAATCGTACAACTATGTACGTAAGTATAATATTGTAAGTGCTTTTGTAAGTGTATTTTTGGGGGTCTGAAATGGACTAACCTACTTGACATTATTCCTTAAGTGAGAAAATTCGTTCGGTAATGGCACTTGAGCAGGCTTCTGGAATGAATTATGCTCGTTACTCGGGGGTCCACTGTATTAGCAAATTTTTCACCGTGAATATTCTGTATACTTTCTTAGGCGTACGTGTTATCTTTCAAAGCTTGCAAAGTTTTACCTAGTTGTAAGGAAACAATATCAGATAAAATATTTCTTTTGCAATACAATTTTATAAATTCTAAGATCTAACAAGCATATTCTTGCATAATTTTCCCCATGAATAACACTTGTCAATGCTCAATAAAAACTCACATAGAGACAGAAACTCAGAACATTAATTAATCTGTATATTTCTACCATCTTCTGGGATCCTTTCCATTTTTAATCCTTAGACTGTCACTCATAAATACAGTAGGGTCCTGCTTTACGGTGTTTCGCTTTACGGACATTTCAAATTATGATCAAAACTCGCTATACGGCTCCCCACCTGTCTTTCTAATACGTTCACCGCGCCCCACCCAGTTTGTTTACATTCTCCGTGAGCACCGCGCCTCTCCATTATGTCTGGAAACTTTAAAAAATTTCAAGTGTTTTAAAGTTATTTCATGTTTCATATAGTATACTCTGATAATTATACTTACGTGTACCTTTACCTAAATAAACTTACACACTGTGCTGGTATACAAGTACACATTAAAATCACTAAGAGTGTCTTATTAGTCTTCATGCCATATTAATAATGATAATAATAATACACAATAATAATCACTGTAGTTCAACACCAAAGAAAATGTGTACACAATAATAATACTGGGGGTAACTGTAGAAAATTATTTCTTTCGTATGCCTTCACTGAGAGCATCATTTCATCTAAAAATGGTGTTACATGAAAATGGGAGTGTTGCTCTTTATTTATTCTATTGTACCAATGTGGAGACAACTTGTACATAATGTAAAGTATTTGTATTATGGTATATTACAAAGTGGAAGTCAGGAACGTAGGAAGTCAGGTGTGGGAAGGTATGGTAGCCAGCCAGACCACCCCACCCCATCCACTCATAATAAACTATGACATTTAAAGCATCCCAGAGTGATAAAATGCATATACAGTTCACTCATTACTTACCTTAAAATATTTGTAGTCTTAATGTAGGGTGAGAGGTGAGTAAACAAGATAAAACGAATAAATGAGAGACAGAATGAGTAAATGAAAGAGGCCAGAGACGCGGGGTATATAAACAAACAGACGAACACGTCTGGTTTTGGTTCACAGTAAGTAAATTTATTCAGGTATACACAAATACAGTTACATAGATTATTATACATAGCAGCATATGTATACAGACCCCAGGATAACCCCAAAAAATCAGACAAAGTGACTTGATATATAAGTCACTTTGTCTGACTTTTTTTGGGTTATTCTAGGTTCTCTACACATATGCTGCTATACCTTTGATATACCTTTGAAGAGTTTCAAGAGTTTATCTACTCTCTGAGCCCGGCCATGGGCCAGGCTCGTCTGGTACTTGCCTGGTCAACCAGGCTGTTGCTGCTGGAGGCCCGATGCCCCACATATCCATCACAGCCTGGTTGATCTGGCACCTGGTGAAGATACTTGTCCAGTTTCCTCTTGAAGGCTTCTACACTGGTTCCAGCCATGTTTCAGATATCTTCTGGTAAGATGTTGAATAGTCTGGGACCCCGGATGTTAATACAGTGCTCCTGAATTGTCCCCATGGCATCCCTGCTCCTCACTGGGTTTATTTTACACTTCCTCCCATATCTCTCACTCCAGTATGTTGTTATGGCAGTGTGTAGATTTGGGACTAGGCCCTCAAGTACAGTGGATCCCCAGTTAACGGCCATAATTCGCTCAAGAATGCTGTTCAAGTGCCGTTACCGAATGAATTTGTTCCCATAAGAAATAATGTAAATTAGATTAGTCCTTTTAGACCCCCAAAAATACACTTACACAAGCACTTACAAAAATACACTTACATAATTGTTCGAGTTTGGAGCAGTACGTAAACCGGGGGTCCACTGTACTTTCCAGGTATATATTATCGTGTATCTCTCTCCTCCACTCCAATGAGTACATGTTCAAGACTTGAAGGCGTTCCCAATAATTTAGATGTTTCAATGGCTCAATGTGAGTCGTAAATGATCTCTGAATTTGTTCCAGCTCTGATATTTCTCCTGCTTTGAACGGGGCCGTCAGCACTGAGCAATATTCTAAGTGAGGGAGCACTAGCGATTTGAAGAGTGTCACCATCAGCATTATTTCCCTTGTTTTGAAAGTTCTCAATACCCACCCTGTCATCTTCATGGCTGTTGTGATCTTTGTCTTGTTATGGTCTTTAAAAGAAAGATCAGCAGACATAATTATTCTCAAGTCCTTTACGTGTTCTTTTCATTCTATGTGGTGACCCTCTTGCGTTTTGTATATAGTGTTCCTTTTAAGTTCTTCATTCTTTCCATACCTAAGCAGCTGAAACTTATCACCATTGAACGTCATGTTGTTCTCCACTGCCCACTGGAAGACCCTGCTTATGTCTTCCTGTAATTTTTCAGTGTCCTCTACCGTAGTGACTTTCATGCTTATTTTAGTGTCATCTGCAAATGATGATACAAAAGTGTACTGGGTGTTTTTATCTATGTCTGCTATGAGGATGAGAAACAGCAGAGGTGCCAGGACAGTGCCTGGGGCACTGAGCTTTTGACCTCGCTGATGCTGGATCTTGCCCTGTTCACTACTACTTTTTGTGTTCTGTGTGTTAGGAACTCGAAAATCCATCTGCCTACCTTTCCCATAATGCCCATGGCCCTCATTTTGTGCGCTATCACTCCATGATCGCATTTGTCATACGCCTTTGCAAAATCTGTGTAAATCACATCTGCGTTTTGGTCGTCTTCCAATGCCTCCGTAATTCTGTCATAATGGTTCAGCAGCTGTGACAGGCATGATCGTCCCGCTCTAAAGCCATGCTGGTTCGGGTTATGTTGGTTGTGCTGGTCCATGAACTTTGTAATCTGCCGTCTCATCACTCTTTCAAAGATTTTTATGATGTGAGAAGTTAGGGCTATTGGTCTGTAATTTTTAGCTAGTGCTCTACTACCTCCCTTATGAAAAGGAGCTATGTCTGCACTCTTTAAGGCCTCCGGTAATTCACATAGATCTAAGCTCTTTCTCCAAAGAATACTAAGGGCTCTTGCTAATGGTACTTTGCACTTCTTTATAAATAAAGCATTCCATAAATCTGGTCCAGGTGCTGAGTGAGTGGGCATGTTGTCCATTTCTTTTTCGAAATCTATGGGATTTGTACTAATCTCAGTTAGTTGGTCTGCGCGGCCTTCTGCTGGAGTGAAAAATATTTCTGCATTTTCTACCTTGCTGTCATTTAGTGGGTTGCTGAACACCGACTCATACTGTTCTTTTAGGATTTCACTCATTTCCTGTTCATCGTCAGTATACGAATCTCCTCTCAATAATGGTCCAATTCTACCGGTAGTTATTAGCTTGGATTTTGCATAGGAATAGAAATATTTTGGGTTTCTTGCAATATCCTGTATGGCTCTTTGTTCCCTTTGTACTTCTTCTGTTAGGTATGACATCTTAAGTTTTTGCTCTAATCCAGTGATCTCTCGGTTAAGGCTATCTCTCCTCTGTTGCAACATATTTGTGTTTTTCAACAATTCAGTAACCCGTTTTTCTTCTTCTGTACTACAGTATCTCCTACGCTCTCTCTCTATATCTGATCTTCTTCTGGGTTTCCTCAATGGTACGTGCTTCATACATACCTTGTATGCTTCTGTAGGTTTAGCATTTTTTTTATTATAATAATAATCTATGTAACTGCATTTGTGTATACCTGAATAAACTTACTTACTATGAACCAAAACCAGATGTGTTCGTCTGTTTGTTTATATATTCCGCGTCTCTGGCCTCTCATTTATTTTCTCTTTCTCTCTCTCTCGTTTATTAGTTTTATCTTGTTTACTCACCTCTCACCCTACATTAAGACTACAAATATTTTAAGGTAAATAATGAGTGAACTGTATGCGCATTTTATCACTCTGGGACGCTTTAAATGTCGTAGTTTATTATGAGTGGATGGGGTGAGGTGGCCTGGCTGGCTACAATACCTCCCCACACCTGATTTCCTACAAATAAATACTGCTCACCTCTCACCCTACATTAAGACCACAAATATTTTAAGGTAAGTAATGAGTGTACCACATGTGTATTTTACAGTAGATCGTCATTTAGCACGAGATTATGTTGCACGTTATGGGTATTGCACGATTGAAGAATTGCGGCACATTATTAGCTAACATGACGTAAAAATGATATTACACGGTTCGCGGGAGGGGAAAAAATTTTGAGCGCACGGGAGCCCGCGGTGGGTTAAACCATTGAGTCAGTGGGGGTCCTACTGAGGGTGGCTATGAGCCACATCAAGTGTTTAATGCTGACGAGACAAGTGTTTTCTGGAAGAAAATGCCAACACGAACTTATATCAGTCAGCAAGAGAAAAGTGCACCAGGCTTCAAGACAGCAAAGGATCGCTTCACCTTGCTCCTTTGCGGTAATGCATCAGGCGATTTCAAGTGTAAGCCCAATCCTCGTGCTTAGAGGAAAAGGGAATTTGTTTTTCCTTCCCGCAAACTGTAAGTTTATTCAGATACACGGGGCCAGGAGCCGAGTCTCGACCCCTGCAACCACAATTAGGTGAGTACAGTTACATTGATTATCATACATAGCAGTATATGTGTAGAGAACCTAGGATAACCCAAAAAAGTCAGACAGAATGGAAATAAGTCACTCTGACTTTTTTGGGTTATCCTAGGTTCTCTAAACATATGCTGCTATGTATGATAATCTTTGTAACTGTATCTGTGTATACCTGAATAAACTTACTTACAGTTTGCGGGAAGGAAAAACAAATTCCCATTCCCTCAAGTGGCCGCCTTGGTGTGGTTCAGCGGACACCACTTGCCTTTCCCAGCCACCCCGGACCCCACCATCCCAGCATTCGTATTTCATACACGTCAAAAAAAGTCCTTTGCTACAAGCCAGCTGTGTTTATGAAGAATGAGAGAGTGAATTGTGTTTTGATCTTTAAATTACTATATCTTGTATCTGCCAAGCAATCATGACACCCAGTAGGCATACCAGTGTTGCTCAAAGTGGCAAGAAAAGGTATAAGCATTTAAGTCTTAGAATTAACGAAGAAAACAAAAATATTAGACAAGACATAACCCGTGGCCGTAATGAAGTGTTACTTTGTATACATAAAAAGAGGTAAACATAAGTTTGTGTGACTGACTGACTTGACTCACTTACTGAATGACTTTACTGACTTACTGAATGACTTGACTGACTTACTGAATGACTTGACTGACTTACTTGACTGACTTACTGAATGGCTTGACTGACTGACTTACTGAATCTCAATAACCAAATGTAATTCTTTGTATCATGTCCAAATAAACTATTATTATTATTATTATTAATGGCTTGACTGACTTACTGAATGGCTTGACTGACTTACTGAATGACTTGACTGACTTACTGAATGGCTTGACTGACTTACTGAATGACTTGACTGACTTACTGAATGACTTAAAGTTAGACACTCAGTACAACCATCGACTTCAGTTCCAGAACCTCTACTATCCACCTCAGCCCAGTAGGGCCACAGCATAACTCTCCACTCTCTTCACAATCATCCACAAACACCAGCACACACAATTTAAGGTAAATACTATTATTTCTGTTACATTTGTAGTCTTAAGCAGTAAAAACAACATAATACATCACGATAATGAACTACAATTACATATTCACTTTTATTTTTGTAAGATCTGTTGATCTAAAAAAAACTTGTTTGGCTTTTTGGGGACTCCCAGGAACGTAACCCTATTTTTCCCATAAGTTCTTTTAATTATCTAACACGTGCTAAATGACGATCTACTGTACTTTTTTATTGTTTTAATACCTAGTTCTATTGCTAACCTAATATATGTTAGTGTAAACTTGTTATCTAGCATTTATTTTTCTTTCTTTTCAACACGTCAGCCGTGTCCCACAGAGGCAGGGTGGCCCAAAAGAAAAAATGAAAGTTTCTCTTTTTAAATTTAATAATGTATACAGGAAAAGGGGTCACTAGCCCCTTGATCCCGGCATTTTAGTCGCCTCTTACAACACGCATGGCTTATGGAGGAAGAATTCTGTTCCACCTCCCCATGGAAATAAGCGGAAATAAACAAGAACTAGTAAGAAGACAGAATTAAACCCAGAGGGGTATGTATATATATGCTTGTACATGTATGTGCAGTGTGACCTAAGTGTAAGTAGAAGTAGCAAGACATACCTGAAATCTTGCATGTTTATGAGACAAAAAATACACCAGCAATCCTACCATCATGTAAAACAATTACAGGCTTCCATTTCACACTCACTTGGCAGGACAGTAGTACCTCCCTGGGTGGTGGTAAAATACATATACAGTATTAAATATAACTTACTTGGCTGCAGTATTTGTGCAGACAATGTATTCGATGTCATCCGTATATGGATTGAGGAAGGCAAATGCAGATGTTCGCAGCCACACCCACTCGCGGTTCTTTCCTCGGAAACGATACATGACAGACATCACTTGACCTTTCAGTTTTAACACTGAAAAAAAAAATATAACATACTCTGAATTGCACACAATTTAAATGTTTTGCTATTCAAGAATTTTTACCTTTTAACTAGTATGAAATTACATATGTCAAGAGGTGAATGAATTATTAGATTATAGCTCAGAATTTCAACAATAACTGGTGTGCCAAGATAAAGTAAAATGCTTATTCAGGAAAATTTCATCTTACTAGATATCAACTAAAGAACGTCTGTATATCAAGCTAACAAGAATGGCAATATCACTATGAATGTCAAAGAACACAGGAAAAAACTTTTAAATTATTTTGAACTTAAAATTATTTTACCTTGGTCAAAGCTTTCCTTCATGTGTGTTTGATCCTCAGGATGGAAGAAGTCAAAACAGGGCTTAGCTAGTAGTTCCTGAGGTGAATACCCCAACACAGTCATCACACGCTGATCAACAAAGGTGAACTTTCCATCCATTGCATGACGAGATATGAACTCTGTTGTAGTAAAGATTAGGGTTACTATTTAAAAAAAAAAACACATTAAGAATGACTAATTAAATGAAACTATAAAAATAAATTAGTGAAATATTATCCTCCTGTTTCACTACAGGAATTGTGACACAGTAGAATAATATGAAAAAGTGAGAAGCAGTAACAAAGTTAAAAGTGGGAAAAAAGAGTACAGGTGGATGGGATTATAAGAGAGATGGTGAAAGCAGGTGTGTATTAACTTCTTCACAGTCTCCGGTCAATGTCACATATGTATTTCAATGCATAAATTTTAGTAGCCTCAAATCTGGCACATGAGGTCTGGTAGGCCTAGACATGAGAAAATAAGTCTGCATGGTCAGTATACAAAAAAATTGGGGCAACCACAATGCATCATGGAAAGGCCATCTAAGTTTACCATCAACCACAATGCCATTCCACTGCAGTACTCTCACTCCTCAGAAAATTATGCATCTCCTTTACTCCAGTAACAGTTCTAACAATAAAGATATAGATTCTGAGGATGAGCTCTTCAATTTCAAGGATTAACTGACTGAAAGCGATAATGAAAATAATGGAAATAGCACTGAAAATCCCAATGATGCACAACCATCCACCTTAGAGCTCAGTACACCACCCATAATGCCCAAGCCATAAGTGAAATTAATATTCTTCCCTCTGGTTTGGGCATAGATGTAAGCAGTAATAATGATAGTAATGTTGACTTTGATTTCCTAGCAAGTGATGATTGATCAAAAGATAGTGATTATAATTATTTGCATATGAAGCATCAATTTATATAGCGATGCATGTGGTCTGGTAGTGTCCCTATTGCTATCCCCAAGACACGTGTCAGATTACGGGATTCAACCCCATCAATTGATAGAGTGATGATGGTGGTACTTCCACTTGCATGGGCAGTGGGCTATGGGCAATGCCAGCACTGAATGTGTCACTTGGTGGTCAGACAAAGAGATATGCAGCCCAACAACAACAACCATCAATAACAAAAAAGGCACAATACCGTGACTGGAACAATACACACGCGGGTTGTGTGTGTATAACCACCATCACCACCACAAGCAGCTGCAAATACTAAATAACCACCTCCAGACTGCAGCTAGGATTGACAGGAGAATAAACAATCTGTACCATCTACATCCATTTGATGACACAGCCAAATCTATTTCTATGAATTCCTGATGAAAATGATAGGGATGGAAACCAACAGATACTACAAGTAAACAACAGCTAACACATTTCTTTCACCACAATCATGCTTAGGTTACACGTGTGTAAGCAAAATATTGCAGCATACTGGTCAGCTAACTGCTTCATATGTACCCTGGCCTTTGGTGATTTCATCCCTATCAATACATTTATCCTGCTGCTGCATGTGCTATGGGTCTCCGACAAGACGAGGCAAAACAAGAACGACTTGTTATACAAGATTAGGAAGGGTTTTATGCTTCTGAAAAATTAAGCCGGCAAGTTCTTGTATTCCTTTTGGAATCTTGTCATTGACAAATCTCTGATCATGTCCAAAGGTACATTCTCATTCAAGCAATATATACCAAGCAAGAGGAAATGCTTTGGCACAAAATTATTCATTTTGAGTAACTGTGAAAGTGGCTTGGTAATTAGAGATGACTGTTAACACAGGAAACAATCTGAAACTTGTCCACAGGGTCCAAGAATTCTCAAAAAAAAAATTTTTTATTTTTTCTTATGAAATGGTAGAGAATCTTTTTCTGAAGGTAATAAAACAAAAAGTACAAAATTTGATGGAAAATTGACAAAATTACACTATTGCGAATTTTGCTGTGTCAGCAATACTATTTACGCATCGGCAATTTTGCCCAATTGGAGTCGTATTTTAGGCCAATTACATTGTTCCAGTTGACCAAATTCTTAGCTATGTCACTAGTATGCCTTCCATTTTATTTATTGAGCAAAAGAAACTGCCCAATCAACTATTTCAACTACCCAATAAAGCGATCAGAAATTGGTAATTTGGCCAATTTCACACAAATTTCAAAATAGGGTCCAGAATAAACAAAGCAGACGTTTCTGGCACTAAAATAACATTTCCTTGGTTCATTAGTTACATTCCCAGGCTTTACACATGAATTTCATTTTGAATTTTTATTCACACAAAAAATAGAAGATTTGCTGTTATGCATTATTGTAATAATTGTATAAATAATGTCAGCACATTCGTGAACACGTATTAGACCTACGAGTTACATGATTTGTTTACTCTGGAATATCGGGAAAATTTAATATTTCCACTACTTTGAGCTCAATTTCAAGCTCAGTCCTCAAGCCAATCAAAATCACCTCTATTTCTGTAATATATCTTCTGTTCTATCAAATGAGACCAAGAAACCATGAATACAATCATAAAAACCATCCAAAAATACACCACAAAAACACTGTTTTAAACCAAAAACATGGTAAATTTTTTGTTCTCATTATGCACTGTGTGCTGCAGGATTTTTTTTATATGGTGCACACTTACCACACACACCCATTCTCTCATATCTAGGCCCAAATTTACTGCTGAGTGAGCTGAGCTCATGGTATAGTTCTATATGTGCAATTCCATATATGCAATATACTTTTGCTATATACGATCTGTGGAATTCACAAAAATGTATCATAGGCTCTTATTATATGGAATTAAGTGGTGATGACCTATTGAGACTAGTACAGCTAGCTGCCCAAAAAGCATCTACTGCATAAAGCAAGAGACAACATATCATATACTATATAAATAATAGTAAAGACAAGTGATGGTGTTTGAGTCACCTGTCCCTGGTGGTAAACACTGGGTGTGTTAAAGCAACAAGTAACTGTTAAATGAACGGACATTTATTCAGTACACTTTCAATAACTGTTCCACCCTTGCAAAATGAAAGATGAGAAAATAAAAAGGTTTTAAGGCATGAGTGTAATCAAGGGAAGAGCTTTTACTGGAAAAAAAAAATTATATTTACTCAGTTTACATAGGACCTTCCATGGACAATCTACTACAGGGAAGAAATAAATATATACTAACCATTTTGTGAATTTGATCCCATGAGGTCAGAAGTATTTGGTGTTGAGGTAACCTGGAGACGGCCAATTGCAACCAAGCAACAGTGAGAAGAACCATGTGCTTCTTCTTCGCGATCCATCTGTAATTACAACTTTATTTCTTACTACTACTGTACATTATTAATTTTCACTTATTATGAATACAACATGAAAAGAATGACAAGACATCATTCTTGTACTAGTACATAAAATAAAGCAACTACAAATATCATTCAAATTTTATTTAGCTTTTCCTCTGATTGAATTAACCTATTTGGTCCTTTGATGCATTTTGTAGATACAAAACAAAAAAATTGTAGTTCCTCATATATTGGTGTTGGTTTCCAAGGTTAATATTGTGTAAACATGGTAGCTATTACTGCCAAGGATATGGTCATCATTATTCATTCCCTGACTGTCATTCCAGAATTGCACTGTATCTCTCACCTCCCAAATGAGCCTCTGTGGTCCATATCTAGAAATGTCTACTGTAATAGCCACTGTTTGGTACCCTGCTCTTGCAGACTTAACATTTTTTCTTTTTTGTGTGATGACATATTAATTTTTCATATGGCCATTTAATAATTCTGACTCAGTGTCTGTATGAGTCCTCATATAGTCCTTCCTCATGTTTACTCTTAAGTTTTTTTAGGACCCCTGATTACTTCTTCCACGAACTCTGGATTCTGACATTGTTGCTTGTGTGTGCAATACGATGCCTCTGCTCACTTTCCTCTTGTGAATATATTTTAATGCAGAATTTGTCAAACAACTCACCACAGTCAACTGTTGATTCATTTAGGAATGATTTAATGTTAGTTGTTTTTGCATTACTTCACTATATGTCTAAAGTGAATCGCATAACTTTTGCTTTGTACTAATTTTGAGCTTACAGCCCACACTCCTTTTGTATGAATGCTTAGCATTGTTATGCTGTGTGAAGTCATCCAGCTGCAGTGGAGCCGAACTGTCAGCAATGTTGGTGTTGGCACTTGGATAGCCCCGAGTAACATTTGGTGTGTAACTGATGGTCTGGCAGAATTTGTTAAAGCAGGACATGGCATTCTCGCCCTCATGGCAGACGCTCTGTTGACACTTGTGGTAGGCCTGCAGTGCCCTAGGCTTGTGCTGAGGCTCTGGCTGCCTACTCTCAGCTCAAATCTTGTGCTAGGCTGAGACAGACATGTGGCTGAAGCTTCTTTATGTATGTCCTGTTATAATAAACTGCAAGACCGGAGGATGTCTTTAATTCACTCCATTAACCAGTGAACTCATACTATGCCCATCAACAGGGGCATAACATAGTTACCTCTAAATAATGATCTGATGCATCACTCTCTCCTCTAAAACACACATTCAGAAGTCTACCCACTAACTTTTTAAACAATACTATAGTCTAATAAACTGCTGTTATTACATGCCACATCATATCTTGTAAACTTGTATATCTTATTTTTTCTTAAAATAAGTATTGCCTATTACCAAACCTCTTTTTTTTATACATAATTCAATTAAGAGGCCCTCTACTGTCATTTATTCCTGGAACTCTAATCTTACCTACTATGTCCACTAAAACAGTATTCCACTTTACCAGTTATATCACCCACAACAATTATTCCCTCACTTGGTTCAAAACTCCATAAACGTTCACTTATCACCTCCTAAAATCTCTTTCTTTCTCTTTCTCTCTCTCTCTCTGTTCTCTACACTCTTCTCACCCCCAAATATACACTTACTATAACCCACTTCTGACATCCTGCTTCATTGCTAATATTCATTATTTTTTAATGTAAATATTTTTATTCCCTTTCCATTCCATAGTTGATACTAATTTAATATCTCAAGTTTCTCAGATTCACCTGATTTAACTCCATTTACTATACAGTGGACCCCGAGTTTCGTAAAAACTTCACTCCTGAAGTCTGCTCAAGTGCCATTACCGAACGAATTTACTCCCTTAAGGAAAAATTTCACGTAGGTTAGTCTATTTCAGACCCCCAAAAATACACTTCCACAAGAACTTACAAAATTATACTTACATAATTGCACGATTTCCGGGGTATTCGTTAACCGAGGGTCCACTGTACTTTGCTTGCAGATAAAGAATTTTAATCTACTTCTCCATGAAAATAAAATATAACACTACAAGGACAAGAACTATGTGCATATAAAATGGCCATGATGGCAGCACACATTCCCAAGATAAACTCTTACTAGGAATTACTTTTCTCTCCTACAAACTTTAACCTTAACCTTTACTATCTCGTAAAAACTTACATTTTAAATATATCTACAACACCTGTCACATAGCTCCCCTATCATTTACCTTTTCCAAATTTATGAATGCAGCAAACAGCAAACACTTGATTCATTCATTTTCCTAAATGCTCTTGGTTCCTCTGCAATCCTACTATGGGCATGATAAGATGCAAAACCATCAACTAAATGTTTCTTGTAAGGATATGGAAGACTATTCCAATAAAATAATGTTATATGATATGAACATGCAATATTTCAAACTTTACTTTAATTCCATTTTCAACTGCATGTAACAGAATCTGATGCCACTAAACTTATTTTGAAAAACAGCAGGGGTACCAATTTATGAGGCAATAGTAGTACATATGGTCATTAGGCAAGTTACAATGAATACATGAGAATTGAATATTCTATTAGTTCATGCTATATGGTTTTAATAAGTTAACAATTGAGATGATTACAGATGTTGAGAGTAAGTATACTGTATATTGATTATAAGGTTTTACTTGTGTCCATAATATTGAGCAAATGCATGTATAGTTTTTACATATGTATTTATGATGGGCTGGGATAGGTTAAGGAGATATAAGGTGTTTTTTAAATGTAGTTTTAAAAATGTTAGCTTAGCCAGTGGTTCTGTAGATTTCTGGCAGAGTTCCAGATTTTGGGCCCTTTTATGTACAGTACATTGAGTTTTTTAAAAGATTTAGCCTGACACGGGTAATGTCATAAGAGGTTTTTGTGTCTATGGGTCCTGTCGCAACTGTCAAGAAAGCGCTTCAGGTCAGGATTTATACTAGAATTGATTGTTCTGTAAATGTAGGTCACACAGTAGTACAAGAGAATACACACACAACCCGCACATATAAAAGGAGAAGAGCTTATGACGACGTTTCGGTCTGACTTGGACCATTTACAAAGTCACACTAACACGAAGGACAGGTGGAAGGGGTATTTATAGGCAGGCAGACAGGGGAGGGCACAAGAGGTAGTAGTGATAGTGGTAGTGGTAGTAGTAGTGGAGTCAGTCATAAACTAGGAAAGGAGCACTGCAAAGACGCTGGCGGCCCGTAAGGGTAAGAACAAGAACACAGTGGGGAAAAATAAAATAAAATAGAGGACAAATACAAGGCAAAAGAAAAGAAAAGAAAGAGAACCCAGAGGAGAAAGGAGAAAGAGGAGAAGGGGGAAGGAATCAGGTTAAGTCACGGGTGTTCTGAAGTTTGGAGCATTTAACAATGTAATGGGAGAGGAAAGCATCAACAGAGACAAAGCCAGGGCTTTGTATTTGTCCTCTATTTTATTTTATTTTTCCCTACTGTGTTCTTGTTCTTACCCTTACGGGCCGCCAGCGTCTTTGCAGTGCTCCTTTCCTAGTTTATGACTGACTCTACTACTACCACTACCACTATCACTACTACCTCTTGTGCCCTCCCCTGTCTGCCTGCCTATAAATACCCCTTCCACCTGTCCTTCGTGTTAGTGTGACTTTGTAAATGGTCCAAGTCGGACCGAAACGTCGTCGTAAGCTCTTCTCCTTTTATATGTGCGGGTTGTGTGTGTATTGTTCCAGTCACGGTATTGTGCCTTTTTTGTTATTTACAAGAGAATGTTTTGTACAGTGAGTAGGTTTAGGTCTTTGAAGAGTGGGGGGAGGGGGGTGTTATCTAGCAGTGGATTGTGTGATCATTTGCACTGCAGCTTTTTTTGGGTTATTATTGGCTTTAGGTGATTTGTCATTGTGAAATTCCAGGCACAAATAGTATAGGTGAGGTAGGGGTAGATCAGTGAATAATATAGTGTAAGTTGTGTTATTTGTGGTACATAGTAACGTATCTTTGAGAGGATGCCAACTGTTTTGGACACTTTTTTGTTATGTATTGGATATGGGTGTTGAATTTCAGGTTGCTGTCAAGGTGCAGACCCAGGAATTTTCCCTCATTATGTCTAGCAAAAAGAGCGTCGTTCAGCATAATGTTTAGTTGGACCTCACTTGCTCTACTCCCAAACAATGTAACACGTTTTGTCTATATTAAGTGTAAGTTTATTGACAGTCATCCAGGTTGCTATTTTTGCAAGCTCTTTATTAACATTAGTGTTGAGTGGGGCTAGATTATGGTCGGAGATGACAAAAGTCATGTCGCCAGTAAAGAGAATACACGTAAGTTGTGATACGCTTGGAAAATCGTTGATGTATAAAAGGAAAAGGAGGGGGCCAAGAACGCTTCCCTGTGGTACACCAGTGTCCAGGGGTCTTGCTGAGAATGTTGCATCCTTGACAGAGACATACTGCTTTCTATTAGTAAGGTAAGACTTGATAAATGCAAGTGCATGGCCTCTTATACTGTAATGATCAAGCTTGAGGAGTAGGATGCTGTGATCTACTGCATCAAAAGCTTTCTTAAGGTCGATAAAGAGTCCAAGCGGGTATTTGTTTTTTCAAGTGCTGTGTAAAGTAGGTCTAGCATTTTTATTATTGCATCATTTGTTCTTTTGTTTCTCCTGAAGCCAAATTGGCAGGGGTTGAGGATGCCTTGTGATGTTATGAAGGAGTATAACTTTTTGTGTATAAGCTTCTCAAAGATTTTGGAAAGTACAGTGGACCCTCGGTTAACGAATACCCCGGAAATCGTGCAATTATGTAAGTATAATTTTGTAAGTTCTTGTGGAAGTGTATTTTTGGGGGTTTGAAATAGACTAACCTACGTGAAATTTTTCCTTAAGGGAGTAAATTCGTTCGGTAATGGCACTTGAGCAGACTTCAGGAGTGAAGTTTTTACGAAACTCGGGGGTCCACTGTAAAGGCAAGTTTGATATTGGCCTATAATTGTTTACATTTTTGTGTATCAGTGTAATACTTGCTATTTTGAGAGATGCCAAGAAAGTATTGGTTTTTAGTGATTTGTTGAAGAGTAATGTAATGTGGGGGTGAAAGGATTTGAGCTGCTCATTTGTACAGTAGTGGTGGTACTTGGGTTACATTTCCTTATTTGTTTTTTTAGCTGAATGGTGACAAGAAAATGCCTTAATATAAATATACTCATATAGGAATAATGTTTCACCATTCAACGCGAAAAAAAAAAAAAAGTTAAGACATTACCTACAGTAAAATACAACATGTGACAATAATAATGCATATTTATATTTCAATATCAGTCCTTCCCCCCACATATTTATATCATGCTTAATAGTGGCCTGACCTGTCTTTAACTTACCTGAACACCAGTTGGAGGCCAATTTTTTATATAGCCTGTGCAATGAACAACTGCATAATTGTGTCCATCACTGGCAGGACCTAAAGAATTTCTTTGTCGTAGTCTGTTTAGGTGGCCAGAATTCATATTCTCTGGAGTAACTGTGCCTACCTTCATCCGACAAATAAACCCCCGCCTGGATCCCATGCACAGTCTCATGGATGCTGCAAAAGATATCAATACATTATATTTTAAATGAAAAATATATAGCTCGATAAGCAATACACAATTAACCTAAAACAAGGGGTACATAAACTAATTTTGCATTTATATTAACTGACCCTGACCCCTGACATATTCCAAAAAATCAAACCAGACAAGTTTCGGCTGCTGAGTGATCCGAGAGATTTATTCCCCATATCACATAATCGCAGCACCTGTACCTCCATGAATGTAAGATGCCCAGTAGCAGTACCTCAAGAGGCAGAGGAGCTGTAGCTCAACTCCCTCAAGAAACCTAGGACCTTTAATAACTCAACCTTCCCAAGAGTGTCAGGAAGGGGAAATCATCACTATCAAAAGGTCCAGGAGCTTAAACTTTAACACACTACCACCTGTAGCTGAAACCCATGAAAGGCCAGGAGATGTAGATCAACATCCTCAAGAGACACAAGAGCTATAGATTAACTCCCAGTTTTTGCCTTTGATATACCTTTGAAAAGTTTCGAGAGTTTCACTATTCTCGGAGCCCGGCCATGGGCCAGGCTCATCTGATGCTTGCCTGGTCAACCAGGCTGTTGCTGCTGGAGGCTCGCTGCTCCACATATCCATCACAGCCTGGTTGATCTGGCACCTGGTGAAGATAGTTGTCTAGTTTCCTCTTGTAGGCTTCTACACTTGTTCCAGCCGTGTTTCTGATATCTTCTGGTAAGATGTTGAATAGTCTGGGACCCCAGATGTTGATACAGTGTTCCCTTATTGTCCCCACTGCACCCCTGCTCCTCACTGGGTTTATTTTACACTTCCTCCCATATCTCTCACTCCAGTATGTTGTTATGGCACTGAGCAATATTCTAAATGAGGGAGCACTAGCGATTTGAAGAGAGTTCTCAATACCCACCCCGTCATCTTCCTGGCTGCCATGATCTTTGTCTTGTTATGGTCTTTAAAAGAAAGGTCAGCTGAAATAATTATTCCCAGGTCTTTTACGTGATCCTTTCATTCTATTTGGTGACCCTCTTGAGCTTTGTATACAGCCTCTCCTCACTTACCGATGTACTTGTTTACCGACAACTCGGAGTTACGATGGGCTCTCCGACGAGTAAAAAAAAAAAAAATTGTATGCCGTATGAGAACTTAGGTCACGCATCTCAATCTCCTTCTTACAGCCACTCAGTACACTAGCTTTTAAAGTCTCCAAGACTACATATTTGTACAAATTTGAACTTGATTGTGTACCCCATAGTACAAGATAGAAGTGCAGCAGCACTTGTATAGGTTTCGTAGCTGACATTTAAAGCACTCCAGAGCGATTGTTATTATTACAAGAAATAAATCTTTATCTTTATTAATTATTATTATTATTATTATTATTATTATTATTATCATCACCATCAACATACCTTGTTCACTGAGTTAAATCATTTCTTAATTAAGCTGCCACGAGAGAGACAGAATGTAAACGCACAGACAACACACCAGCTGATCCCTTTACTGTGAACTTCTTTGTACTTCTTCCATTTTCCTCTTGTTTTTCCTCTTCCAAGTGCTGCTGCACTTATAACTATCTTGTACTATGAAGTGCACAATAGACGTGCAGCAGCACTTGGAAGAGGAAAAACAAGAAGAAAATGGAAGAGGTACAAAAGAAGTACACAGTCAAGGGATCAGCTGGTGTGTTTGTCTGTGTGTTGACATTTTTTGTCTCTCTCGTGACAGCTTAAGAAATTATTATACTCGGTGAACAAGGTATGCCAATGGTGATAATAATAATAATAATAAAATATAATTAATAATCACTCTGGGGCACTGTAAATGTCATATGTATTTCGTATAGGTTTGGTAGCTGACATCTAAAGCACTCCAGAGCGATTATTATTATTATTATTACATTCTGTGTCTCTCAAGCCAGCTTAATAAATGATTAAACTCAGTGAACAAGGTATGTGGATGGTAATAATAATAAAAAAAAGTGACCGCGACCATTACAGAAAATGTTACCCGCCTGAAGGGTAACTATAGAAGATCACTCTTACCCTATGCAAAGACTGAATTTTTTTGTTTTTTTTTCAAGTAATCAGCTATGTATGCATTTCCTGGAATATCTTGGAAGTAAGTCACTGACCTATTTCATGTTGTATTACCGTTAATAATAAACAGATTGAAAGGAATTTCCCAATAAACATAAAACTGAATGTTTTAATTTTGGGTGGTGGTGACACTTTTGAAGTGTCAGTAACGGGTGATTCTTCGATTAGCGATGAAATCGTTTACCGACGAGGTCTTAGGCCCCTATCTCTGTTGTAAAGTGAAGAGAGGCTGCATAGTGTTCTGTTTGAGTTCTTTATTCTTTCCATACATAAGCAGCTGGAATTTATCACCATTGAATGTCATGTTGTTCTCCACTGCCCACTAGAAAACCCTGCTTATGTCTTCCTGTAATTTTTCAGTGTCCTCTACCATAGAGACTTTCATGCTTATTTTAGTGTCATCTGCAAATGATGATACAAAAGTGACAGGTGTTTTTATCTATGTCTGCTATGAGGATGAGAAACAGTAGAGATGCCAGGACAGTGCCTCGGGGCACTGAGCTTTTGACCTCGCTGATGCTGGATCTTGCTCTGTTCACTACTACTTTTTGTGTTCTGTGTGTTAGGAACCCGGAAATCCATCTGCCTACCTTCTCCGTAATGCCCATGGCCCTCATTTTGTGCGCTATAACTCCATGATCACATTTGTCAAATGCCTTTGCAAAATCTGTGTAGATTACATCTGCGTTTTGGTCATCTTCCAATACCTCCGTAATTCTGTCATAATGGTTCAGCAGCTGTGACAGGCACGATCGTCCTGCTCTAAAACCATGCTGGTTTGGGTTCTGCTGGTCCATGAAATTTGAAATCTGCCATCTTATCACTCTTTCGAAAAATTTTATGATGTGAGAAGTTAGGGCTACTGGTCTGTAATTTTTAGCTAGTGCTCTACTACCTCCCTTGTGCAAAGGAGCTATGTCTGCACTCTTTAAGGCCTCCGGTATTTCACCTAGAGCACTCTTTCTCCAAAGAATACTGAGGGCTCGTGATAGTGGTACTTTGCCCTTCTTTATAAATAGAGAATTCCGTGAATCTGGTCCAGGTGCTCAGTGAGTGGGCATGTTGTCCATTTCTTTTCCGAAATCTATAGGACTTGTACTAATGTCAGTTAGTTGGTCTGCACGGCCTTCTGCTGGAGTGAAAAATATTTCTGCATTTTCTACCTTGCTGTCATTTAGTGGGATGCTGAACACTGACTTGTACTGTTCTTTTAGGATTTCACGCATTTCCTGTTCATCGTCTGTATATGAATCTCCTCTCAATAATGGTCCAATTCTACAGGCAGTTCTTAGCTTGGATTTTGCATAGGAATAGAAATATTTTGGGTTTCTTGCAATATCCTGTATGGCCCTTTGCTCCCTTTGTACTTCTTCTGTTAGGTATGACATCCTAAGTTTTTGCTCTAATTCAGTGATCTCGGCTAAGACTATCTTCCTCTGTTGCAGCATATTTGTGTTTTTAAGCAATTCAGTAACCCATTTTCTTCTTGTGTACCATCTTCTATGCTCTCTCTCTCTATATCTGATCTTCTTCTGGGTTTCCTCAATGCTTCATGCATACCTTGTATGCTTCTGTATTCAGCTTCTCTAGGCACTGGTGGGGATTTAGGGTGCTCATGTCTGATTCCCAGGATATGTCTAATAGCTCTTGGTTTTTTTTTTTCCCAGTCAATTCTATGGTTGTTAAAATTAAACTTACTGAACATCCCGTCTCTAACATTAGTGATGCAGTTCCCTAACACTGAGTTAATACTCATTTGAATTTCTATGATGTTTGATCAGACTATATTGTTTTTGTAACCATTATGTCTCTGATTAGCTCCTTCTTGTTTGTGAATATCAAATCCAGGGTATTTTCATTTCTAGTGGGATCAATTATCTGTTGGTTCAATGAGTACTTTTCACAAAGCCTCATTAGTTCCCTGGTATGTGCCTGTTGAGCCAGGGTGCTTCCTGGAGATATTTCTGGTATAACATTGCATTGCGATATCTTCCATTTTACATGAGGGATATTAAAATCTCCAAGAAGTAAAATATTTGGTGTGGGATTTTTCCAGCCTGTCCAGATAGCTATCTATCTTCCTTAACTGATCTGTGAATTCCTCAGCAGTTGCTGATGGTGGTTTGTATACTAGGATAATTACCAAATTCCTATTTTCAACTTTAATGCCTTGTTGCACTTCTGTGCAACAAAAAGTATCTTTTACATAGAGTCCTCTCCTCCCTGTGACCTATTAATTCTATCACATCTATACATGTTACAGTTTTCTATCTTTATCTCTCCATCCAAAACTTCCCTTGTGTGTGTGTTTCTGTAAATGCTCCAAACATGGCATTCACTTCTGATATGAGCCCAGTGACATAACTAACTTTGTCGTTTTTATTTGGTTTCAGACCCTGAATATTTGCAAATATGAAGCAGGACTTACCATTTGGGATGTTTTGTGTTGTTTTGTGTTTCATTAGTACCACTGGCAATGTACTACCTGGTATGGCCCCTGGTGTACATACCCCTGGTTTCTCCAGTACTGACTTTGCATTTGATTGTTTATTCGGCCCTGATGGGCTGATACCTGGTTTGGTATGTCCCATTTTGCTGCCCATCTGTCCCCTCTGTACCATTTCCCCTTTTTGTCTCTTTCTTTGGTCCGATCATTTCTCTTTACAGTGGACCCCCGAGTTTCAGCAGCATCGTGTTTCGTGAATTTCGCTTTTCAGCGCCTTTTTTCAAAAAATAGACTCAAGGTTCACTATTTTTTTCGCGATTTGGCAGTGGCACGGAACGCACCCGTGCGGCCGGGAGCAGCCGAGCGTACACAAAGGCTCCCACACAACATTCAGAAGGTCAGTGTGGCATTGTTTGTGGGTGAGTGACCACCATCCCACGGGTTCATATGATACATTTCATAATAATCCATTGTTTTTTGTGCTTGCAACTGCAAAATAAGCCATCATGGGCCCAAAGAAAGCTCCTAGTGCCAGCATTTTGGTAAAGAAGGTGAGAAACACGATAGAATTCAAGAAAAAACTCGTAGCAAAGTACCAAAGTGGAGGAGGAAGAGAGAGGGGAGAAAGTGCCTTCTTCAGTGATTCAGTAATTCTGCGATATGTACGATACTAAAGCAGCAGGAGTCGATAAAAGCTAAAGCACCAGCTAGACCTGCTATCTTCCACCACCCTAAACCTCTGCCAGCATCTCCTCCATCAAACTAACTAATTAAACTAACATCTCCAAGGTAAGTGTAAATATTTCTTATTTATAAAGTGTAAATAATTCTTATTTATAAAGTGTAAATATTTCTTATTTATAAAGTGTAAATATTTCTTATTTATAAATTACGTACATTGTTTCAGTGTGAATAGTGGTGGTGGCTTCTGATGCCGCCTCCACTACCACTAATATGAACAGCTTCTCTCAGTGGCCCTTATAAACCCAACAATAACACCAGCACCACTTACTCCTCACATTTGTAATGACATATTTTATTCATTCTAAAGTATATACAGTGGACCCCCGGATTACGATGGCGTCGGATTACACTAAATTCGGTTAGCAATACATTTTTCCGTAAAAATATTGGCTCAGTTTACGATGATCCGCTCGGAATAAGCTATTCGTCTTGGACGCGTACACGTGCCCTGGGACAGCAGTGTGCCATTGTTTACCAGCGAGTGAGCGCCACCGCCGCCACCCACGCATTCATACCATACATTTTGTCATTTTTCCACTGTTTTTAGTGCCTACAGCTGCTAAATAAGCCACCATGGGTCCAAAGAAAGCTCCTAGTGCCAGCCCTGTGGTAAAGAATGTCAGAAATATGGTAGAACTGAAGGAGATCATTGCACAATGGACTGATGTGTAAGGCTTTATGGATGAATATCACCCTAACAAAGCAGTTGCAGGCCGTGCTGGCAACAGGTACAATGACAATGTGGTGTCCCATTTCAGGGATGTTTTAAAGAAACGCCAGACACAGAGCTTCCTGGACAGATTTTTGGTTAGAGAGGGGTCCAGTGACTCAACCTGGTCCTAGTGGCATTAAAAGAAAAAGGCCAGTAACCCCATAAAATAACTTGGTACCTGCAGTGTTAATAGAAGGGGATTACCCTTCCAAACACTAGCATACTACTCCTTCCTCCCCCCTCCTTCCTTCTTCCACACATCAACAACTCTTCAATAAAGGTAAGTGTGAAGTTAATACACTGTTGTATGTATTAGTTGTAATTTATATATACATGTACTGTGTAAGTTAATGTGTAAAAAATATTTATTTTAATACTTTTGGGTGTCTGAAACGGATTAATTGAATTTCCATTATTTCTTATGGGAAAAAATAGATTCGGATTAAGTTATTTTCGGTTTAAGTTAAGCCCTCTGGAACGGATTAATAGCGTAATCCGAGGGTCCACTGTATCATGTTTCTATGTTATTAATATTGTTTAATATGTCATATTAGATGAATTGTGATAAATAAATAAGCCGAAGAGATGATATTAGCATCATTATTTTTTTTTTTTATTAGCACATCGGTCGATTCCCACCAAGGCAGGGTGGCCCGAAAAAGAAAAACTTTCGTCATCATTCACTCCATCACTGTCTTGCCAGAGGGGTGCTTTACACTACAGTTATAAAACTGCAACATTAACATCCCTCCTTCAGAGTGCAGACACTGTACTTCCCATCTCCAGGACTCAAGTCCGGCCTGCCGGTTTCCCTGAATCCCTTCATAAATGTTACTTTGCTCACACTCCAACAGCACGTCAAGTATTAAAAACCATTTGTCTCCATTCACTCCTATCAAATACGCACACCCATGCTTGCTGGAAATCCAAGCCCCTCGCACACAAAACCTCTTTTACGCCCTCCCTCCAACCTTTCCTGGGACGAAACTGACCTCGTCTTCCCTCCACAACAGATTTATACACTCTCGAGGTCATTCTGTTTCGTTCCATTCTCTCTACATGTCCGAACCACCTCAACAACCCCTCCTCAGCCCTCTGGATAATAGTTTTGGTAATCCCGCACCTCCTCCTAATTTCCAAACTCCGAATTCTCTGCATTATATTCACACCACACATTGACCTCAGACATGACATCTACACTGCCTCCAGCCTTCTCCTCATTGCGACATTCATCACCCATGCTTCACACCCATATAAGAGTGTTGGTATAACTATACTCTCATACATTCCCCTCTTAACTTCAATGGACAAAGTTCTTTGTCTCCACAGACTCCAAAGTGCACCACTCACCGTTTTCCCTCATCAATTCTATGATTCACCTCACCCTTCATAGACCCATCCGCTGACATGTCCACTCCCAAATATCTGAATACATTCACCTCCTCCATACTCTCTCCCTCCAATCTGATATCCAATCTTTCGTCACCTAATCTTTTTGTTATCCTCATCACCTTACTCTTTCCTATATTCACTTTCAATTTTCTTCTTTTACATACCTTACCAAATTCATCCACCAACCTCTGCAACTTCTCTTCAGAATCTCCCAAAAGCACAGTGTCATCAGCAAAAAGCAACTGTGACAACTCCCACTTTGTATTTGATTCTTATTCTTTTAACCCCACACTTCTTGCCAAGACCCTTGCATTCACTTCTCTTACAACCCCATCTATAAATATATTGAACAACCACAGTGACATCACACATCCCTGTCTAAGGCCTACTTTTACCGAGAAATAATCTCCCTCTCTCCTACACACACTAACCTGAGCCTCACTATCCTCATAAAAGATCTTCACTGCTTTCAGTAACCTACCTCCTATTCCATACACCTGCAACATCTGCCACATTGCCCCCCTATCCACCCTATCATACGCCTTTTCCAAATCCATAAATGCCACAAAAACCTCTTTACCCTTATCATATTGAAGCATAATAAACTCGCCTCCCTCTCCCCTCCTACCCGTGTTCCATACACCAACAAATCTTCAATAGAGGTAAATGTGATGTTAAATGTGCATTTATCTATTTTATTAGTGCCATGAATATAAACACACATACGAACACACCAGCTAACCCCTTTACTGTGAACTTCTTTTGTACTTCTTCCATTTTCCTCTTGGAAGAGGAAAAACAACAAGAAATTTGTACAGATATGTAGTCTTGGAGACTGTGAAAGATAGTGTACTGAGTGGCTGTAGGAAGGACATCGAGATGTTTGATGCTGAGACGCTGCGCTGCCCATTCATGACTCAAGTTCTCGTAAAGTATACAATAACGACTCGCCAGAGCCCCTCATAACTCCAAGTTGTCAGTAAACGAGTACGTCGGTAAGTGAGGAGAATCTGTACACACTTTCTGCCAATCCCTAGGTACCTTCCCCTCTTTCATACATTTATTGAACAAAAATAACAACAACTCCAACACTATATCCTCCCCTGCTTTTATTTTTTTTTTTTTTTTTTTTGGTCGTCCGGGGTCTCGAACCCCGGACCCCAGTGGTAAGAGGCGCGACTCTTACCACTGGGATACACTGTTGTGTATCCCCCTGCTTTTAACATTTCTGTCATGATCCCATCAGTTCCAGCTGCTTTACCCCCTTTCATTCTACGTAATGCCTCACGCATCTCCCCTACACTCACATCCGGCTCTTCTTCACACCTAAAAGATGTTATACCTCCCTGGCCAGTGAATAAAATTACTGCCTCCCTCTCTTCATCAACATTTAAAAGTTCCTCAAAATATTCCCACCATCTTCCCAATACACCAACTCCCCATCTACTAACTCCCCTACTCTGTTTTAAACTGACAAATTCATTCGTTCCCTAGGCTTTCTTAACCTGTTTATCTCCCTCCAAATTTTTTTCTTATTCTCAGCAAAATTTGTTGACAGTGCCTCACCCACTCTATCATGTGCTCTCCTTTTGCACTCTCACAACTCTCTTCACCTTTCTTTTACTCTCCATATACTCTGCCCTTCTTGTATCACTTCTGCTTTGTAAAAACCATTAATAAGTGATCTTTCTCTCTTTTATCGCACCTTTTACCTCATCATTCCACCAATCGCTCCTCTTTCCTCCTGCACCCACCTTCCTATAGCCACAAACATCTGCCCTGCATTCTAACACTGCATTTTTAAAACTATCCCACCTCTCTTCAACCCTCCCACTACCTATACTTGCACTAGCGCACCTTTCTGCCAATAGTTGCTTATATCTCACCCTAACTTCCTCCTCCCATTGGTTTATAAACTTTCACTTCTCTTTTACTTGCTGTTGCCATTTTCCTTTTGCCCCAAGCGCAGTAAGGGGTCAATGGCAGAACGGCCCTTACGAAAGCCATATTGACTAGGGGAGAGACTATTGTGCATCTCTAAATACCACATCAAACGTCTGTTAACTAGACGTTCCATCACCTTGCAAACTGCACTGGTAAGAGCGATGGGATGGTAGTGGGAGGCATCATGTCCCGTAGTACCCGGTTTGCGAAAAGGAAGAATAGCAGACTTCCACAGCTGGGGAAGAACTCCTTGCGACCATTTAAGATTAAAGAGTCGTAAGAGAACAGTAAGAGCAGACTGATGTAAATGCTGTAGCATACGAATATGTATGCCGTCTGGCCCAGCTGCCGATGATCGGCAAGCGGAGAGTGTTGCCTCCAGTTCTTGAAGGGTAAAAGGGACATTATAAGATTCTTCTCTGAGAGAAGAAAAATCTAAGGGCTTTAACTCGCTGGCAGACTTAGAAGAAAGAAATGAGGGGCATAGATGGAGCCCCTGAGAAATGCGAACCAGATGATTACCAATTTCAGTGGCAACGGCAAGAGGGTGTGCTATATCGACACCGGCAACCTGAAGAACAGGAGCCGTGTCGGGGGAGAATTTACCACTCAATTTCCGCACTTTCTTCCAGACTGCACTCATCGAGGAAGCCGAAGTGACTGTGGAAACGTAATCCCGCCAGCGTGTTTAGCGTCGCGTATGACACGGCGAGCAATTTCTCTCCTCTGTTTAAAATCAAGGAGTCTCTCTAAGGTTCTGTTATACTGATACCTGCCCCACGCAGCGCGTTTCAAATGTACTGCCTAAGCACAAGCAGGAGACCACCAAGGCACGCATTTCTGAGAATGCTTGCCTGAGGTTTGGGGGATAGAATGCGAAGTTACTGTGAAGACGGTGGACGAAAAGAGATGTAAAACCTCATCAATGGAGGACAAGGAAGGAACATCATGAAAGGCAGTAAGATGTGCATAAAGGTCCCATTTTGCCCAGTCAAATTGCCAGCGTGGGCTACGAGGAGGTGGAGAATATGAAGGGGACTTAAGGATGATTGGAAAATGATCGCTGTCATGTAAGTCCGGGAGGACAGACCAGGTGAAGTCGAGGACAGTTGAGGAAGAGCAGATGGAGAGATCGATGCAAGAGAAAGAATGAGTTCGAGGATCAAAATGGGTAGGAGTACCTGTAATTAAAACATGGAGGGGGAGAGAATCAAGAAATGCCTCCAACTGAACGCCACGGGAGTCACAGTGCGACCCTCCCCAGAGAAAATGGTGCGCGTTAAAATCGTCAAGTAACAGAAGGGGTGGCGGCAAGGAAGAAACCACAAAATCAACATCTGGGATAGACAATGCCCGCGAAGGGGAGAGATATAAAGAACAGTGTGTATACCACTTATTCAAGTGGATACGGGCTGCAGTGTAATGTAGAGAAGAACACACATAGAGCTGACGGTATGGAATACCAGTGAGTATAAGAAGAGCACTTTCGTTAAAGGTTCCATCGGAAAAAGGATCCGATGAATATAACAAATCATAGCACGAAAAGGGCCGGATAACAGCGGATTGTAATTTGGGTTCTTGCAAACAGACCCCAACAGGGAAAAACTGGGAGAGCAACACCTGAAGCTCACCTCGGTTACCCGAGGCCTCGGATATTCCACTGCAAATAAGCCATGATGCATGGAGAGAAAGATATAAGTTGAAGTTAGAGGTATCTATGGACTAGGGTTAGAAAAGTCCACAAGGGAGGCAGCGGAAAACTTGTAATCAGAGAAGGAGGGGGACACTGTGAAGGAAGGAGGGGTGTAGACGGAGAAGAGAGAGGAGGAGGAACCTGAGGTGGAGCGGTGTCCATCAATGGTTCAGTCTCTGCAATAAATCCTGCGATAGCTTCCAGCGTTTCGGAAGTCAAAGATGTAGGATGTGGGACCACATTAGAGGTTAAAGGAGGAGAAGGGTAAGCAACAATCTGGGAGACTATAGACGGTACTAAAGTAGAGGGCGAGGAGATGGAAGAGGAAACTGTCAAAGGGGCCTGGCAGGGGACAGGAGTGGAAGCGACCTGGGGAGGGGCAGTCAAGGAAGGAACTTGGGAGGGGACAGGGGATGATATTGAACGAGGAGGAGGATGAACCTCCGCACACATTGCAGAACTAGTCGGAGGTGAAGAACCCGGGCAATGGGGATTTTTTGCCAGACTTATGAGAAGAAGGATGGTGGACGAGGGCGTGTAGACACAGAACTGTGCAAGTGAGTAGAGGAAGGGGTGTGGGCAGTATGGGATGCCGAGGTAGGGACCTCGGAGCCAAGAACAGCAAAAGGATTCGAGACAGGAGTGACTGAGGATGGGGCGACCACAGAGGAAGCTGCGGAAGTTGGGACCCCAGAAGTGGGGGGACGTTTAGCAATGCGAGAATAGGAAATACGGGGAAGTCTCCCTTGAAGGCGTAGATGAGAGACGGCCATAGCATATGAGAAGCCTTCCGCCTCTTTGAGACAACGGATTTCCCGCTCATTCAGGTAAACCTGACAACGGCGAGAGTACGATGGATGCGCCTCATGACAGTTAAGGCAAGAGGGAGATAGATTACAAGGAGGACTGGCATGGTCGTCGGCACCACAGACTGGGCATTCGGCCATGGACCTGCAATATTTCGCTGGATGACCAAAACGCCAGCAGTTTCTACACTGTTGCGGTGTAGGGGTCACCTTTCTAACTTGTAAACGGTGACCTGCAATGTAGACCGAGGGTGGAAGTTCACGGGAGTCAAATGTTAAATGAGCTATATTGCAAGGTAAACGTCTTCGCTTACGGGCAGGGAGGACAAAAGTGTCAACTTTGAGGATAGGGAGGTCTTGGAGCTCAAGCTGCTCCAGAATGTCATCACCACATGTCTGGAAATTCCGTTGGACAATGGTGTGGGGTAAAATGACAGTACCACTACAAGAATTGAGAGAATGATGTTTGTCAATAGTGATAGGAATAGTATCTATGGTCGTAAGGAGAGAAAGATCACGAGCTTGGCCAGCATTCTGGACCGTGATGATGCGAGTGCCGCTTTTAAGAGCGTGAAATGAGATATCTTTACCTACATGGCGTAGGAGAGCTTTACCAATACTATGATCGGAAAGATAGGTATTAGGAGAAGTCGGTTGTAGAGTGAAAAACTTTGTCCATTGAGTAGTGTGAAACAAAGTGTTTAAGGGGAGTGCGTGACGAGCTGGTCGTTTCTGAGATGAATGAGAAGGAAGTGTCGAATCGTCATGTAAGGGTCTTGGTCGTTTGGATGTGGGACCGGAGGTGGTCCGACGTGTAAAGGGTGAGCAATCCGAAAATTGTCGCACCGTAGAGGAAGAAGCCGGAATCAAGGTCAGAGAAGAGCGAAGGTCAGACGTGTCAAAAGGGCCGGTCGGAACCCCGGTACCTGAAGCAGGTGACGAACTGGCACCAGCAAGAGGTACAGGGGTATTGGAGGTGTCCGAAGAGTTATCCATTAACGAGGTAGGGTCAGAACTGGGTGCGGTATCAGGAAGGGGACCGGGGGTAGTAGGTTCATGGATTGGGTCGGCCATGGTTAGGTTACTTCTTTCTTTTTGTTTTTAATAAAAAAAAGAAAATAAAAAGAAAAAAAAAGAATAAAAAAAGTGGGGAACGTGGAGGAATAGCTCCCAGGAGGAATGAAAGGGGCGTAAATCCCCCTCCGCGCCCAAGAGGACCTCAACACCGCAAGTAGTGCAGATGCTGCATGGAACCCGTGCCATACCCTACCCTTCATGTCAGTAAACCAGCAATCCGGGATAGCAACCTCACATCCACCCAGCCACCTCGGCAGACAAAAGAGAGGGCGGCCGGATACCCGCCACAAAGCATACCTCCTTCGACCACCACCCCTGGAATCCGAAAGGTGGCCTCCAGAGATACACCCGTCGCCCGAAAGATACCCAAAGCCACCCCCTGGGAGACCGGAGAGGGATCGGGACATCCCCAGGCGATCCAGATTCCACGGCAAACTACACCACCGCCAAGAACCTCAACGGAATGGGATGGACTATGGAACCCTTCTCCCCTGCCTAGGAACTAGAATGCCTGTGGAGAGAAGCTCACAGGGTTAAAATGGGAAGGGAATAAGGGAGGGATGAGGAGGAGGATCTGGAAAGGGAAAAAGGGAGGATGGGGAAGATGGGATAGGGGAGGGGGATTGGGGGGTAATTAGGTTCGGTCTGAGGAAGAAGACCAAAAGGTCTAATTCCTCAGACCAAGAGCCTTTTCACCATGCCAAGAAGCATCCCTTGAAGAGGACTCTAACTGTAGATAGAACTAAATAATGATCCAATATATCTGTTACCCCTCTATAAACATACCCATTAACCTTTTATCCACCAATACATAATCTAACAAACTACTTTCATTATATGCTATATCTTATCTTGTATACTTATTTATCCTCTTTCATAAAATATGTATTACTTATTACCAAACCTCTTTCTACACATAGTTCAGTTGAAGGCCCCTCATTTTCATTTACCCCTGGCATCTCAAATTTACTTACTACTCCCTCCACAACATTTTTACCCACTTTAGCATTTAGGTCCCCAACCACAAGTACTCTCTCACTTGATTCAAAACTCCCCCACTCACTCAACATTTCCCAAAATCTCTCTCTCTATACTTCTCTCTTCTCCAGGTGCATAAACACTATAACCCACTTTTCACATCCAACCCTTATTTTACTCCACATAATCCCTGAATTTATTCATTTATATTCCCTCTTTTCCTGCCATAACTTATCCTTCAACATTATTGCTACTCCTTCCTTAGCTCTAACTCTATTAGAAACCCCTGACCTAATCCCATTTATTTCTCCCCACTGAAACTCTCCTACCCCCTTCAGCTCTCTTTCACTTAGAGCCAGGACATCCAGTTTCTTTTCATTCATAACATCCACAATCATCTCTTTCTTTTCATTCGCACTACATCCACACATATTCAAACATCCCACTTTGACGGTTTTCTTCTTATTTTTAGTAAGCTGTATGGGAAAAATGGGTTACTAGCCCACTGCTCCCTGCATTTTAGTTGACTTTAACAACACACATGGCTTATGGACGAAAGATTCTTATTCCACTTCCCCATGGATATGAAAGGAAAAGTAATAAGAACAAGAACTATTAAGATAAAATCAAAGAAAACTCAGATGAGTGTGTAAACATAAATGTGTACATGTATGTGTAGTGTGACCTAAGTGTAAGTAGAAGTAGAAAGATATACCTGTTATCTTGTGTGTGTATGAGACAGAAAAAAGACACCAGCCCTCCTACCATCATGTAAAACAAAGTGGTACCTCGAGTTACGATGGTCCCCAAAATCGCCCTTTTATGTTTTTAAATGCTTTTGTAAGTATATTTTTGGGGGTGTAAAAGGACTAGTCTATTTTACATTATTCCTTATGGGGATAAATTCGTTTGGTAATGGCACTTGAACAGCATTCTCGAACGAAAAAATATCGTAACTCGAGGTACCACTGTACAGGTTTCTGTCTCACACTCATTTGGTAGGACAGTAGTACTTCCCCGGATGGTTGCTGTCTACCAACCTACTGTCATCACCCACATCACTCCAATCACTATCCAATGCATGGGTAAAGAGCCAATGATAGCTACTTTTGTTATGTGGCAAGACTAGAGGTAGATAGCACAGCTATATCTTATGTTGAACTGGCACTTCTTTCATTCCTTGTCATACCACCATTGATGTTCCCTTCAAAATTGGAATATGATTTTCCACTATCACCCTCAATGTCACTAGTGCCTGGATTGAACAGTATTTACCGGATTTCACAGTGAGAAAAACCGGTGTTTCAGCCAGCCATTATGAGCCTAAGTTTACTGGGTGACATTACCCACAAGATCCTGTGCACATCCATGTGGCCTAGATGGTTTTCCCTGAGAGGCACAAAGCAGCTAGCAACCCAAACAACACAGCTGAGGCCTAGAAAATTTTTACATGTTAGTACATTGAACACAATGTCATCACTTGCATACTTGCATGCTGGATACAGCTAATAGGTTAATTTTGTTCATCACACAAGGCCTCATTCGACTGACTTCAAATTTTAAATGCAGGTGTATGGTAAGTAGGGCAACATTCTTGGAACAATTGGAATGTGCAGGTGCCCTATGACCAAAGCTGTAGAATTCATTCCCAGCTTCATGGAATGACTCTGCTAATTCCAGAGCCCTCTGTTGCCTGGTTACAAACTAAAAAAAAAAGTGCACATTTGTCAATTTTCTGTGTAAATTGCATGAATTTTTATTCCCATTTGCTTTTGAAGCTGGTGCTTCTTTGTGGAAAATTTTGAATTAATTTTGAGTTGTCTATGTTCTAATTTTCTATTTTTACTGAAGAAATTGGAATATTTGTATCAGTGTGATAACTTGTAAATGCTTCTTCTTATTCACTTCAAATTTTCAATGAAAATATTTACAGAGGAACCTTGGTTTTCGTATGCCCTAGTTTGTATGTAAAACTATAGTTATTCTCTATAAAATGTCTTTTTTTTAATATTTCCCATAATAAATAATGTAAATCCAATTAATCCATTCCAGACATCCAAAAATATTAACAAAAAATACATTTTATAGAGAATAACTATAGTTTTACATACAAACTAGGGCATACGAAAACTGAGGTTCCAATGTAACTGCATTAGAAACACATGCTACACACACACTGTATTATTGGTATTGTATGCACCGAGGCACAGGGGTATGGGGTTAAGCAAAACAGGAATACACTCCTGGGATTACGCAGAGACCAAAATACATCTAGTTAGTTATGCTTCAAACACTTTAGAAGAGCAGCTTAGGATTCAAATAGTGGAAGGGGGTTTTCTAGACAACCTGAAAGTCACTTTTTCCTTGGACATGCCCCTGGTTTAAAATTCCAGATAACTAAAGTGTCATAAAGAATGTTGATAATTCCACATCAAAAATATTTGGCTGAACTGAATTTTACATATTCCTTCAATCTAATCGTAGCAAGTGTTATACTCTATATGTTAATCACCATTTTTTTCCTTTTTGTTTCATTCATCCAATCATGGTGCAGTAGTAGCTTGATGCTTTTAATGGATGTATAACAAAAATGACAAGTGCATTTTAATCCCTAAATAATTTATTAATTACTATATACTTACACTGGTGGCCCTCCTTCTTTACAGTGCCAGTTTTGAGATCTAATATACGTCCTTGGTTGGCTGGTTCCTGTGTACTTAGCTGTTCTCTAACCTTCTCTACATCTTCTGGATGAACATGTTCATAGACACTTGAGCCAAACCAATCACTCTGAAATTGAAGATTATACTCTGAAGATATAAATTACATAAATAAATAACATAACAAGGGTAACCACACATCCTTGAAATGACCTTTGAAAAAAAAAAAATGACTTTGATATAATAAATTATTTTAGCAATCCATAATGACTATTAACCCTTTCAGGGTTTTTGATGTACTAGTACGGCTTACGCACCAGGGCGTTTGACGTACTAGTACGCCTAAATTCTAGCAGCCTCAAATTAAGCGGGAAATGGCTGGTAGGCCTACATATGAAAGAATGGGTCTGTGTGGTCAGTGTGCACAGTATAAAAAAAATCCTGCAGCACACACTGCATAATGAGAAAAAAAAACTCCGACCATTTTTTTTGTTTAAAACAGCGCCTTTGCAGTCTATTTTCGTATGGTATTTATTGATGTATTCTCGTTTTCTTGGTCTCATTTGATAGAATGGAAGATATATTACAGAAATAGAGATGATTTTGATTAGTTTGACAATGACAAGTACCTTGAAATTGAGCTCAAAGTAGCGAAAATGTTCGATTTTAGCCGATGTTCAAGAGTAAACAAATCACGCAATGCGTCCAATACACATCAACTGGCGAGTCTAATATTCTTGCACAAGTGCGCTGATATTATTTATACCGTTTTTACAATGATGTAGTAGTATACCTAACAGAAAATCTTCAATTTTTTGTGAGAATAAAAATTCAAAATGGAGAGCAAAAGTAATGCAATAGGAGCCTGGAGACGTGACTAATGAACAGATAAAATTTATTTTAGTGCCAGGAATGTCTGTCTTGTTTATTCTGGACCCTATTTTGAAATTGGCATCTTTTGAAATTTGTGTGAAATTGGCAATATTGCCAATTTCTGACCGCTTTATTGGGTAGTTGAAATCGGTAAATTGGTGGATTCTTGTACTCAATCGATAGAACAAATGAAATTCTACAATAATAGCTATGATTTTCGTAGACTGAGACATTGGAATTGGCCGAAAATAGGGCTCAAAGTGGGCGAAATCGCCGATGCGTAAATATCTTCGATACCGCTAATTTTGCGAGAGCATAATTCCGTTAGTTTTTCACCAAATTTCATACTTTTGGTGGCGTTATGATCGGAAAAAGGTGCTCTTATCATTTCATAAGAAAAAAATAATTTTTTTTTTCCGAAAATGTTTCGACCCTGAGAGAGAGTTAAGAATCGAGGTCTCGACCCTGAAAGGGTTAACTATATTACCAAAATACTTTCCTAGAAGGAAAAGAAGTCAAGTGTATCCTGTGATCAATAGAATACTAGAGTGCATGTAATTTCCTTCCAGGTAAATAACATTTATTTATTTAACAAACAAGATCAGGATATTTGATCACATCACCTCAAAAACAAATAACCACAGTAAAACCTCAAATTAACAGACCTTCATTTAATGACTTTCAGAAACTAGGGACAAAAAAAAAAAAAAATGGCCAGATAAACAATGGAATCAATGGGCAAAATGAAAAAGTCCATAGATTCCAATTTTTTTCTGTAGTGACAGTTTACGGTAGTCTTCTGAATCAATAAATCATGTCCAATGATTCCATTTGTTTAGTATGGACCAATATGTGCTCATCCAGGACCTGTCTATTTTCACTGTTTCCAGAGTTATAGTCATCCAGTGTCAGTGTGCTGCCTGTGCATACTCATTATTCAGTCTCCAATTTTCCTTGGATTCACTGTGTTTTGTGTGACTTTATTAGCACATTAGGTAATGTTCAAATAACAATAGCTTCTAAGGCAAGTGGTGGTGCCAAGAGGGAATGTGTGAATTTAGTGTTCAGCAGAAACCGGAACTAATAAGTAAGGTTAAGTGTGGCATCTCGGTGACACAGGTATGTGTCAGTTTATACCTCATTTCTCCACCACAAAAAGTACGTAAAATTACTGTAAAAATTAGTTTACTGTCCTCTGCTGTACATGTACAGTTGTACAGTACTCTCAACTTCATTTTTATTTACAATACCTGTACATATAGTGTTTAACTGTTCTGCAGGTTACAATATTCTTTGTATTCACTAGTCTTCTGAATTATCTGTTCTTCTGTAATGATATATTCTTTCCATACCACAGTAAATTATCAACCATATACAAGCTGCAGGTGAAGCCTTCTGATAAAAATGTTCCCTGACACAGAAACAGCTAAATAAAATCATGTGGCAAAACAAAATTATATATGATAACTTTTGTTCTAGCTCTATACTTTGCAAGTGAACTTACACAAGCTCTTCATAATTTTTCTCCCTCTGTTGTCTTCATTCATAAATTATTCAATACAAGTGTCTAATGAACAGATGAAAATTTAAGTCAGAAACTGGGATGAAAATCCACAATGTATAGTCAAAATGCTGATTATTATTATTTTTTAAACACACTGGCAGTCTTCCACAAAGGCACAGTGACCCCCCCCAAAAAGGAAGCATTTTTCACCATCATTCATTATCACTGTCTTGGCAGAGGCATGCTAATACCACAGTTCAGAGCCCCTCCAAACTGCAAATATCCCCACCCTTTCTTTAGAGTGCAGGCACTGTACTTCCCACCTCTAGGACTCAAGTCTGGTTCCCTGAATCCTTACACAAAATGTTACCTTGCTAACACTCCAACAGCTCATCAATTCCTAAAAACCATTTGTATCCTATTATTTTTTTTATCAATACATCGGACGTCTCCCAGCAAGGCAGGGTGGCCAGAAAAAGAAAAACTTTCATCACTCACTCCATCACTGTCTTGCCAGAGGTATGCTTACACTACAGTTATAAAACTGCAACATTAACAACACCCCTCCTTCAGAGTGCAGACACTGTACTTCCTATTATTATTATTTTGTTAGTTTTAATTTTCATGGAAAGTGATAAATCTGTAGGGGTCATACAGCTCTTGATGGCTAAGAGGCAATCATGTTTGATCTAAGGAGAATGAGGGTAGCTCTAATTCCTTGGAAAACAAGCCCATCACCAGCATCAAGTCACCCCCATGAAGGGTCATGGCACTTGAGCTTAGAATTTTGGGGTCGCTGCACAGCAAAACTAAAGTTTTGCTGTGCGCTAACCCAAAATCAGCAACCAAAAATATTTATGTATCAAAAAAAAAAATCAGTGTCAATAGATGGATTGGGGCATGCCTCATCCAGACAAATGGTAACACTATCTTGATTAATTCTGAATTTGTTATAATTAACTTTGCTTGCATTTAATTTTTCCTAACTTTCATCATTTCAGGCCCCGTGGCCTGGCTGGCAAAGCTCTTGCTTCACACGCGGAGGGCCCGGGTTCGATTCCCGGTGGGGTGGAAACATTTTGACGCATTTCCTTACACCTGTTGTCCTGTTCACCCAGCAAGTAGGTACCTGGGTGTTAGTCGACTGGTGTGGGTCGCATCCTGGGAGACAAGGTTGAGGGCCCCAATGGAAATAAGACAGACAGTCCTCGATGACACACTGCCTTTCTTGGGTTATTCTGAGTAGCTAACCCTCCGGGGTTAAAAATCCGAATAAAATTTTATCTTATCTTATCTCAATTATAAATAATTTAATCAGTATCATCCAAATGAGTTAAATTAGTTAAGATAGTAACCTACATAGTGAAGGTCTTGGTTCAACTGGCTCTTGGTAAGGAAAAAAAGTAAAATCTTTTATAAAATAATGTAGTTCTCAGTTTCATGCATTTTCCTAATTAATTATATCAACCTGTATATTCAAAGGAATACTACTTTTTAACTGCCAAAGGTCTATGATATCACAAATAAAACATTACTTTCCATGCCTTTCACTGATTCTCATATGGCACCTAAATGTCTGTTTTTTTTTTGGCTATCAGTGTGGTTACCATTAACCCTTTCAGGGTCGAGACCCCTGCTTGCAAACTTGCTCCCAGGGTCAAAGAATTTAAAAAAAAATAAAAAATTATTTTTCTTATGAAATGATAATCTTTTCCCGATGGTAATGACACCAAAAGTACAAAATTTGATGGAAAACTTACAAAATTATGCTCTCGCGAGGTTAGTGATATTGGCGATATTTACGCATAGGCGATTTCGCCCACTTTGAGCCCTATTTTCGACCGATTTCATTATTCCAGTCGACTAAAATCACAGCTATTTTTCTGGGACTCCATTTGTTCTATCGATTGAGTACAAGAAACTGCCCATTTACCAATTTCAACTACCCAATAAAGTGGTCAGAAATTGGTAGTTTGGTCAATTTCACACAAATTTCAAAAGATGCCAATTTCAAAATAGGGTCCAGAATAAACAAGACAAGACATTCCTGGCAAAATAACATTTTCTCTGTTCATTAGTCACGTCTCCAGGCCCCTCTTATGTTACTCTTGCTTTATATTTTGAATTTTTATTCTCACAAAAAATAGAAGATTTACTGTTATGCAGACTAATGCATTATTGCAAAAATGGTATAAATAATATCAGCGCACTTGTGAAATAATATTAGACTCACCAGTAGACGTGTATTGGATGTGTGGCGCGATTTGTTTACTCTTGAACATTGGCAAAAATCGAACATTTCCGCTACTTTGAGCTCAATTTCAAGGTACAGTGGTACCCCGACTTACGATATTTTTTCATTCCAGAATGCTGTTCAAGTGCCATTACCAAACGAATTTATCCCCATAAGGAATGATGTAAAATAGACTAGTCCTTTTAGACCCCCAAAATTACACTTACAAAAGAATTTAAAAAAATAAACTTACATAAAAGGGTGAGTTTGGGGACCATCGTAAGTCGGGGTACCACTGTACTTTTCATCGTGAAACCAATCAAAATCATCTCTATTTCTGTAATATATCTTCCATTCTATCACTTGAGACCAAGAAAACGAGAATACAGTGGACCCTCAGAAATCGAACACTCCCAACTCGCCCTTTATGTAAGTTTATTATTGTAAGTGCTTTTATAGGTGTATTTTTGAGGGTCTGAAATGGACTAATCTAATTTACATCATTCCTTATGGGAATAAACTCGTTTGGTAACAGCATTTGAAAAGCATTCTGGAATGAAGAATGTTCAATTTCCAGGGGGTCCACTGTACAACCATAAATACCATATGAAAATACACTGCAAAGTTGCTGTTTTAAACCAAAAATATGGTCAGAGTTTTTTTTTCTTATTATGCACTGCATGCTGCAGAATTTTTTTTATACTGCACACACTGGCCACGCAGATCGATTCTCTCACATGTAGGTGTACCAGCTTTCTCCTGCTAGATTTGAAGCCGCTAGAATTTTGGTGCATTAATAAATCACCAACACTGGCTTGTAAGCCGTACATATACGTCTCCGACAGTGAAAGGGTTAAATCATACAATTTATTAAAAAATTTCAGTGACTGCACCAGTTAATATTCCATCTTCTAATCCATTCCATTGTTTTTCCACAGTAGAAAAACATTTTTGTGTCCTTTTGACACAGCTAAAAGTTTTTATTCAGTTTACCCTCTCTGTTGAAAGTACAGTGGTCCCTCGGTTTTCGTGCATCTCCAAACTTGAACATTTATACAAGTGTATTTTCGTAAGTGCTGTTGCAAGTGTATTTTTGGGGGTCTGAAATAGACTAACCTACGTGACATTATTTCTTAAGGAAGTAAATTCGTTCAGTAACGGCACTCAAACAGCATTCTGGAATGAATTTTCAACGAAAACCGAGGGTCCACTGTACAGTGGACCCCCGGTGTTTGTTATGCTCCAAACTCGAACAATTATGTAAGTGTATTTTTGTAAGTGCTTTTGTAAGTGTATTTTTGGGGGGTCTAAAAGGACTAGTCTAATTTACATTATTCCTTATGGGAATAAATTTGTTTGGTAATGGCACTTGAACAGCATTCTGGAACGAAAAAATCACAAAAACCGGGGGTCCACTGTACTAAGGAATCTTTATCTATTCCTTCATGTCCTTATATGTGGTTATCACGTCTTCTTTTTTTCTTATTAGCAAACTTGGCATTTTTAAGGTTTCCACCGTTTTTTCTTAAAAAATTTTAATGCTCTGGGAATCATTTTGTAGTTAGTCTCTGAATTTTTCTCTCCTGTCTACATTTTTATAAGTGCTGACACTACATCACTGCTGCATATTACAATCTGAACCAAACTCAAATTGTAAATACAGTGGACCCCCAGTTTTTGTGATTTTTTTTTGTTCCAGAATGCTGTTCAAGTGCCATTACCAAACAAATTTATTCCCATAAGAAATAATGTAAAGTAGACTAGTCCTTTTAGACCCCCAAAAATACACTTACAAAAGCATTTACAAAAATACACTTACATAAAAGGACGAGTTTGGAGCATCACGAACACGGGGGGTTCACTGTAGTTTTTTTTTATAGCATTTTGCTATCCATAAAACTGAAGTCTATTTTACAGGTTGCTTGTGTTGCACATGAATTTCTTACACTTTTACCTTGTCAAAGATAACTATCCCACCATTTGGATGTTTTTTATATATTATCACAATACAGTAGGGCCCCACTTATACGGCAGGTTAGGTTCCAGGCTAATGCTGGAAAGCAGAACGCCATTTTTTCCACTTATAAATGCATATAAATGCCACACAACAAGTTTACACTAACTTATATTAATAGTAATAGAACTAGGCATTAAAAAACACAGTAAAAAGTAAAATACATACACAGTACATTCATTACTTACCTTAAAATATTTGTAGTCTTAATGTAGGGCAAGAGGTGAGTAGTACTTATTTGTAGGAAGTCAGATGTAGGTAGCCCTGGCTCCCCATCCCAAACTTAATATAAGATATTTAAAGCAGCCCAGAGAGATAAAATACACATACAGTGCACTCATTATTTATCTTAAAATATGTGTAGTCTTAATGTAGGATGAGAGGTGAGTAGTACAGTGGTACCTCGACTTACGATGGTCCCCAAACTCACCCTTTTATGTAAGTTTATTTTTTTAAATGCTTTTGTAAGTGTAATTTTGGGGGTCTAAAAGGACTAGTCTATTTTACATCATTCCTTATGGGGATAAATTCGTTTGGTAATGGCACTTGAACAGCATTCTGGAATGAAAAAATATCGTAAGTCGAGGTACCACTATTTATTTTATAGGAAGTCAGGTGTAGGTAGCCGGTAGATGTAGGTACGTAGTCCGCCTGGGCTACATACCTACACCTACTTACATAGCTACATGATACAGTGGACCCTCGCTATTCGAACACTCCAAAACTCACCCTTTTATGTAAGTTTTTATGTAAGTGTATTTTTGGGGGGTCTGAAATGGACTAAACTAATTTACATCATTCCTTATGGGAATAAATTCGTTTGGTAACAGCACTTTAACAGCATTCTGGAATGAGGGTGAGTTTTGGAGTGTTCGAATAGTGAGGGTCCACTGTACTTAATGCAGCCCAGAGCCATATTATTACCATCGACATACCATGTTCGCTGAGTTTAATCGTTTCTAACAACTACCTTTAGATGCCATAATAAAGAATGGGAGAAGTAATAAATAATTCATGCTGAGAATTATAAACAAAAGTGTTATGTGTTAAGGGGAGTGACTGGGACAACACAGATTCATACACATTTTCTCTGGTGCTGGACCAGAGAAAACGTAATGTTTTCCCTCTGGCCAACTACCACCCCTCCATAGCATATAAACATAGCATGTTTATATGCTATGTAACATGTTTCTTACATAATTTTGAAGAAAATATCATAGATGGATTAATGAAAATGTCTATATTAATGTAAAATAAGACATTTAATTTGCCCAAGAGTGATTATTATTATGTATTAGTGTTACGTATTAATATGGCATTAAGACTAGAGGGACACTCTTAGTGATTTTACTGTGTACCTGCATGCCAGCACAGTGTGTAAGTATATTTAGGTACAGGTACACATAAGTATAATTATCAGAGTACATATAAAATATGCAATAACTTTAAAACACTTGAAATTTTGGAAAGTTTCCAGACATAATAGAGATATGTGCTCATGGAGAATAAACAAACTGGGTGGGGTGGGCCATATTAGAAAGACCGCTCGCCTTATAGAGAGTTTTGGTCATAATTTGAAATCGCCGTATTAGCGGAACGCTGTAAAGCAGGGCCCTACTGTATATATTCTTGAGGTTTGTTACTTCTCTAATTTCTACTGCATGACATTTATCTACATTAAGTGCCATCATTTATCACTACATATGCTCAATTTATCCAAGTCTATCTGTCGTTCTTTAAAATATGTATTTTTTATTATTTTGCATGGGATCATTACATCACCCACTTGCAAACATATTTACATACTAGATTTTAAATCCTTTTGGCAAGTTATTTATATAAATTTAAAGCACAGTATAATTGTTAAGCTACACTATATGGCTAAAGTCCAAAATATTACACAGTGTTTGAGATCACACTTAGGCATATACCTCAACATACTGAAGACAGAAAACCTACAACCTGTGGAAGGTTTGATAAACCAACAGGAATTACTAGTAAAACCTCAATTTAAAGGTTTAACAGGAGGGAGAGGGTGTCCACAAATACCAATTGCCTGGCAAATTCAGATGTTAAAAACAGAAAAAAAGGGCTACAGTATTCTACTGTATACATAATACAACACTATATACACAGTTTAGATTGAAAATAAAAGTTAAAAGTACAGTAGAGTATTGTAATTTTATTTACCCTTTGTGGCAGACAGATGGACAATTTTGTACCTAGTGAATTTTGTCTGTTTCCAAAATTAATTTACACAATGGATTTTGTCCATTAGTATTACCAAAATCAGTTAAATAGATTCGTTAAATTAAGCTGTTACTGTACTTACCTGAATACTGTATACCTTATAAATTACCAGCTTCTGAACCTTCTTACCACTTTCTAGCTCAGGTGTCCCCTTCACCTTCTATTTTGTATGCAACCAAGGGATCTGATCCCATTACAGCAGCCATTTGGAACAACCTGTCTTGTAACAGCTAACATGGGAAGGTGGCAATTTTCATGGGTCAATGAAACCTACACATCAAGTCATTTTTTATTATTCTGAATGCTGCATTCTGTGTATATGTTCTGATGAACTAGTGAATCATACCACCAACACCCTAATCAATGAGGAAGCGTCTGTAACTGGAAGACTTAAAACTTCAGGGCTAAATCTCTCAGCTCTACAGAAAACAAATACGGTACTCAATAGAAAACAGAAGGTAAAAGAAGGCCAAGTGAGCTAGGAAGCTTTTAGGAGATCCTAAATGCAGTGACTAAAAAGGTATTGTATTCAGGGAAGTTGTCACTCCTAGTGGGTCATCAACACATACAGTGGTACCTCGAGTTACGATATTTTTTCGTTCGAGAATGCTGTTCAAGTGCCATTACCAAACGAATTTATCCCCATAAGGAATAATGTAAAATAGACTAGTCCTTTTACACCCCCAAAAATATACTTACAAAAGCATTTAAAAAAATAAACTTACATAAAAGGGCGATTTTGGGGACCATCGTAACTCGAGGTACCACTGTACTTACAAACTGCCATATTAAAGACAAAAATTATTAACCTGTAAATTCAATACTAAAAAAAAAAAAATTATGACATTAACAGGCACTGTAAAGTATATAAATAAAAATCTGAAGCTATATTCTAGGAATATTTTTAAAATTATGAACAAAAGTATCACCTCAAATACATGATGACTGGGACACTTCTGCAACACTTGTTCATCTTCACTGTGGAAATGTGCAATACTAGGGAAAAATGGTGGAAGATGTGAAGGATTTAAAGGTAATGAGTCTCTCAGCCTGGATATGATGTGTTCAGTCCATAAGCCTTGATAAAAGTAGAGTATATGCTGCACTCTCAATATGCCTGATGGATTGAACACATTATCTCAAGTCTGAGGGACTGATTACCTCTAACTCCTTCACATCATCTACCATTTTGTCTCCGTACTGGACTGATGAAGCCACTGGCTGGTGAAACATTTTCACAATAAAGATTCCCAAGTGTTGTACAAGTGTCTCATTCATTAACTTGGTTTTTAAAACTATTTATATAATAATACCTCAAATACATACAGAAGAGTGACTTCCAGTAAAATGTCTGGGTTTTCTATTTCAGCTGAGAACATTGCACGTGATATGATACTATATTGCAGAATATATTTAATAATGAATATAGTAATTTGTCTTATTCATTCCTGCCATGTAAGAAATAAAGACCCACTGACTAGCAAAAATTTGGTTCCAAAAATAGTAAATTTTCTATCTTGAGTTCTTAATACTGTATATCATTTGTAAGTTAAGCAGCACAGTGGAACCCCGGTTAACGGAAAAAATTCATTGCAGAAGCCTGCTCAAGTGCCATTACCGAACGAATTTACTTCCTTAAGAAAAAATGTCATTTAGGTTAGTCTATTTCAGACCCCCCCAAATACACTTCCACAAGCACTTACAATATTATACTTACATAATTACACGATTTCCGGGGTGTTCGTTAACCGGAGTTCCACTGTACAATAAAAAGACAAAATCACAAAAATAACAATAATCATCTTTATAACCTGATAACTCATTTAACAACTTGATGAGAACAAAATTTTTATGGTCAGAGTCAGATTGCTTTGAGCAGCATTTATCATGTAATGTATGGTACACTATAAATAAAAGTCTTTCATAAGATGAAGGAGAATAATGTCTCGCCAAAACCACTCACCTGCGGCTGATTAAGAACCGGAGTAACAGAGTCTGATGCATAGATAATTCTCCCAGTGTCACATGCTACTACGAAAAGGAATCCATCAGCTGCCTCTAATATTAAGTGTTTCAGTTCTTGATCTGTGAGGAATGATGGTTTGTAAGTTCCATCTGTGTTGGTGTTTCCTGTACCTGAAAAAAAAAATGAATTTGTTAAAAAATAATATAAACAATTTACTAATGCAATGCACAACATACCAGTGACCTTATCGTTTAGTAGTGTGTGTCTGTATGTGTAAAATTATGGTACCTACTTGTAGGTAATGGTGAATGTTTCTTTCTTTGAGTCATTCTACCTTGGTGGGAAATAACCAGTAAGGTAAAATAGTAATAGAGCTAAACTTGCAGTCACACAGTGACTGAAACACATCTATACTTTCTTAAATATTTTAGTGGTTGTAGCATTGATTGCCTCCTCTTTTATCTGTTTCCAAAAGACCACAACAATATTTCTGAAAAAGAAATACTTGTGTGTGTCTTTTCAGCATCACTCTTTCCTCAGTTTACACCTGTGGTTTCATATTTACACAATTCATGGTGATGAAATGTCCATCATTTTTTTTCATATACGTACCTTTATAATTTTATTGATGGCTCTATCATGTTTGTGATTGGTTTTTAGAGTTTTTCTACCTTTGCAGCCTAGCCGGGGCCAGGCTTTTCTGGTGATTGCCTGTTCAACCAGGCTGTTGCTGCTATTGGCCTACATATTCATGACACCTTCACTGATATGGCACTAGGCAGAGGTAGGGATCCACAGTTTCTTCTTAAAAACTTTTATGGTTGTTCTAGTAATACTGATATTTGCTGATACGTATCAAGTTGTAAAGTCTTGGACCACAGATGCTGACAAAGTGTTCTTTTACTGTGCCCATAGTGCCCCTGCTTTTCACTGGGTCTGTCACATTTCCTCCTATATTTCTCATTCTAGTACTGTATACTGTGTTATGGTATACCTGGAGTAGTGTGAAGATTTGTGACTAGGCTCTCAAGTATGTTCCATGTACAACATACATTATCAATTCTCTCTCTTTTTTTTTTTTTTTTGCTCCAGAGAATACACTTCAAGTACTTTGAGGCATAGAGCTTTACTGGCTATGCAGCAGTAAACTATTTTTTTTTCTAGCTGTATCATCTCTCCTGCTGTGAATGAAGCCATTGACCCTGAATGATATTCTAAAAGAGATATAAACCTTGTAGAATAATGGGTTTTGACAACAGTGGTGTATGATGGTTAATGTCACAGGGTATGCACTGTTCTACCATTGGGTAGCACAGTGGGGTGTGCAGTGCTATCTTAGAACAACTGCCACAATATTTCATAAAAGGAGACAGAAAAATTAGTTTCCCATTATGATCCATGATTATATCACTGAGTGCTCTTAATATTTATGATGAATTTACCATCTTTGGTGGGTGTGCAGCACTCACCTAGCACACCCAGAATATACACCCCTGATTGACAAGTGGTTTAAAGAAACACTTGAGCAAACACTTGGATATACAGTATTAATTAGAAAACTTGCTTTCAGTCTTGGGACCTTCATCGCTTCGAGGTCCAAAGACTAAAACATTTACTAATAAATATGTGCAAGTGTTTTGAATAGTGTATTCTACATGCAGCCAACTGGAGCATTTTCACTGTTTTCAATCTTTCCTCATAACTAGTGTGCAGCATATCTCTTAAAGTTTTCTATTGTATCAACAAGTTTCTTCTATGCAGACCCCACACCACTGTCACACATCCCAACTTTTTTAAAGTACCAGTATGTCATAAATACAACTTTTTTTTTTCATTTCAGAATTGATATGGTGTTCTGTACCTGAAAACTATTTTAAAAATTGTCAATACAGCATAAAAAAAAAATTTGCAATTCATGGGACTCTCTTGTTTATTATTACGTTCAAAACTCTACCAGTTTCTGCTTTCACTTACGTATTTCCATTTTGTGGCCCTTTTCCACATTAAATTATATCACCTATTTTGTTATTCGACTTACTCAGCATATCTAAATCCTTCCTGCAAATAATTTATGTAAATTAAAAGCAGAGCTATGTAATTCCTATTGGACTCCACTAGTATTATTTTTTAACATTAGGACATTTTTCCCCATTATCAATGTTGTCATGCTTCTCATATGTATCTTATCTAATAGTTTAGCTTGTATTCCTCTGAAAATTTGTAGATGAATATTATTCTTTCATGGTAATTCTGTCAAAATATTTTTTTTGAAACCCAAATAAATGCAATCTGTTCATGCATGTCATTACCTATTTGCATTACACTCTGTATCAATACGAATTTCAGGAGAGAAACAAATACGTTAAGTTTTTGTTTCTGCCTCTTAACTTTTGACTGACTGATTGGAATATGTGTTGTCATGAACTCAGTTTAAGTCATAGTAAATGACTGTAAAGGAATGAACAGAAAGATGGACAGGACGCTCAAACTTCCCGTTCATCTTTCTGTTTCTTCATGTGTTGTCACGTGTATTTTGGAACCAGTATATGAAGTCCATTTTTCCAGCGTCATTGCTTAGCTCATTCTAATTTCTAATTTGTGCTTTGTGCATTTCTGATAGAGAGCCTTTCCTTAATGTACCCATCTATGCCCTGCAGTATTTTGTATGTTTTCATCACAGTCACTCTTTCTCCTTCATTCCTCAAGATATATAGGGCCTAGTTGGTAAGGAGACACAAATATGGTTATATGACACCTTCATTGGAGATATTTTGCTCACATAGTGGCCTTTATCAAATTGCATCTGTTTGTGGTTTGATAAAGCCCAATGTGTGGGCAAAACAACATAATAAAAGTTTTTGAAAGGGTGATGAGATGCCAAATCACAGACTTAATGGCAAGGTATAACCTGTACAACTTGAACCAATATGGATTTAGGACAAGAAGATCATAGTTGTCATGACTACTAAACCATTAGGACAAAATTACAGAGACATGATCCACACAGTTTACATGCAGACATTTGACAAATGTGATCATGGAGTGATAGCATATAAAACGAGGTACAGAAACATAACAAGAACAGTAAGCAAATGGATATCAAATTTTCTGAAAAAATAGATCACAAAGAGCACTAGTAAATAAAACAAAATCTAGCATTAGCAGAATAAAAAGTTCAGTATGCAAGGTAGAGTCCCGCCACTTTTACTGTTTCTCTTCCTCATGGTGAACATTGATAAAAACACTAGCCACGCCTTCAAATCATTTTCAGACTATACTAAAATAAGCATGTAAGTTATCTAGGTAGAAGAAACTTTAAAATTGCAAAGGGCACTAGGGAAAAGGGCAATCTTTCAGTGGGCAGTAGAGAATACTAACAAGATGTTTAATGGTGACAAATTACAATTGTTTGGGTATGGAAAGAATGAAGAACTCAAAAGGGACACTGTATGCAAAATGAAGGAGAGAACCAAATACAATGAAAAGAATACTATGTGAAAGACCTTGGTGTACTATCAGCAGACCTATCTTTTAAAAAATACAATAAGGGAAATGTGGCAAAAGCCAGAAAAAAATGAGAACTTTTAAAACAAGGGAGATAATGCCAATGGTGACACTATTCAAATCACTTGTGCTCCTTCACTTACAGCGCTGTTCAGTGTTGACGGCTTCATTCAAGGCAAGAGAGAGAGAGAACCATGCTGGAACATACACAATGATCGTATATGGCTTGCACAGAGCCACTAAAATATTTAAATTATTAAGAACACCTCAAGGTCCTAAATATGTATTCACTGAAGCAGAGGAAAGAGATATACTGTACAAGATAATATATTTTTTATTATTAACACATCAGCCGTTTCCCACCAAGGCAGGGTGGCCCGACAGAGAAAAACTTTCATCATCATTCACTCCATCACTGTCTTGCCAGAGGTGTGCTTTACACTACAGTTATAAAACTGCAACATTAACACCCCTCCTTCAGAGTGCAGACACTGTAACAAACAGAATAGAGGAAATCAGCTCTAATATATATTACTTAGGTTTTCATGACTCACGAAATCGTAATGACACGATTGCAAACAAACCATACCACGGGTGGGGTTCGAACCCGCGGTCACAGAGTCTCAAAACTCCAGACCGTTGCATAAGCCAATGGGCCAGCTAGCTTCAATAAGATTCATCCAATATACCTAGTTGGATGAATCTTATTGAAGCTAGCTGGCCCAGTGGCTTACGTGACCGTCTGGAGTTTTGAGACTCTGTGACCGCAGGTTCGAACCCCACCCGTGGTATGGTTAGGTTTGCATACTGGTTGGAGAGCTGGTCGTAAGTCCAAGCAGTCGGTAAACAAGTACAGCGGAACCTCGGTTTTGTATGCCCTAGTTTGTATGTAAAACTATAGTTATTCTCTGTAAAATGTATTTTTGTTAATATTTCCCATAAGAAATAATGTAAATTCAATTAATCCGTTCCAGACACCCAAAAATATTAACAAAAAACACATTTTACAGAGAATAACTATAGTTTTACATACAAACTAGGCATACAAAACCGAGGTTCCACTGTACGTCGCTAAGTGAGAGAGGCTGTGTGTATATATATATATATATATATATATATATATATATATATATATATATATATATATATATATATATATATATATATATATATACAGTGGACCTCGGTTAACGAAAGGTCCCGTTAACGAAAGTTTCGGAAAGCGTAAGCTTTTTTCGGAATCGGTTAGCGAAAAATTCCTCGGTTACCGAAAGGTATTAGACGTGTCCGCCTGCTCCGCGCAAGCGCAGGACACCAGTGAAGCGTTGTTTACCACTGAGAGAACATTACCTAGCGCACTCTTTCAAAGATTCACAATATATTTGGTGTCTTTTTTGGTGGTTTAGTGATTGTCACTGTGAAATAAGTCACCATGGGTCCAAAGAAGCTTCCTAGTGGCACCCCAGTGGTAGCAGGCATGCAGGGAGTGTAGCATTCATGCAGAGAGTGTAGCATTCATGCAGGGAGTGTAGCATTCATGCAGTGAGTGTAGCATTCATGTAGGGAGTGTAGCATTCATGCAGGGAGTGTAGCATTCATGCAGGGAGTGTAGCATTCATGCAGAGAGTGTAGCATTCATGCAGGGAGTGTAGCATTCATGCAGAGAGTGTAGTATTCATGCAGAGAGTGCAGCATTCATGCAGGGAGTGTAGCATTCATGCAGGGAGTGTAGCATTCATGCAGAGAGTGTAGCAGGCATGCAGGGAGTGTAGCAGGCATGCAGGGAGTGTAGCAGGCATGCAGGGAGTGTAGCAGGCATGCAGGGAGTGTAGCAGGCATGCAGGGAGTGTAGCAGGCATGCAGGGAGTGTAGCATTCATGCATTAAAAGAAAAAGAAGGGAAGTAACCCCAGAGAGGGACTTGTTACCTGAAGTCCTTTTGGAGGGGGATTCCCCTTCCAACCATTAACACCCTGCCCCTGTCAGCAACTCTACCTTCCAGATGCTTGCAACTCTTCAATAAAGGTAAGTAAATGTTTTTTTTTTTTTGAGTGATTATTTTTTTGTGGAACGAATTAATTGTATTTACATTATTTCTTATGGGAAATAAGGTTTCAGATAACGAAAGATTCAGATTAAGTAATAGCTCCTGGACCGGATTAATTTCGTTAACCGAGGGTCCACTGTATACAGTGGTACCCCGACTTACGATATTTTTTCATTCCAGAATGCTGTTCAAGTGCCATTACCAAACGAATTTATCTCCATAAGAAATGATGTAAAATAGACTAGTCCTTTTAGACCCCCAAAATTACACTTACAAAAGCATTTAAAAAAATAAACTTACATAAAAGGGTGAGTTTGGGGACCATCGTAAGTCGAGGTACCACTGTATACATATATAGAAGGTACTTGAAAGCCTAGTCCCAAACCTATACAGGGTTCCCTGTTTATCACCTTTCTTCCATATAGCAGTATTTAATACAGTGTACACTTACCCCAAGTGTATTCTCCCTCAGATTTTTTCCATATACAGTGGACCCCCGGTGTTCATTATGCTCCAAACTCGAACAATTATGTAAGTGTATTTTTGTAAGTGCTTTTATAAGTGCTTTTGTAAGTGTATTTTTGGGGGTCTAAAAGGACTAGTCTAATTTACATTATTCCTTATGGGAATAAATTCGTTTGGTAATAGCACTTGAACAGCATTCTGGAACGAATAAATTACGAAAACCGGGGGTCCACTGTATATCCTTCTTTAGATAATACCAAGGTACAACACAGTTTCTTTCATGTTCCTAAATGGGTCTTCATTATTTGGTGGTTGGCTGTAGATGACAGCCCCGGGTAACACCATTTAGGGGGTGACACCTCTAAAGGTGACACTAATGCACAAAACATTGCTGCAGCAAGATAAGAGAAAAATTGTTTGTTTCTATATAGCGAATTACATACATGTATATAATTACAGAGTACAAATAGGCCTATACATATAGGGAAAATCATAGATTTTGATGTGATAGATGATTTTGCAGGGAAAGCAGGGAAAGGGAAAATGAAAATGACCAGCAATCTTTTTTAGATATAAGGAGAAACAACCAGATCAAAGAAAGAGACAAAAGGGGGAAATGGTACAGAGGGGACAGATGGGCAGCACAGCGGGACACGCCAAGACAGGCACCAGCTCATCAGAGCCGTATGAACAAACAAAGTCAGTACTGGAGAAACCAGGGGTATGGGCACCAGGGGCCATACCAGGTAGGACATCACCAGTGGTACTAACGAAACACAAAGAAAGACCAAACATCCCAAATGGTAACTCCTGCTTCATATTTGCAAATATTCAGGGTCTGAAATCAAATAAAAATGACAAAGTTAGTTATGTTAGTGGACTCCTATCAGAAGCAAATGCCTTGTTTGGAGCATTTACAGAAACACATACAAGGGATGTTTTGGACGGAGAGATTCAGATAGAAAACTATAACATGTATAGATGTGATAGAATTAATAGGTCACAGGGAGGAGTAGGACTCTATGTAAAAGATACTCTCTGTTGCACAGAAGTGCTGAACGCTACGAATGATATAGTAGAAATCCTCGGCATTAAAGTGGAAAATAGGAATCTAGTAATTATCCTAGTATACAAACCACCATCAGCAACTGCGGAGGAATTCACAGAGCAGTTAAGAAAGATAGATAACTACCTGGATAGGCTAGAGAATCCCACCCCAAGCATTTTAATCCTTGGAGATTTTAATTTCCCTCATGTAAAATGGAAGATGAGGCAACATAATGTTATACCAGAAATATATCCTGGGAGTACCCTGGCTCAACAGGCACATACCAGGGAACTAATGAGGCTTTGTGAAAAGTACTCATTAAACCAACAGATAATTGATCCCACTAGAAATGAAAATACCCTGGATTTGATATTCACAAACAACGAGGAATTAATCAGAGACATAACAGTTACAAAAACAATATACTCTGACCATAACATCATAGAAGTTCAAACGAGTATTAACACAGGGTTAGGGAACTGCGGCACTAATGTTAGAGACGGGATGTTCAGTAAGTTTAATTTTAATAACCAGAGAATTGACTGAGAAAGAATAAACCAAGAGCTATCAGACATATCATGGGAATCAGACATGAGCACCCTAAATCCCCACCAGTGCCTAGAGAAGCTGAATACAGAAGCATACAAGGTATGTAGAAACACGTACTCATTGAGGAAACCCAGAAGAAGATCAGATATAGAGAGAGAGCGTAGGAGATGGTACAGGAGAAGAAAACGGGTTACTGAATTGCTGAAAAACACAAATATGTTGCAACAGAGGAGAGATAGCCTTAACCGAGAGATCACTGAATTAGAGCAAAAACTAAAGATGTCATACCTGACAGAAGAAGTACAAAGGGAACAAAGAGTCATACAGGATATTGCAAGAAACCCAAAATATTTCTATTCCTATGCAAAATCCAAGCTACGAACTACCTGTAGAATTGGGCCATTATTGAGAGGAGATTCGTATACGGACGATGAACAGGAAATGAGTGAAATCCTAAAGGAACAGTATGAGTCAGTGTTCAGCAACCCACTAAATGACAGCAAGGTAGAAAATGCAGAAATATTTTTCACTCCAGCAGAAGGTCGCGCAGACCACCTAACCGACATTAGTACAAATCCCATAGATTTGAAAAGAAATGGACAACATGCCCATCAATCAGCACCTGACCAGATTCATGGAATGCTTTATTTATAAAGCAGTGCAAAGTACCATTAGCAAGAGCCCTTAGTATTCTGTGGAGAAAGAGCTTAGATCTAGGTGAAATACCGGAGGCCTTAAAGAGTGCAGACATAGCTCCTTTGCATAAGGGAGGTAGTAGAGCACTAGCTAAAAACTACAGACCAGTAGCCCTCACTTCTCACATCATAAAAATCTTTAAAAGAGTGATGAGACGGCAGATTACAAACTTCATGGACCAGAACAACCAACATAACCCGAACCAGCATTGGGTCCCACGTCTAAGGGAAAACCACGACAGAGTGTAATCTACTTTCGGCTTGTCAAGTACAGTGGACCCCTGAGTTTCGTAAAAACTTCACTCCTGAAGTCTGCTCAAGTGCCATTACCGAACGAATTTACTCCCTTAAGGAACAATGTCACGTAGGTTAGTCTATTTCAGACCCCCAAAAATACTTTTCCACAAGCACTTACAATATTATACTTACATAAATGTACGATTTCCGGGGTTTACGAAACTCGGGGGTCCACTGTACACACAACAAGACGAAGTAAAAAAAAAAAGGGCTTTGGGTATAACATGTTGGCGAATTTCCCCGAAAGTGGTCGCAAAGTTGCCCGATGGAGTGGCAATTGTATAGACATTGGACATTAAAAACAGTATGCTGTTTTTTTTTTTATCACTTCTGCGAAAGATGCCACATTTATTTTTTTTATCTTTTTTTTTAGGACCCTGTGGTTTTTGTAAATATGAGTAAAAGGATTACATGTATGCAATTTTATATTAAACTGTAGCTTACATCTGTTTGGTCTATTAGGTCGCATGCATTTTTTAAGCGCACAGTTTGATTGTTTTTCATGGGGCCCACCAAAATTGTTCCCAAATGGGCCCCGCACCTCCTAAGGCCGGTTCTGCCTGGAGACGTGACTAATGAACAGAGAAAATGTTATTTTAGTGCCAGGAATGTCTTGTAGTTTATTCTGGACCCTATTTTGAAATTGGCATCTCTTGAAATTTGTGTGAAATTTACCAAATTACCAATTTTGGACCACTTTATTGGGTAGTTGAAATAGATAAATGAGTGGTATCTTGTACTCAATCGACAGAATAGAAGGAATACTAGCGAAATAGCTGAGTTTGGTAGACTGGAACAATGGAATGGGCCAAAAATAGGGAGTAAAGTGGGTGAAATCGCCGATGTGTAAACACTGTCGTTGGGTTAAGTGTATTCTAACCTAACAACTCTGTAATCCGGCAAAATCACTAATCCGGCACCCTACAGGTCCCAATGATGCCAGATTAGTGATGATCAACTTGCATAAAAAATTCTTGTCCCATGCAGTACATGACCGGAAAAGCAAAAAAGCAAACCTCTGACCATGTGTTTTTTAGGGTGACTTTTATAGTTTTTCTGGCTGTTTCTTGCTCTCAGTTGATAGTAAAACAGAGATAATTTTGGTCGGTTTCAGGCCAGGAGTAGCTTGAATTAGGGTTAAAAGTTGTGAAAATATTTGATTTTTGGTGATTTTCCTTAGGAAAGGTAGGGCTCCCTCCCTAACACCCTAGGTTTGCTTTATGGGTTTTTATTAGGTCTACATCAATTATGGGATGGCCTAAACCACGACCAATCATTCTTGATTATATTTTAATCCATAAAATAGGGTAAAACTTTGATTTTTTTGCATGATAATGAATTTAAAATGTAGAGCAAAAGTTATACAGGAGAGGCAGACAATATGATTAATGAACAGAGGAAAAGTTGCTTAAGTGGTTGGAATGCTTACATCACTTATTTCAGACTCGGCTTTTTAATCTGATTTTTCTTTTAATTTTGTGTAAAAATAGGCTAAATTAATAACTGCACATTATAGGGTAGTTCTGATAGTTAATTAAATGGGCAGTTTCTTGTGTTCAACTGATAGAATGGAAGGCATACTATTGACCTGGTTAGGAATTGGCTGAAAATAGGATTCAAAGTGGGTGAAATTGCCACTGCACAAATTGCACCCAGACAACTAACTTTGTGCCTGTGTAATTCCATTAGTTTTCCATCAAATTTTGCATTTTTGTGACATTACCTTTATAAAAAGATTCTCTACCATTTCAGATAATATTTTTGGGGGGAAGAAGGGGGAAAAAACCACAACACTGTCAGCACTCTAATTTTAGGGATTGTCACAGTGAAAGGGTTAATTTAGTGTTCAGTTTAGGGATAATTGAATTTATTCACAAGTTGCTCATCAATAAAAATGCTGGATAATGGAAATCTGTATACAGTGGACCCTCGGTTTTTGCGAGTCTCAGTTTTCATGAATTTTTGTTATCGGCACTTTTTCGTCAAAATGCAGACTTGGTTTTCGTGATTTCTCTTGGATTTTGGTGGTCGAATGGAACATATCCCAATGGCTGCGTGCACACAAAGCCTCCGACAGACACATTCAGAGTCAATCTGGCATTGTTTCTTGGCGAGTGAGCATCACACCTTGCGTACATACGAAACATTCCACAATACGTAATCCATTGTTTTCTGTGCTTGCAACTGCTAAATAAGCCACCATGGGCCCAAAGAAAGCTCCTAGTGCCAGACTTTAGTAAAGAATGTGAGAAACACGATAGAATAAAGGAAGAAATCATAGAAAAATATGAAAGTGGCGTACGTGTGGCCGAGCTTGCCAGGATGTATGGGAAGCCCCAATCAACGATCACTTCCATCGTGGGGAAGAAAACGGAAATCAAGGAAGCTGATGTTGCTAAAGGAGTAAATGTGCTAACGAAACAGAGATCGCAAATAATTGAAAATGTTGAGAAGTTAGTTATTGGTGTGGAACAACCAAAAACTGTTAGCGGGAGATAGTGTTGTGCAGGCGATAACTTGTGAAAAGGCATGGCAGGGAGTGACTTCCAGGACGATGAACTCTGCTTGGAGAAGAGTTTGAGGCTGACCCTGTCGACCCTACGCCTGTTGTGGAATGTATTGTGGCATTGGGGAAATCCATGGGGTTGGATGTGTGTGGCGAGGATGTGGAAGAGTTGGTGGAGGACCACTGAAGAGCTGCAAGACCTTCATCTGCAACAGCAACAGAGCACAGCTGAGGAAATTGCTTCACAGGAGGAAGAGAGAGGGAAGAAGGTGCCTTCTTTAAAGGTTAAGGACATTTGTGCAAAGTGGAGTGAGGTGCAAACATTTGTGGAAAAACATCACCCTAACAAAGCTGTTGCAGGCCGTGTCAGCAACATGTTCAATGACAATGCCATGTCCCATTTTAGGCAAATTTTAAGACGCCAGAAGAAGGCCTCTCTGGACAGATTTTTTGTACGACAGGGGTCCAGTGACTCTCAAGCTGGTCCTAGTGCCAGTAAAAGACAAAGAAGGGAAGTAACCCTGGATAGGGCTTTGATACCTGAAGTCCTTAGGGATTCCCCTTTCAAACAATAACCTCTCCTCCCTCTCCCCTCCTCGCTGTCTTCCATACACCAACAAGAGTCTTTAATAAAGGTAAAAGTGATGTTAAATGTTCATTTATCCATTTCATTAGTGCTTTATATTTATTTCTCATTGTTTTATGTAAAACTATAGTTATTTTCCATCAAATTTATTTTTTTTTTAATATTTTTGGGTGTCTGGAATGGATTAATTGGATTTACAGTGGACCCTCTGTTTTCGTTACCCTCTGATTTTGTGATTTTCGGTTATCACCGACTTTTTTTGTGAAAATATAGTCTCTGTTTTTGTTAATTCCCTCTGGTTTTGTCAGTCGTACGGAACACGTCTGAGTGCTCATGCGCACACAAAGCCTCCCACACACCATTCTGAGTCAGTGTGGCATTGTTTCTCGGCGAGTGAATATTACCCTGCGAGGTCAAACGAAACATTTCGTAATAATCCATTGTTTTTTTAGCTTGTTTATTGTTCGTGACTGCTAAATAAGCCACCATGGGCCCAAAGAAAGCTCCTAGTGCCAGTCCTTTGGTAAAAAAGTGAGAAAGACGATAGAATTCAAGAAAGAACTCGTAGCAAAGTACTAAAGTGGAGGAGGAAGAGAGAGGGAAGAATGTGCCTTCTTCAGTGATTCAGTGATTCTATAATATGTACGATACTAAAGCAGCAGGAGTCGATAAAGGCTATAGCGCCAGTCAGCAATAAAGTGTAGCATTAACAGTGTAACAAGCAAGTCAAGCAATTAAGCGATAGAAAAAGGACACGAAACTAATTCCTCCAATGTTGTTGGAGGTATATAGGGCCACTGACAACATATGCTGCCCTCTGCCAGCATCTTCTCCAAGGTAAGTGTAAATATTTCTTATTTATAAATTAAAGTGTAAATATTTCTTATTTATAAATTAAAGTGTAAATATTTCTTATTTATAAATTACAGTGGACCCTCGAAAATAGGCTCCCTTGAATATAGGCAAATTTGAAAATAGGCCACTTTTTTCGGCAAAATATTGGCTTGATATTCGTCAGTTGGCTTAAAAACGCATCTGCGTGGCCTCCCAGCCGCCTGGGCACATATACACCACATTAAGCATCAGTGTGCCATTGTTTACCAGCGAGTGACCGCCACCCACGCATTCGGATTAATTTGATTTACATTTTGAAAATAGGCGGACTATCAGGAACAGATTATGGATGATTTTCAAGGGTCCACTGTACATAGTACATTGTTTCAGTGTGACTAGTGGCCACCACCACTATGCAGCTTATGCTGTCAGTGGCCCTGATAAACCCAACACCACCACCACCACTCGTCACATACGTATTTTATTCATTCTAGAGTATATACAGTGGTACCCCGACTTACGATATTTTTTCATTCCAGAATGCTGTTCAAGTGCCATTACCAAACGAATTTATCTCCATAAGAAATGATGTAAAATAGACTAGTCCTTTTAGACCCCCAAAATTAAACTTACAAAAACATTTAAAAAAATAAACTTACATAAAAGGGTGTGTTTGGGGACCATCGTAAGTCGGGGTACCACTGTATCATGTTTCTACATTATTAATGTTGTTTATTATATCATATTAGATGAAGTGTGATAGATAAATAAGCCATAGAGTTCATATTAGCATCATATTGAAGTATTTTGTCTTGTCTCGAACAATAAACTCACCTCCCTCTGGAACGGATTAATTGGATTTACATTATTTCTTATGGGAAATATTATTTTGGTTTTCGTCATTTTCGGGTTTCGTCAGACTCTCTGGAACGGATTAATCACGAAAACCGAGGGTCCACTGTACATTATTTCTTATGGAAAATATTACTTCAGTTTTCGTACAAATCGGTTTTCGGCTGACCTTCTGGAACGGATTAAAGACGAAAACCGGGGTTCCACTGTACCTGATACCCCTCACCACAACACTGAGGAGCACATATGAAGCCATGAATTAAGATATGATGCAACCAAGGGCAGACAGGAATAGGAGAGTAAGAAAGATAGGATTTCATCCAACTGCTGCCTGCCCCTACACATCTGTTCTGTACTGTATGTACGTATACTGAACTTCTGTTCTGTTTAATTACCAGGTATAAATAATTAAGTAGTGATTAATAGGATTTGGAAGAACTTAATGTAAAATACTGGGTTAATATTCTCAGTTAAAAAAAATAAATGTAATTAGACAAAGTATTATTGCTCAGGAATGCATCTATGATTATAACACAGGTGTGCATAGGAAAATAGATCTCAAGTTCCAAACAGCCAACTTGCAAGCAATTTTCAGGAATGCATCAATGTCCTGAGTGGAGGACATACTGTATTCTAAATGAAGAGAAAACAACTGTTTATGGTCTTCTTTATGTCATACTCTAACTGGCTTTGCTTACTATCAACCTTTGTGAACTATTGTTAGAAAATTTAATACTCACCTTCCTACTTTACTTGTTATACCATTTCACCTCATTTCATAAGCTATCACTCCATAGTTATATTTGTTAAATGCCTTTGCAAAATATGTGCAAACCACATCTGCATTATGTTTTTTCCCTCTGTAATTTTTCTGTAATGATAAATAAGCTGTGAGAGACAGGCTTTTCCTGGTTATTTTGTGGGGCTGATGGAATTGTTTGTGTGAGTGAATCTGTGGGTGAAATATAGGTTTATGTTTCCTTTTGTTACAGCCATATACAGCAAGGAATCAAGGCTCCTGTTTGGGGAGCATGAAATCACTTCACTGAAGGGAGTCCTGAAAGGGGGTCCTCTCGCCCCATTTCTCTTCTACATAGAAGTTAGAGAAATGACCATCAGACTGACCAGTGAAATACACAGCTGGTTCCTAGATGATGACACACTGGCAGGCACAAAGAGGTCCCAGCAATAAGGGAGCCACCCCAACTATGGAAATCTGATGGCAACCAAAAGCATTCAAATGGGATTTCCTTCCATGTCTGGACAGACAGCAAGCAGGTGGTGTATGGGACTACACATGTGCATCCACATAGGCACATACCTATCTCTGATACAGCAAGGAGAAAGCAGGGGCAGCTGCCAGCTTCAGTGAGTTCCAAAGGTTTAGAAAATACGTCAAACTTGCCAACAGGCTCAAATACCTTCAGCTCATGGAAAAAGAGAACATCCAAGTTCATTAAGAAGCTAAGCAACAGACTTATCAAGACAGCTACAGATCCCAGGGCAGCTAATTTTCCATTCCAGCATCTCAGTGCTGCAATTCAAAGAGGTAATGCCTATTGTATCCTAGGTATGTGCCCCAGCTATGAGAAGCTGCATGTAACTTTTGACAAACACGTAGCTATTTGGACTTGTAATACAGTGTAGTATATCCCTCAAACTTCATGTATTGCATACTCAGTCTCTGTACCATCAGTGTACCTTTTGAGTCTTGTATACCTTGTATGGAGTGATAAGAAAAGTGGAACATTCAAACGACTTCAGGAAGAAATCCAGAAATTTTTCTTCAAAGCTTTTTATTCATCTACTTCTCCAAAGCTGTGGGTCCCTTCAATTTGCACTAGAGGTAGACCCCATCCATATAAATAAAAAAATAATTGATTTCAGAATACGTACAGTGGAACCTTGCTTGTCGAACGGACTAGATATCGAACAAATCGATTTTTGAACAAGGAATTTGGTCCTGGTTTTCATATGTGGTCTGGATCACATGATCACCAGAGTCCACAGTGTGGGTCTCGGTCAGTATAGCGACTAATATTCATGCTGTAAACATCTCTTGAGCTCTTGCTGTGCATCTTGTGAAGGTAATGAAACCAAAAGTACGAAATTTGATGGAAAACTTACGGAATTACGCAAAGTCAGCGGTCTCGGCGATATTTACACATTGGCAATTTCGTCAACTTTGAGCGCCAATTTCGGGCCAATTCCATGGTTCCAGTCGACCAAACTCATAACTATTTCGCTAGAACTCCTTCATTCTATTGATTGATTACAAGAAACTGCCCATTTACCTATTTCAACTACCCGATAAAGTGATCTGAAATTACTAATTTGGCCAATTTCACACAAAATTAAAAAAAGGCCAATTTCAAAATAAGGTCCAGCATAAACAATGCTGGCACTAAAATAACATTTTATCTGTTCATTTGTCATGTCTCCAGGCCCCTCTTATATTATGCTTGCTTTTCATTTTGAATTTTTATTCACACAAAAAATAGAAGATTTACTGTTATTCAGACTACTGCATAATTGTAATAATTGTGTAAATAATATCAGCACAATCGTGAATGCATATCAGACCTACTAGCTGATGTGTATTGGATGCGTGATATGATTTGTTTACTCTTGAACATCGGCAAAAATCGAACATTTCCACTTCTTTGAGCTCAATTTCAAGCTACTTTTAATCTTTAAATCATTGAAAATCATCTATATATTTTTAATATATCTTCCATTCTATGAAGTGAGAAGAAGAAAACGAGAATACAACCATAAATACCATATGAAAATACACTGCAAAGTCGGTTTTAAACCAAAAACACGGTCAGAGTTTTTTTTCCCATTATGCACTGCATGCTGCAGGGTTTTTTCTATACTGCGCATACTGACCATGCAGACTCATTCTCTCACATGCAGGCCTACAAGCTTTCTCCTGCAAGATTTGAAGCCGCTAGAATTTTGCCATTAGCTCTCCTGACAGGTAAGAACATAAGAAAGAAGGAACACTGCAGCAGGCCTACTGGCCCATGCGAGGCAGATCCAATTCACTCACCAGCTTAAGCCAATGCCCTAAAGTAGTCAGATCAGGTTCCATTCCCTAAGGAAGGAGCACGGCAACTGACTTAGTATCACAAGCTGGTCAGGTCCAACTCATACCCACTCATGTGTTTATCTAACCTATTTTTAAAACTACACAACGTCTTAGCTTCTATGACGGTACTCGGGAGAACTGTGCAGCATAATCTAAATGAGGCCTAACCAGAGATATATAGAGTTGAAGAACAACCTGAGGACTTCTATTATTTATACTTCTTGATATGAAGCCAAGGATTCTGTTAGCTTTATTGTGAACACTTATGCACTGTTGTCTTGGTTTCAGATTACTGCTAACCAGAACTCTTAAATCCTTTTCGCAATCAGTAAGATTAAGATCTACATTATTTAGTTTATATGTGGCATGGTTATTGTCCTGTCCAACATTTAGAACTTTGCATTTGTCTATATTAACCCTTTCGGGGTTATGGTCGTACAAGTACGTTTTATGCACTGTGGTTATTGACGTACTAGTACGCCTAAATTCTAGCGCCCTCAAATCAAACAGAAACAGGCTGTTAGGCCTAGATGTGATAGAATGGGTCTGTGCAGTCAGTGTGCACAGTATAAAAAAAATTCCTGCACCACACAGTGCATAATGAGGAAAAAAAACTCTGACCGTGTTTTTGGTTTAAACCAGCAACTTTGCAGTCTATTTTCATATGGTATTTATGCTTGTATTCTCGTTTTCTTAGTCTCATTTTATAGAATAGATAATATATTACAGAAATAGAGATAATTTTCACTGGTTTCACGATGACAAGTACCTTGAAACTGAGTGCAAAGTAGCGAAAATGTTCGATTTTGGCCGATGTTCAGGAGTAAACAAATCACACCATGCGTCCAATATACATCAACTGGAGAGTCTAATATTCTTGCACAAGTGTGCTGATATTATTTATACCATTTTTACAATGATGCAGTTTGAAGTTCCTAAACCTGTACTCTCTAGAACGCAGGTGGGAGAGATACATTATTATATACACATGGAAAATTCTCGAGGGATTAGTACCAAACTTGCACACGAAAATCACTCCCTATGAAAGCAAAAGACTCGGCAGGCGATGTAACATCCCCCCAATGAAGAGCAGGGGTGCCACTAGCACGTTGAGGGACAACACAATAAGTGTCAGGGGCCCAAGATTGTTCAACTGCCTCCCAGCATACATCAGGGGGATTACCAACAAACCCCTGGCTGTCTTCAAGCAGGCACTGGACAGGCACCTAAAGTCGGTACCTGACCAGCCAGGCTGTGGTTTGTACGTTGGACTGCGTGTGGCCAGCAGTAACAGCCTGGTTGATCAGGCTCTGGTCCAACATGAGGCCTGGTCACAGACCGGGCCGCGGGGGCGTTGACCCCTGGAATTCTCTCCAGGTAAACTCCAGGTAATAACAGTAAATCTTCTATTTTTTGTGAGAATAAAAATTCAAAATGGAAAGCAAAAGTAATGTAAGAGGGGCCTGGAGACGTGACTAATGAACAGAGAAGATGTTATTTTAGTGCCAGGAATGTCTGCCTTGTTTATTATGGACCCTATTTTGAAATTGGCATCGTTTGAAATTTGTGTGAAATTGGCCAAATTGCCATTTTCTGACCACTATTTTGGGTAGTTGAAATTGGTAAATAGGCGGTTTCTTGTACTCAATTGATAGAAGAAATGGAGTTCTAGCGAAATAGCTATAATTTTAGTAGACTGAAACATTTGAATTTGCCGAAAATAGGGCTCAAAGTGAGCGAAATCGCCGATGCGTAAATGTCATCGATACCGCTAACTTTGCGAAAGCATAATTCTGTTAGTTTTCGATGAAATTTCATAATTTTTGTGGCGTTATGATCGGAAAAAGATTCTCTATCATTTCATAAAAATTTCTTTTTTTTTTTTTTTTTTTTTAAATTCGTGGACCCTGAGAACGAGTTTCAGAGAGACCCCTTGGACCCCCAAAGGGTTAAACGGCATCTGCCACTTCCCCGACCACTGCATCAGTCTATTCAAATCATCCTGGAGTGCTCTAATGTCCTCATATGAATGAATGACGCTTATTTTGTGTCCAGCAAATTTGCTTATATGCATTTATTCCTTCATCATGCGTTTATGAATTGAACATAGGCCCAACATGGCCTGTGAACACGCTGTGACTGCCATTTGATTTCTCCCATTAGCAAATCTGCTGCCTACCTATTCCATTGCCTGTTTCATAGCTCTATGTGCTCTATCGAAAGCTCTTCATATAAAATCTTTCAATACCTGACACTTCAAAACCTTGGAAAAGTTAATCTGCAGAATGCCTTAAACCGCTGAATCATTAATCAATTATGCCTTCAAGATGGCTACGAATTGCCTCTGCAATTATTGATTCCATAAATTTTCCCACCATGGAGGTAAGGCTTATTGGTTTATAGTTCGAAGCTAAGGACCTGTCACCTGCCTTGTAAATAGGTACTGTATTACACTGGGACCACATACTTGATGATGGGCCTTTGGATGTCATGTTAAATTTCCGAAGAATTCTTTAAGTTCCAGAGTGTTGTTTTAAGATTTTTCTAGTCTTGCATGTGTTGCCGAAGTTATACTAATCATGTGTACTGCCCACAAAATATCCCAAAATTGAAAGCGCCTTCGAGTTGCCATTATTGAACAAATAGAAAAAATCAATTAATCTTTTAAAATGATAGAGAATCTTTTTCTAAAGGTAATAACATCAAAAATGCAAAATTTGATGTGATACTTACAGAAATACACTGACACAAAGTTGGAGGTCTGGGAAGCAATAGCTATTTTACACACTTTAAAGCCTATTTTTGGCTAATTCCAGTGCTCAAATCTATCCAATTCCTGGCTAGTATGCTTTTTATACTGATCAATGATTGCAAGAAAGTGGCCATTCATAAATCAGAGCTATCATATAAAGCACATAGAATTCAATAATCTGGTAAATTTTACACTATTTTCAACAAATTCCAATTAATAGTGAAGTCAAAAACACTGTAGACATTCCATCCAGTAAAGCAACCTTCCCTCAGTTCATTAAACAAATCCCCAGGACTCTCCTTTATAACACTCGTCCTACATTTTTAATCCATGATCACGTGCGCGCACACAAAATATTGGTGTTTTTGCCTATTTCTTAGGTAATAAACCATAACTAAGAATTCTGGCTATGGTTCAGACCATTCCAATAATTGAAGCACACTAAATAAGAACCCAGAAAACAGACCAGGGGAGGGAAAGAGGGCTGTAGTTAGATCCCTATTCTTCCTTAGAAAAAAAATTGCTAAAAATTAATAATTTCTGCCACTTTTAGGATTATTTCAGGCCACTTCCTGTTTGAATTTGACCTAAATATTCTCCATTTCACTAGAATGGCTTCCAGTGTATCAATCAGCACCAAAAAACAGCCAATAAAACTACCCTAGAAAATGCCTCAAGGTGATCATTTTAACTCAAACACAAGATCAGTGGTCAGCTGCTTCCATCAAGCACTATGTGGGGGAAGAGGAATTTTTTTTTAAATTGCGTACACTTACCGCAAAGACCCATTCTCTCATAACTATTCCAAAATGTGTCACTTACAACATACAGTGGACCCTTGGTTTTCGTTCACCTCCAAACTCGAACAATTATGCAAGTGTATTTTTGTAAGAGCTTTTGTAAGTGTATTTTTGGAGGTCTGAAATGACTAATCTAACTTACATTTGTACTTATGGGAAAAAATTCATTGGGTAACAGCACTCGAACAGCATTCTGGAAAGAATTTTCAACGAAAACTGAGGGTCCACTGTATATTTGAAGGTGTTGATTTAGGTATAGATCTACATAAATGTCACTGGCCTCTATCACATAGATCTATATGAGCAACTTCTCACCACTGTCTTTCATCTCTTTTTATTTACATGACCTTGCATTTGTTTAGGTTGAATTCCAACAGCCACTTGGATCATGTCTGTAACCTGTTTAGGTCTGCAAAGAGTCTGTCCTGTCCTTTTTTAGTCTTTCTCATTGTTTTTACGTCATCAGTACACAAAAGACCAGGACTCGGGCCCTTCTTCTAGGATGTTTATACATATATACTGTACATTATTACAAATATATATTTATACATGATACACAATATGCCGTATATTTTTTAACTCAAATTGTGTAAAAGTATCTCTAAATTTTAAAGAAGAAGAATATGTTATTCAAAAAGAAGAATAGTATTGTCCTTTATGTTAAAACCAATAGTAAGAAGAAAAAGTAACAAAATACAGAGGATATGAAAGAAATGCAATATATAACTTACCATCTGTCTAAACAATGGCAAGGTAATATGACAAAAACATTTCAACTTTATAAAATATATGTATAAATGTACAAAACTGTTAATCATGTACATCTCAGTAAAATCAAATAAAAATTAAAGCATGACTAATTATAGCTAGAAATGAACAAATCAGACATGGAGTACAAATGAATACCTTGATCTTTATTCATGAAAGTCGAGAAGCTCAAGCAAGTGATGAGCCACAACAAGCACTCAAGGTACGGTACCATACACAAACAGGTCAACATACTTATTGATGTGCAACCAAGCAAGGAAACAAAAATATAGTAATTTTGAATCATGCTCAGAATCAAAGCCGTTAATTTTAAGAGAGTGCATTGTCTTGACAGTGGGTGCCAAGCAGGTGGGTTACTAAGATCTTTCCTTGAACAGCAAACATAGAAGAAATTGTCTTACCTGATCAATGAATGGTCTGCTTTAATACAGTAAAAGATCTCAGCAACAAAAAAACTTTTTTACTCCTAATAAGCACACATTTCAACTTTCACAGCAGCCATATACAGGAAATTAACCATAATTCTAACATTTATGCTATGGCTAACTACTGCATGCTTCTTCAAACCTTAGTACATACTTAAGCATTAGAGTTGTTAACAGTAACAAACAGCTAATCTTGCAAGAGAATAAATGCAACATAATATAAGCCTACTGTAAGACAAATTAGATTTATTTTTTACTGTAAATTCAAAATATATCTTTTAGACATTTAGTAGACTATATCAATTAGAGTTGAAGAACATGTAAAGCACTATCGCTTGTCTTACCTGGAAGACAACCATTGACTGAGATTATACTTTAGTAAAACCATGAAATTACACACTTAAGGCCTACAGCACTTATAAAGGATCAACTGAATAATACAGCATTTATTATTTAATCAATACCGTAATTACTTTTCCTGAACTCCTACATAAACTGCAGGCCACTGTCTCACAATTCAAAGTATTAATAACTTGCAAAATAATTTACCCTATAATACAGTACAACAGAACTTCAAACTTTCTATAATCTTCATCAATTAGGACTCTTGAAGCCTAATAATTTACATGTATCAGAAAATCTACTTTATATTTATTTCCATATTACTGGCAAGTGAAACTAATATCTTAGATATACGTACTATGTTTGCTATTTGTAAGTTTTTCTGATGAGATCTGAAGCTTTATTCTTATTTGTCTTCATAAAGTATTGTACTTTTTACACACTTTTGTTATTATGAAATACAGCCTCTCCTCATTTAGCAACGTACTCGTTTACCGATGCCTCGGACTTAAGACGGGCTCTCTGACCAGTATTTATACCTAAATAATGTATATTAGAGCTGATTTCCTCAATTCTGTTTATTTCAATATACAGTACACTGCTGTATAAACATTTAAAAATATACCAGAAATGTTATAAATGATGTAAAGGTGACATTAAAACAAAATCAAAGATGGTTGATGCAAATCCACTACCATTATACTAGCATGCTCCTCGTTTAGTGACGAATTTGTTTACTGACAGGGTCTTAGGTCCCTATCTGTGCCGTTAAGTGAGGAGAGGCTGTATATTAATTAATGATAACAATATTTCTTACTACAAGATTTATGAAGATCTAATCATAAACATTGTACCTGGAGTCCAGAACTTCCCATTTCTACATAATTCATCAAGTTACTATATACAGCACAGTACTGCATTAAGATGAAGCCAAAAGTATGAGATTGTATTATACTGTATGCAGGAAAAAATTACTTCACAGGAAAGTTTAAGATTTCCAGCTTAAAAAGTGGTATGCTGAAGAGGGGCATCAGACTCTAGCAGGGCATCTTAATCTTGAGAGAAGGCAATGTGAGCAAAGAGCCAGGGACTGACAAACCAATCCAAGAGGGACAGCACGCTACGCACACTACGGGGGTCACCGCTTACCCATTCCACTCCCGTTGGCAATCTCCATACCTGGAAAACACACTTCCAGTCATGCTTGGGGTACCATGATTGAATTAGCTGACTGAGGTATGAATTCTATATTAGCACTTACATAACTATTATTTAAGTATAAAAAAAGATTTAAAAGTTCCCATTTATTTACACCTGCATGCAGTTTTACTAGCTGATGTACCAAAAAGGTGGTATTCCAGAATTTGAACCTATTTAAGATGGGTTTAAATATGGACAGTAAGTACACTCTTAAGTAATCAGACCCGAAGAAAGTTGTCGTTCTTCCTGGCCACAAAAAAAATGCATAAGGCTCTACATGCCCACATTTCACTGCAGCATTTATAAACTATAAAACAAAGACTTATGATGTTCTAGAAGTGCTTTCTAAACCTACGGTATCTTGGGAAGGAAATCAAGTTTAAAAAAGGGTAGAGTGAAACTTATCAATGTTAACCTGAAAACTGGAGTAGTAACGTAGTATTAAAATATGCGTAAATGGCTACACGTATGTATTTCTTCATCAGTTGCCCATAGTCTACAGAAGCAGCATCAATTAGTATATATGTACAGTACTGTAGCACAGAAATGCTAGGGTTAACACAATTTAAACATAACATGAGGGTGATAAAGAATAAATAGGATCACTTCCTAGTGTAAAAACTTGTTGATTCCTTTAACTATTTCAAGGACATTCATAAGACATAACAAAAAAAAAATGCTTTGAATACTACCTTAATTTTTCATTAGATAGACAATCATCTTTACCAAATAATAATATACAGTATAAAAGTGATAAAATTAATTTTCTTCCATATCTGTACAGCATAATTTGGTAAGAACCAAAACAAACAATACACTTACCAATTCTATCAAGCAACAAACGTGCAAAATACCAGGTATACTCTGTTATATTCAGAAACACGTACAGTAACTGATGTGCGTTATGCACAATGGTTCTAAGCTTAATAATCAATGACAGTAAACAGTATATAACAAGTTAATAAACTCACACAAATGTCAGATACCCTTTACTGTGATGTTAAAGGAACAGTACAGGTTAATTAACAATCACTAATCCGGCATCATTGGGACCCGTAGCGTGCCGGATTAGAGATTTTGCCGGTTTACAGAGTGGTTAGGTTAGAATACACTTAAGCCAACAGTGATATTTACTCATCGGCAATTTTACCCATTTTATGCCCTATTGTTGACCCATTCCATTCTATCAAACTCATAGCTACTTCACTATTCTTTCTATTCTGTCAATTGAGTACTAGAAACTGCCCATTTACTTATTTCAACTACCCAATAAAGTAGTCAGAAATCAGTAATTTGTTCAATTTCACACAAATTTCAAAAGATGCCAGTTTCAAAATAGGGTCCAGAATAAACAATGCAGACATTCCTGGCACTAAAATAACATTTTCTTTGTTTATTAGTTATGTTTCCAGGCTTGATTTCCAATTTGAATTTTTATTCACACAAAAAATAGAAGATTTACTGTTACGCAGACTACTGCATTATTGTAATATAATTGTATAAATAATGTCAACCCATTCATGACTGCATATTAGACTGGCCAGCTGGACATGTATTGGACAGTGATGTCATTTGTTTACTCTTGAACATCGCCAAAAATCGAACATTTCTGCTACTTTGAGCTCAATTTCAAGGTACAGTGGTACCTCGACTTACGATATTTTTTCATTCCAGAATGCTGTTCAAGTGTCATTACCAAACGAATTTATCTCCTTAAGAAATGTTGTAAAATAGACTAGTCCTTTTAGACCCCCAAAATTACACTTACAAAAGCATTTAAAAAAATAAACTTACATAAAAGGGTGTGTTTGGGGACCATCGTAAGTCGAGGTACCACTGTACGTACTTTCCATTGTGAAACCAATGAAAATCATATCTATTTCTGTAATATATCTTCCATTCTATCAAGTGAGACCAAAAAAACGAAAATACAACCACAAAAACCATACGAAAATAAACCGCAAAGTCACAGTTTTACACCAAAAACTCGGTGTCAGTTTTTTCTCATTATGCATTGCATGCCGCAGGATTTTTTATATAGTGCACACTTAGTACACAGACCTATTCTCTCATATGTAAGCCCAAATTTACCAGTCACAGCTTATCTGAGTGAGCTGAGCTCATGGCAACCGACAGTGGTTTCAAAGCCACCTTATCTTTTATAGACATTGTATGGTGTATGTGCTTTACATAACAAGAAGCATTTCTTTTATTCATTGGAACCATGGGTAGGGCTAAAAGTAAGCAGGTTATAACAATAAATGGAGAAAAAGAAAGTGGAATGACTTATGCAGCAAGCACCACCACCAAACAGTTGCAGAAGGTTGGTGTGGTGACTCAGGAAATTTGAAATTATGTTAGATTCATGCCGGATTACTGATGGAACCGGATTACTGATTGCCGGATTAGTGATGGCCAACCTGTACTAATTTATTAATTTAGAAAATAGTGTACTGTACAAAATTTACTATGTATGTGTACAGTACTCACTAGTTATATCTACCAAACTTGTATCTAAAAAGATACACTTAATATTGCATGGAAAACTAAGGACGGAGCTTCTATCAGTTCTTGCACTGAGTGAGCCACAATGGTTTAACTCTTCACAGAAAATAACTAATTCAAATTCCACAATTCTTTAACAGCTAACAGTACTGTGACCTTTACTCTCTACAGTACAGGTGCTCCTCGACTTACGATGGTTTGACTTATAATATTTTGACTCTAGAGACAAAACTTAAGATAATTACCCAGCATGGAGGCAGCAAGTCCGTAACATGTATTCATTTCTTTACTTTTCAATACTGGTATTTAGTTACAGTAATTATTTGTTTATTTACATATTCAATGACAATAGTTATTTAGCTCTTTATTAGAACAGCACAATATTTTCAACTTAGATGGGTTCGTCGGAACATAATCCCATTGTAATTCAAGGAGCACCTGTATAAGACAACAAGACATTTTGCCTACATTTATCTGCATAGCATAAATGATAACCTAAAATGTATGTTGAGGTAAATAATTTAAAGCAAAGCCTTTTAGGAATGGACAAAGTAATATAAAGAATGAAATCCATACAATAATTTTTTTGTACATTTTTAATTTTGATCACGAACATGACTAATTATAATCGTGATTTTGATTAGTGGTGAGTCAGCATGTGTCAGTAATGAGTCAACTGCTGGATGAATGTGATCTTTCTGTATTGATGGATGAATGTGATTTACTCATAAGGACAAAACAAAATTAACTAGTGAAGGTAATAATGTTCTTGTAGTAGGTAATTCTCAGATTAGATTTATGGATGGAACTGTTTGTAACAGGAATATGAAGAAGCAGAGGGTGTATTTTCCTGGAGCTGGGATGGAGGACACAGCAGTATGGAAGGAATTGGGAGTCTCAAGAGCAGTTTCTTCAACATTCTTCATTTTCAGCTTTACTTCTTACAGACCATTTTATATTCATTGTGGCTGGTATTGCTGGTATCATCATAGTTGTTCTGGAGATAAGAACATGAGAAAGAAGGAGCACTGCAGCAGGCCTACTGGCCCATGCTGGTAATGGGAGCCACCCTATTATCTACCTCAGCACTGAAGAAATGATTGGAAAGAACAGAAGAGAACAGCTAGAGGTAATAATCAGTTTGACATTATTTTTGCAAACAAGGAGACCCTTGTAATTAATTTAGAGGTCATTGATGAGCTCGGCAAACTTTAAATGTTACTACCCCGATCCACAAAGGAGGTGATCAAACAGACTTGAATAATTATAGACCAATTTCTAATTTACCACTGCTTTCTAAAATCTTCGAAAAATTAATCCATAGACAGATCCATTCCTACCTCGTCTCACACAACATACTCAACCCCTGTCAATTTGGATTCAGGACCAACAAGAGCACAAACGATGCTATTACACACATGCTAGAGTTAATATACACCGCACTTGAGAAGAAAGAAGTCCCACTGGGAATCTTCATTGATCTATGCAAAGCTTTTGATACAGTCGACCATGATTTACTGCTCACAAAATTAGCACACTATGGTATAAGAGGGCACTCACTCAACTACCTAAAGTCATACCTTAGTAACAGAAGCCAATACGTGTACACAAATGGAGCAAACTCTTCCACACAACAAATTACAGTCGGAGTCCCTCAAGGAAGTGTCCTGGGTCCACTCCTATTCCTCATTTACATAAATGACCTAACAAATGCATCACAACTACTCAAACCCATATTATTTGCAGATGACGCAACATATGTCTTCTCTCACCCAAATCCAGTCATACTGGCCAACACTGTTAATGCCGAATTACAGAAAATATCAACATGGATGACGACTAACAAGCATACTCTCAATACTGACAAGACCTACTTCATACAGTTTGGAAACAGAGCCACAAATGTTCCACTTAACATAACGCTCAATGGTTCACCCATCACAAGACTCAGAGGGAAAATTCCTAGGAATCCACCTTGACAGTAGCCTTAAATTCCAAACACACACACAACAAATTTCCAAGAAAATCTCAAAGACAGTAGGCATATTATCAAAGATACGCTACTATGTGCCTCAATCAGCTCTCCTTGCACTATATCATTCACTTATCCACCCTTATCTCACCTATGGAATCTGTGCATGGGGATCAACAACATTAAATCACCTTAGACCATTCATAACCCAGCAAAAGGCTGCAGTAAGAATGATAACAAATTCCCACTGTAGACAGCATACTCCACCAATATTCAAAAGCCTAAAACTACTAACCATAAAGAACATTCACACTTATTCTTGTGCCTACTACATACATAGAACTCTACATTCTAATATAAACCATCCACTCAGAATTCTCCTCACCAACTTTAATAGGACCCATGACCACAGCACAAGACACAGATCACTTTTTGATATACCCGAGTCCATATCATCATCATTTTGACCAGAGCTTTGGTAAGATGGGGAAGGAAGAAGGATAGGTAAGGATGGAAATTGGGAAAAATAGGGGGTGTGTGTGGAGGAAGGATAAAAAAGGTAAGTGGCCCAACCACTTTGGTGCAAAATATATGTGTTTAGTGGTATATCAAGGTAATATATCAAAAGGGGGCATAACATTTGCCCAACAGTGTCACACAGGTATAACAAAGTTATAGTTGCATGACTCTGTATCGGCAAAGGGTATACTAAGTGCAATTTTTTTTTTTTTTTTTTTTTTTTTTTTAGTAAATTGCTGGACGTAAATTAAAGGTAGTAGGTAAGGAAGACAGCAACCACCCAGGGAGGTACTACCGTCCTGCCAGGTGACTGTGAAACAGAAACCTGAAACTGTTTTACATGATGGTAGGATTGCTGGTGTCTTTTTTCTGTCTCATAAACACGCTGGATAACAGGTATATCTAGCTACTTCTACTTACACTTTAGGTCACACTACACTTACATACACATGCATATATATACATACACACATCTAGGTTTTTCTTCTTTTTCTTAATAGCTCTTGTTCTTTTTATTTTCTCTACTGTCCATGGGGAAGTGGAAAAGAATCTTTCCTCCGTAAGCAATGCGTGTCGTATGAGGCGACTAAGATGCCGGGAGCAATGGGCTAGTAACCCCTTCTCCTGTACAAATCTACTAAAAACGAGAAGAAGAAAAACTTTATAAAACTGGGTTGTCTGAATGTGCGTGGATGTAGTGGGGATGATAAGAAAGAGATGATTGCTGATGTTATGAATGAAAAGAAGTTGGATGTCCTGGCCCTAAGCGAAACAAAGCTGAAGGGGGTAGGCGAGTTTCAGTGGGGAGAAATAAATGGGATTAAGTCAGGAGTATCTGAGAGAGTTAGAGCTAAGGAAGGGGTAGCAATAATGTTGAAGGATCAGTTATGGAAGGAAAAGAGAGAATATGAATGTGTAAATTCAAGGATTATGTGGATTAAAATAAGGGTCTGATGCGAAAAGTGGGTCATAATAAGCGTGTATGCACCTGGAGAAGAGAGGAGTGTAGAGGAGAGATAGAGATTTTGGGAGATGTTAAGCGAATGTATAGGAACTTTTGAACCAAATGAGAGAGTAATTGTGGTAGGGGACCTAAATGCTAAAGTGGGAGAAACATGCAGAGAGGGTGTAGTAGGTAAGTTTGGGGTGCCAGGTGTAAATGATAATGGGAGCCCTTTGATTGAACTTTGTATAGAAAGGGGTTTAGTTATAGGTAATACATATTTTAAGAAAAAGAGGATAAATAAGTATACAAGATATGATGTAGGGCGTAATGACAGTAGTTTGTTGGACTATGTATTGGTAGTAGATAAAAGACTGTTGAGTAGACTTCAGGATGTACATGTTTATAGAGGGGCCACAGATATATCAGATCACTTTTTAGTTATAGCTACAGTGGGAGTAAAAGGTAGATGGGATACAATTAAAATAGAATCAGTAAGTAAGAGAGAGGTGAAGGTTTATAAACTAAAAGAGGAGGCAGTTAGGGTAAGATATAAACAACTATTGGAGGATAGATGGGCTAGTGAGAGTGTAGGCAATGGGGTCGAAAATGTATGGGGTAGATTTAAAAATGTAGTGTTAGAGTGTTCAGCAGAAGTTTGTGGTTACAGGCGAGTGGGTGCGGGAGGAAAGAGGAGCGATTGGTGGAATGATGATGTAAAGAGAGTAGTAAGGGAGAAAAAGTTAGCATATGAGAGGTTTTTACAAAGTAGAAGTGATGCAAGGAGGGAAGAGTATATGGAGAGAAAAAGAGAGGTTAAAAGAGTGGTGAAGCAATGTAAAAAGAGAGCAGATGAGAGAGTGGGTGAGATGTTATCAGCAAATGTTGTTGAAAATAAGAAAAAGTTTTGGAATGAGATTAATAAGTTGAGGAAGCCTAGAGAACAAATGGATTTGACAGTTAAAAATAGGAGAGAAGAGTTATTAAATGGAGAGTTAGAGGTATTGGGAAGATGGAGAGAATATTTTGAGGAGTTGTTAAATGTTGATGAAGACAGGGAAGCTGTGATTTCGTGTGTAGGGCAAGGAGGAATAACATCTTGTAGGAGTGTGGAAGAGCCAGTTGTGGGTGTAGGGGAAGTTCGTGAGGCAGTGGGTAGAATGAAAGGGGTAAGGCAGCTGGGATTGATGGGATAAAGATAGAAATGTTAAAAGCAGGTGGGGATATAGTTTTGGAGTGGTTGGTGCTATTATTTAATAAATGTATGGAAGAGGGTAAGGTACCTAGGGATTGGCAGAGAGCGTGTATTGTTCCTTTGTATAAAGGGAAAGGGGACAAAAGAGAGTGAAAAATTATAGGGGGAAAAAGTCTGTTGAGTATACCTGGTAAAGTGTATGGTAGAGTTATTATTGAAAGAATTAAGAGTAAGACAGAAAGCAGGATAGCAGATGAACAAGGGGGCTTTAGGAAAGGTAGGGGTGTGTAGACCAAGTGTTTACAGTGAAACATATAGGTGAACAGTATTTGGATAAGGGTAAAGATGTTTTTGTGGCATTTATGGATTTGGAAAAGGCGTATGATAGGCTAGATAGGGGGGCAATGTGGCAGATGTTGCAGGTGTATGGAATAGGAGGAAGGTTACTGAAAGCAGTGAAGAGTTTTTATGAGGATAGTGAGGCTCAGGTTAGAGTGTGTAGGAGGGAAGGGGACTATTTCCCAGTAAAAGTGGGCCTTAGACAAGGATGTGTGATGTCACTGTGGTTGTTCAATATATTTATAGATGGGGTTGTAAGAGAAGTGAATGCGAGGGTCTTGGCAAGAGGTGTTGGGCTAAAAGATAAAGAAGCAAATACAAAGTGGGAGTTGTCACAGTTGCTTTTTGCTGATGACACTGTGCTTTTGGGAGATTCTGAAGAGAAGTTGCAGAGGTTGGTGGATGAATTTGGTAGGGTGTGTAAAAGAAGAAAATTGAAAGTGAATATAGGAAAGAGTAAGGTTATGAGGATAACAAAAAGAATAGGTGACGAAAGATTGGATATCAGATTGGAGGGAGAGAGTATGGAGGAGGTGAATGTATTCAGATATTTGGGAGTGGACATGTCGGCGGATGGGTCTATGAAGGATGAGGTGAATCATAGAATTGATGAGGGGAAAAGGGTGAGTGGAGCACTTCAGAGTCTGTGGAGACAAAGAACCTTGTCCATGGAAGTAAAGAGGGGAATGTATGAGAGTATAGTTATACCAACGCTCTTATATGGGTGTGAAGCATGGGTGATGAATGTTGCAATGAGGAGAAGGCTGGAGGCAGTGGAGATGTCATGTCTGAGGTCAATGTGTGGTGTGAATATAATGCAGAGAATTCGGAGTTTGGAAATTAGGAGGAGGTGCGGGATTACCAAAACGATTGTCCAGAGAGCTGAGGAGGGGTTGTTGAGGTGGTTTGGACATGTAGAGAGAATGGAACGAGACAGAGTGACTTCGAGAGTGTATAAATCTGTAGTGGAGGGAAGGCGGGGTAGGGGTCGGCCTAGGAAAGGTTGGAGGGAGGGGTAAAGGAAGTTTTGTGTGCGAGGGCTTGGACTTCCAGCAAGCATGTGTGAGCGTATTTGATAGGAGTGAATGGAGGCATATGGTTTTTAATACTTGACGTGCTGTTGGAGTGTGAGCAAAGTAACATTTATGAAGGGATTCAGGGAAACCGGCAGGCCGGAGTTGAGTTCTGGAGATGGGAAGTACAGTGCCGGCACTCTGAAGGAGGGGTGTTAATGTTGCAGTTTTATAACTGTAGTGTAAAGCACCCCTCTGGCAAGACAGTGATGGAGTGAATGATGATGAAAGTTTTTCTTTTTCGGGCCACCCTGCCTTGGTGGGAATCAGCCGATGTGTTAATAAATAATAAAAAAATTAAAGGACGATAGCAAGGCGAGTGATGATTATAAAAACTGCTATCTAGAGATGCTGGCTGGCGTGCTTTGCAAAGGTGGTGTCCAACATTTGTATTATTGGCACTGTTATGTAAATGGATGTAATAGCTGTGAAGTAAAAACAGGAATCACCAGAACTTGGGTTAGAAGTGATATCAGTAGACATAGAAAGGTTCTGGAGTTACCCAATCATCTGGATCCTCTGGAAGGTCACTCAAGATCTTGGGGCGTTGAAAATCATCCTTATGTATATATCTTCTCACTCGCTGATGGAGGGTCATCCTTTGAGTTCTATGAGGAGCTGCATTAATAACGTAATCGGTGGTATTGACAAAAAAGATAGGATGTTCTCTGTCTGGGAGATACAAATCCTGCATGGTATACAATTGCCTTTTCTTCAACTGATCAAGCCGAACATTCATTGCAACAATGTCTTGTTGAACGTGTAGATCAGCCATTCGAATTCTATCTCTTCTCCTTATGCCTGTAATAAAACAGAGTGCTTTGTTCTGAACTCGTTGTAGTTGAAGCATGTTTGTTTTTGTTGTTAATGACAAAGGCACACACGGATATTCAAGTAAGGGTCTTATCATCATCTTATACAGGTGTTTTTTCACGTGAGATGGAGCTGATTGAAATCTGAATAGAGTGGCAAGTCGAGCTTTAGCTAAATTTATCTTTTTGGTGACATGGGAAATGGAGTGAAGTATCCTGTCTATCTCATAACCCAGTATCTTATTAGGATTATGAATGGCTATAGGTATATCTCTGATGGAGATACCCCCTTTATCTTCAATATTGGAGGAAAAACAGCCAATTGTACTGATAAGAACTTTGTCTGGGTTAGTAGTAATACGCCATTTCCTCTCCCAGTTCGCTGTTCTACGTAATTTTGTATTCATTTTTTCTATGACCCTCTCATATTTATATTTACCTGTAACAGGAGTGGACGAAACTACATGAATTACATCATCAGCAAATTGAGTAATAATTGTATCATTATACTCCGGTTGAGGTAGATCATTGACATAAATATTGAATAATATTGGGCTAAGACATGAGCCCTGAGGTACACCAGCTGTCGGTATAAACGGTTCAGCTGTCTTACCACTAAAGAAAGGGAAAATTTTTCTACTGGAGAGGAAGTTGTATATAAAGCGAAGGAAGGTCCAGTTGTGTTCAGGAAGGTCAATCAGTTTGAAAATGAGGCCATCATGCCATAAGCTGTCAAAGGCTTTATGAATATCTCTGGTGGCAATAAGGGCAAGAGTGCCTTGCCGAGTCCATATCAACCTATGTAAAAATTCTATGCACATAAAGGGCCCCAGAATCTGGACTTCATTACCAGTAAATACTAAAATAACCTTGTCTGAAAATCAATTTAAGACTCTTCTCAAAAACCACCTACTCACCCTAAATTAAATACTCATACTGTAAATTACTTTCAAAAATGCTCAATGTTATTTTCCTTAAGATAATCTCAATTTTTACTATTATATTACCATCCTACTAAACACTTGTTACAATGTAATATCATCATATTGTAATTTGAACAGTGTCATATCATCATATTGTAATTTGAACAATCTAATACAGTCAACCCCTGGTGTTTGTGAGCGTCGGAGTTCGTTAAGTTTTTTCGCGAAAATTTTGGCTCGGTGTTCACGAATCCGCTCGGAGTTCATGATTCGTCCCAGACGCGTACGCGTGGCCTGAGCGGGCCCGGGCACTTCATTCAGCGTCAGTGTGCTATTGTTTACCAGCGAGTGACCACCAACCACACATTCATACTAGATATATTGTCATTATTCCACTGTTTTTTAGTGCTTGCAACTGCTAAATAAGCCACCATGGGCCCCAAGAAAGCTCCTAGTGCCAAGCCTGTGGTAAAGAATGTCAGAAATACGGTAGAATTAAAGATCATTGCAAAATATGAAAGTGGAGTTCGTTTGACTGAGCTGGCCAGGCTCTATGGCAAAGCCCATTCAACCATCACTTCCATTGTGGCCAAGAGAAAGGAAATCAAGGACGCTGTTGTTGCGAAAGGTGCAAGTATGGTCACAAATCAGAGATCTCAAGTGCTGGAAGAAGTGGAAACTTTGTTGTTGGTGTGGATCAACGAGAAACAATTAGCAGGAGATAGTGTTACGCAAGCGATAATATCTGAAAAAGCAAGGCAGTTGCATGATGATCTCGTTAAGAAAATGCCTGCAACGAGTGCTGAAGTGAATGAATTTAAAGCCAGCAAAGGCTGGTTTGACAGATTTAAGAAGTGTAGTGGCATACATAGTGTTGTGAGGCATGGTGAGACAGCCAGTTCTGACAAAAGTGCGGCTGAAAATTATGTGAATGAATTCAAGGGGTACATAGAGGCTGAACAATTCCAACCCCAACAAGTATTCAATTGTGACGAAACAGGCCTGTTTTGGAAGAAAATGCCAAACAGGACCTTCATTACACAGGAGGAAAAGGCACTCCCAGGACACAAGCCTATGAAAGACAGGCTAACTCTGATGATGTGTGCTAATGCTAGTGGGGATTTTAAAGTGAAGCCTTTAGTGGTGTATCACTCTGAAAATCCCCGAGCGTTTAAGAGATGCAGTGTCGCCAAGTCTAATTTGTGTGTGATGTGGAAGTCTAACAATAAGGCATGAGTCACTAGGGAAATTTTCTTTGACTGGTTTTATGAAATGTTTGGCCCCAGTGTGAAGAAATATCTCGAGGAAAATAATTTGCCACTTAAGTGCCTCCTGATAATAGACAATGCTCCTTGTCATCCTCGAGACTTGGCAGAGCAAATTATGCAGGACTTTAAGTTCATCAAAGTGAAGTTCTTGCCCCCTAATACCACTACTCTCCTCCAGCCCATGGACCAGCAGGTCATTTGCAACTTTAAAAAACTCTACACCAAAGCAATGTTTCAAAAGTGCTTTGATGTAACCGTAGACATGAATATGACCCTAAAAGACTTTTGGAAAGATCATTTCCATATCCTGCATTGTGTAAACCTTATAGGTAAGGCTTGGGAGGGAGTGACTACCAGGACTTTGAACTCTGCCTGGAGAAAATTGTGGCCAGACTGTGTCCTAGAGAGGGATTTTAAAGGTTTTGGGGCTGAGCCTCAGAACCCTGAACCTGAGGCTGTTGTGGAAGAAATTGTGGAACTGGGCAAGTCCATGGGGTTGGATGTTTGTACCGAGGATGTGGAACAGTTGGTGGAGGAGGACAATGAAGAGATAACCACTGAAGATCTGCAAGAGCTTCAACAGCAACAACAGACCACAGTTCAGGAAAATGGTTCAGAGGAGGAGGAGGAACAGAGATGGAGGAAGGTGCCTTCTTCAAGGATTAGGGAGATCTGTGCCAAATGGGCTGATGTGCAAGGCTTTATGGATGATTATCACCCTAACCAATCTGTTGCAGGCCGTGTTGGCCACATGTACAATGACAATGTGGTGTCCCATTTCAGGGATGTTTTAACCAAACGCCAGACACGGAGCTCCCTTGGCAGATTTTTTGTTAGAGAAGGTTCAAGTGACTCTTAACCTGGTCCTAGTGGCATTAAAAGAAAAAGGCCAGTAACCCCAGAAAAGAACTTGGTACCTGCAGTGTTAGTGGAAGGGGATTCCCCTTCCAAACACTAGCATACTACTCCATCCTCTCCCCTCCTCCCATCTTCCATACATCAACAACTCTTCAATAAATGTAAGTGACATGTTACTGTACTATTATTTCCTTATTTCTCATTGTTTTGTGTGTAATTTAATGTCTATATGTTTTAAAAAAATATTTTATTTTAATACTTTTGGGTGTCTAGAACGGATTAATTTTATTTCCATTATTTCTTATGGGGAAAATAGATTTGGAGTTCATGATATTCAGTGTTCATGACGCCCTATGAAACGGATTAATCACGAAAACCAGGGGCTCACTGTATATAATTTGAACAGTGTAATATCATCATATTGTAATTTGAACAATCAAATATATAACTAAAATGAACTCAATCAATTTCTCTAATATTATGTACATAGTCTATAAGTCATTAGATTAAGCTGGCCTTAATGCCATGGCATGTCAGTGGCTCTCCTTGCACTTCAGTTTATGATTGTAACTAAAAAAGCAGCACTTGGAAGAAGAAAATGGAAGTACAAAAGAAGTTCACAGTAAAGGTGGTTAGCTGGTGTGTTCACATTCTTAGTGTGTCAGTCAAGTCAGTGTGTCATTCAGACAAGTCAGTAAGTCATTCAGTCAGCCAGACAGACAGACATGATAAAGAAGCCCAAATTAATAAAAACTGACATATATGGAGAGGTATGGAAGGGTGTGTGGGGCTGGGGGCTATACAGAGAGAGGGAGATGGTGGAGAGAGGGATGGGTGGTGACACTTTTGAAGTGTCAGTAAGGGGTCATTCCTCGATTAGCAACGAAATCGTTTACTGACAGGGTCTTAGGCCCTATCTCTGTCGTTAAGTGAGGAGAGGCTGTATATATATTCCCAGACAGGTATCAGATCAAATAAGAATACGTAATCCAAAATGAATGAACAGTAGATTAACATTTCTCTTGTGGGGAAAAAAAAGAGAGGAATTTATAGGTGCATTAATAGAGAGGGACACCGTATGAACTATTATGATCATATTAAAAAAGGTCAAAGAGAGATAAGAAAATCTAAACAAAACTATAAAATCAAATCTGAAAGTTTTCTTTCCTGTAATGTACATACAGTAGAACAAAGACTGGAGAAAAGTTGGGTTTATTTAAAACTAACTCTGGACAGTTTACTGGTAATGTAGAAGAAATATGCTTGATTTTTAACAATCATTTCCTGTCAGTCTTTACATAAGACACAGACAAAACCAATTAATTAATTATTAAAGCAGACCTGAGGAAAAGTAATTACATAATATCAGTCACTTGAGACAAAGTTGGTTATTAAACAAGTAGACCAATGAACCGTTTTCAAGGATTTTTAAAGAATGTAAGACATAATTTGTTAGATAAAAGAACACAAGGGCAACTAATGAGACATTTATTAGTTACAATTTACCCCCCAGGCATTTCATCAAGCTAATATATTATTACCTTGATAATGTTCCTAGAAAGCAAAATAGACACAGTATCTCATTAGTTGCTTTTATAATCTTTTATTTAACACATTGGAAGTAATTTTAACAAAGTTCATTCAAGATGAAATTTAGTAAACAACTAAGCAGCCCTTTCAATATATTACTTGAAACAGCAATTGTACCTAGCATGTGGAAGATGGCTAATGTGATTGGTAACAAAATGGTAGGCACGTTTCAACCATCAAATTAGAAATTTACATAACTGAGTCGCAACACACTCACAAGAGGCTATCCTTGCCTAACAATTCTACTGACTTTTTTCTATAAAGTATTTGAGGCAGTTGACCAAGACAAAGAATACGATGTTTACTTAGATTTCAGTACATCTTTTGATAGGTTCACGCTGGAGACAAAGAGAAACTGGCAATACTACACGGTACAGGAGATAAAGTTTTCTCATTAACCAAAGCATGGCTGAATAATATGCACCAAAGAGTTTGCATGAATGAAATGAAGTTGAAATGAAGACCAATCACAAGTAACATTCCACACTGAATAAATGGTTTTTGAAAACCGACAAAATGATAAATGAGGCACTTGTGCAACATTGGGTATGAATATGTTATCAGTATTGTACACCATTCATGTACAACATTGGATATCTTTGCCCACCAGTGGCTTCTTCAGTCCAATACAAAGAACTATTGAAAACAAGGAGCTTGAGGTAATTACCTGATTATAATCAGTTCCTCAGCTTGGAGTCTGTGTTCTGTCCATCAATCCTGATTAAAGTACAGTGGACCCCCAAAAATAGGCCGTAATCCGTTCCAGGAGCTAGGCCTAAAATCGAACTGGCCGATTTCTGAACCATTATTTCCCATAAGAAATAATGTAAATATAATTAATCCGTTCCAGACACCCAAAAATATAAAAAATAATAAATTTAAATGATATTAATTATGTGTGAGCGTGTTAGATAGGAGTGAATGGAGACGAATGGTTTTTGGGACATGACGATCTGTTGGAGTGTGAGCAGGGTAACATTTTGTGAAGGGATTCAGGAAAACCAGTTAATTGATTTAGTTGGACTTGAGTCCTGGAAATGGGAAGTACAATGCCTGCACTTTAAAGGAGGGGTCTGGGATAGTGACAGCTGGGAGGGACTATTCTCAGCTGTTGTATCTGAGCGCCTCTGCAAAGACAGTGATTATGTATGAGTGTGGTGAAAGTGTTGATTGATGATGAAAGTATTTTCTTTTTGGGGATTTTCTTTCTTTTTGGGTCACCCTGCCTCGGTGGGAGACGGCCGACTTGTTGAAAAAAAAAAAAAATACACAAAACATCATTATTACCACATAATTATAAATACATAATAAATAATAAATAACATAATAATAAATAACATTTACTTACCTTTATTGAAGAGAGTTGCTGGAAGATAGGGAGGAGGACAGGGGGAGGGGTTAGTGTTTGGAAGGGAAATCCCCCTCCATAAGGACTTCAGGTAACAAGTCCTTATCTGGGGTTACTTCCCTTCTTTTTCTTTTAATGCCACTAGGACCAGCTTGAGAGTCACTAGAACCCTGTCGCACAAAATAACTGTCCAGAGTGCTCTGTTTCTGGAGCCTCTAACATTTTCCTGAAGTGCAACATGGCTCTGTCACTTAACTGGTTGCAGAGATGGCTTATTTCATCTTGCTCAGGGTGGTGTTTTTCAACAAATGTCTGCAACTTAGTCCACACAGAACACATTTCCTTAATCTCTGAAGAAGTTACTACCTCACCCTGTCCATCCTCCTGTCAATCAATTTCCTCTTCTGTCATCTGATGCTGTTCCTGATGAAGCTCTTTCAGCTCTTCAGTGGTTAGGTCTACCCTATGGTCCTCCACCAACTCTTCCACATCCTCACCACTCACCTCCAACCCCAGGCTGTTCCCCAATGCCACAATATCTTCCACAACAGGCACAGGGTCATCAGGGTCAGCCTCAAATCCTTCAAAATCCCTCTTTTCAACACAATCCAGCCACAGTGGTCTCCAAGCAGAGTTCAAAGTCCTGGAAGTCACTCCCTCCCAAGCCTTACCTATAAGGCCTATGCAATGGACGATATTGAAGTGATCTTTCCAGAACTCTCTTAGGGTCAACTCAGTGTCTGAGGTCACTTGAACGCACTTTTCAAACAATGCTTTTGTGTAGAGTTTTTTGAAGTTAGAAATGACCTGCTGGTCCATGTGCTGGATGAGAGGAGTGGTGTTAGGAGGCAAGAACTTCACTGTGATGAAACTGAACTCATCAGACAAATAGTTTCCCAAGTTGTGAGGATGAGCAGGAGCATTGTCCAGTACCAGGAGGCACTTGAGTGGCAATTTCTTTTCCAGGAGGTATTTCTTCACACTAGGGCCAAACACTCCAGTGAACCATTCCATGAAAATGTCCTTAGTGACCCATGCCTTGGTGTTAGTCTTCCAATACACATGCAAATTATTCTTGTTAACATTGTGTTTCTTGAAGGCTCTGGGATTTTCTGAGTGATACACCCGTAAAGGCTTCACTTTACAATCACCACTGGCATTGGCACAAAGCATAAGAGTTAGCCTGTCTTTCATAGGCTTGTGTCCTGGCAGTGCCTTTTCCTCCTGAGTAATGTAGGTCCTCTGGCATTTTCTTCCAAAAGAGGCCTGTTTCATCACAATTAAACACTTGTTGGGGTTTGAATTGTTCAGTGTCTACAAACCCCTTAAATTCACTGACAAACTTTTCAGCAGCACGTTTGTCTGAACTGGCTGCCTCACCATGCCTTACAACCCTGTGTATGCCACTACGTTTCCTAAATCTGTCAAACCAGCCTTTGCTGGCTTTAAAATCACTCGCATCAGCACTGGTTCCAGGCATTGTCTTGACAAGATCTGCGTGCAACTGCCTTGCCTTTTCACAAATTATCGCCATAGAAACACTATCACCCGCTATCTGTTTTTCGTTGATCCACACCGCCAACAACTTCTCAACCTCATCCACTGCTTTTGATCTGTTTTTGGCAAACATGTTAACACCTTTGGCAACATCAGCTTCCTTGAGTTCTTTTCTCTTTGCCAGGATTGAGGTGATAGTAGATTTGTTTTTTCCGTACATCCTGGCAAGCTCCCCCACACGTACGCCACTCTCAAATTTTTCTACTATCTCCTTCTTCACTTCGATGGTGTTCCTCACTTTCTTAGCCACAGGGATGCCACTAGGAAGCTTCTTTGGACCCATGGTGACTTATTTCACAGTGACAATCACTAAACAAGCAATAAACACAATAAGATTATTGTGAAATGCTTGAATGAGTGTGCTGGGTATTGTTCACACAAGTGTAAACAAAGCTAGACTGGCTCACGACGCCTGCGCGACAAGGCGCGCAAGCGCGGGGCAGGCGGATAGGTCTGGGACGCTGGCCGATAATCGGGCAAAAATTGGGCCGAAAAAAGCGATCAATTTTCGAGCGGGCTGATAATCAAACTGGCCTATTTGCGGCGGTCCACTGTACAGAATATTGTTAGGTAATGTTTGTCAGGAAACAGGACAAGTGTTTCCTGATGCTGGTCTTAGTCATACAATGACCTGCAGCTGGAGCTTTGGGTCATCTGACCGAGGTCTTCCGCTGGCGTACTGGTCCATCCCTTTAAAAATTGTTATTATAATCATTAGATTATATGTATTTGTCTTAGTACAATATATGTGCGACATAGAAGCTTCTATACTGCAGGCGAGGAGAAGCAGTAGAAGGCGGCGTAGCCAGCCTTGTGAAATGGTTCCAGATAAAAAATACCCAAATGTTGCACAAGTCTCTCATTTATCAGCATTCTATATTAATAACCTTAGAGAAGTAATTAAAAGTGATATGAGTAAATTCGCTGATGAAACAGAAATAGGCTGGACTAATGAAGTCAAAGTTAGATGACATTGTAATTCAAAATTAAACTGACAAATTAATGAAATGGCCAGAAAAATGGGAGACGAAGTTTTTCAAAGTGAAAAAATGCCAAGCTCTAATGATTGGGAATGAAAATAACTCTGGTACCTATAGGTAAACTGAATAATTTAGAACTTGCTCATACCACATGTGAAATGAACTTAAAAGTTCTTGTTAGCAAAAATCTGAGGTCCAGACAGCAGTGCTTAGTATGCACAATAAGGTCAACAGACTCCCAGGGGTTACATCAAGAAATATAACTACTACATGAAGTATACAGCGTATTCACTGCTAGTACGGTCTCATTTAGATCACACTGTGTAGATCTGGTCTCCATACAACAGAATGGATACAGATAATTCATAATACAGTGGACCCCCGGTTTTCGTAATTTATTCGTTCCAGAATGCTGTTCAAGTGTCATTACCAAACGAATTTATTCCCATAAGGAATAATGTAAATTAGACTAGTCCTTTTAGACCCCCAAAAATACACTTACAAAAGCACTTACAAAAATATACTTACATAATTGTTCGAGTTTGGAGCATAACGAACACCGGGGGTCCACTGTAATGGTTTACAAAAGTACAAATATAAAAACCAGAAAAGATATAAAGACACTGGAGAATACACAGACGATAATGAAGAAGTGTAGTATACGAAATCTTTCCTATGAAGATAAGACTGATCCCTGAATCTGCACTTTCTGAAAGGGCATACAATAAGGAGAGGATATATGACTGAGGAATACAAGTGGAAGACAGGAATAAAGCATATATAAATAATTTAGGGTGCCGAGAATATCTAACAAGATATTCTGGTTTATAAATAGACATATAGATGACTGGAACAATTTGAAAAGTAGAGTAATTGAAGGTGCAATTGCAGATAGCTTTAAAAATACTATAACTTAGACAAATGAGCAAAAAAAAAAAAAAAGGTTGGATTTGAGGAGTTCCCAAGAAGAGGCAAGTAGGCCTACAGCAGTGCACCTCTATTTCATGTTCCTCATGAGATGTCCATGTGGTTTTGTTATTATGTTACTGTGATTCTTATGTTGTGATTCTATTTTGTGGTTGTGTTATTGAAATTGTAGCAATAGAAGCATCAATAGTAGTGCCAGTAGTAGTAGTAGTGACAGTAGTAGTAGTAGTAATAGTGACAGTAGTAGTAGTAGTAATAGTGACAGTAGTACTAGTAGTGATATTAGCAGTAGTAGCGATATTAGCAGTAGTGACAGCAATAGTATTAGTGGCAAAGTAACAGTAGAAGTAGTTGCAGAAGCAGCAGTAGTGGCAGCAATAATAGTGGTAGTAGTATTAGTAGTGGCAGCAGTAGTAATAATAGTGGAAAAAGTATTAGCGGTGGCGGCATGCCGTAGCTCGATCGCTAGCTCACTGAGGTCCGGAGTTCGAATCTCCGGTACGGCTGGAAAATATTAGGACGTGTTTCCATAAGACACCTGCTGTCCATGTTCACCCAGCACTAAAATGGGTACCTGGGTGTTACTGGACTGGTGTGGGTTGCATCCTGGGACAAAACTGACCTAATTTGCCCAAAATGCTCAGCATAACATGCGGCTTTCTATATACATAGTAGTATGTCATTGATGTCAGCTAGGCCTGTATACCTTGTACATATACTTGTAGAAATAAAGATATATTATTATTATTATAGAAGTGGCAGTAGTAGTGACAGTAGTAGTAGTAGTAGTGGCAGTAGTAGTAGTGGCAGTAGCAGTGTCGGCTGTTGTAGTGACTGATGTAGTAGTACATGAATGGTATACACTACCGACAAGATGAAAAATTAGACACATGTGCAACATCTGCACGTGTCTAATTTTTCATCAGTAGTAGTAGTAGTAGTGTCTGCAGTAGTAGTGTCTGCAGTAGTAGTGTCTGCAGTAGTAGTGTCTGCAGTAGTAGTGACAGCAGTAGCATTAATGGCATCAGTATGGTAGTGGCAGTAGTAGTGGTGGTAGCAGTAGCAGAAGTGGCAGCAGCAGAACTATTTGTAGTGGCAACAGTAGTTACAGCAGAAACAGTAGTGGCAGAAACAGTAGAGGCACCAGTAGTTACAGCAGAAACAGGCGGCAGCAGCAGCAGCGGCGGCGGAAGCAGCAGCAGCAGCAGCAATGGAGGTGGTAGTAGTAACAGTACAGTAGAAGCGGTAGTAGTTGTGACAGTACTGGTAGTAGTGGTAATGGCAGCACTAGTAATAGTAGTAATGGTGGTAGTAGTAGCGGTAGTTCTAATAGTTGTGGCAGTAGTACTGGTTGTAGTGGTAACTGTAGTAGTAGTAGTAGTAGTAGTAGTAATAGTAGTAGTGATGGAAGTAGGAGCAGCAGCAACAGGAACCCTTCTTAAATAAAAGATAAACCCTAACGACACCTGACAAGAAATAATCACTACTACTACTACCATTAGCATGGACCAGTAAACTTACTGCAGTGCTTCTACAATCTTATGTTCTTCTTGACTACAACCTTCATTCTTCACTTTACCATGAATAGTCAAACAAAGCCTAATAAAAGTCTTACAAGTTGCTGCTTCTTTTGCATAACATGGTAATTTTACTAATATTTATCCAGTTTGTTGGTTGCCGACTCAGACTAACGACTTTGCCAAAGATGTCTGAAACACGGAGGCAGTAAATCTGAAAATGAATTCCCCTACTACGAGAGATCGCAAGGTTTTGAACTATGCAGCATGAATGACCACTACAATAATTCTTGAACTGTGCAACATGAATTACCAATACATTAATAAGGGAGACACTGGTCACAGCGCCTATGGAATGGGAGGCCATCAGGTTCAATCTGAGGAAGGGAAGTAGTTCAAATTCGTAGGCTCACGAACCCTACACTGACATCAAGGCACCCCATTTCCCGTGTGAAGGATCGGAGCATGCATCGAGTCTATGACTGCACTCCCTACAACATCAACAAGAACGAAAAGGCACAACACTGTGACTGGAGCAATACACAAATAACCCGCACATAGGAGAAAGAAACCTCTGACGACGTTTCTGTCCGATTTGCTCAAAGACCTAGAAGAAGGCGATGTTTCAGGGTCCGCTGAAGATGTAGCATAACTATCGTTGAACCGAATAACGGGAGGGAATTCCAACCTCTAGAGAGGTTTCTAACTCACTTTATGAGTCTGAAGCTACCACAAAGGAGGCGAAAATGTGGTGACAAAATGAGATAACATCACCTGAAAGGAGGTCTGGGTAGCGAAATAAAGAGTTTAAGGACCGCCTCTGAAAGACGTCTCTGATGACGAACTCTGATAAAGATGCCTGACGTTCCTGCAGTGTTCCAATCTTCCTCTTTTGTGTGGTCTCGATAGCACACGACCAGCAGGAAAATATTGCCCGTGAAGCAATGATGGAACAGAGACTTCCCAGAACAAGTCTTGCATAATATAAAGGACTCTTAACTTCGACGAAAAAATTAATCATGGAATTTTGGGCAGCGCATTCACAAACACTGGCAGTATAAAATAGAGACTGATGAGGCGAAAAGTCCACAGCTCACATAAAAGTGTGGATGGTTAAAGTATTTTAACACTGATGTTAAGATATTCCCGAAAAGGTGAATGACCGCGGCACGGTTTTCTTGATAACTACAATGAAAATACTATGATGGGAAAAACACCACGTAATTAAAATGATAAAAAAAACCACGCCCACCACGAACTGAGTATAAATGGCAGCCATTGAAGTTCCACTAAGAGTTCGCAATCACTGTGAGGTCACTAATGAAGCTAGGCATGTGTCTAGCGCTTAACATGCAATAAAAAGCCTTGAAAAAATAAAATCTGCTTCAACAAGTTCATCAAGGTAGGCGGGTGCGGGCACAGCTGTCGTGTGACCCTCATCACGGCAACAACAGGTGCGGCTGCGGTGAATAAGGTTTCAACAGAGCTAGGTGGGTAGGCGGCGATCTATGAAGCTTGCATATTAACTCAGTTTGTGGGAAACATCCTTAACGTCCCGGTGTCCCATCCTCCAAACACACCTCACGCCACCCACCCCTACCACCGTCATCCACCCTTCCGTTATACCTCACCCACCCCCCGTCCACCAACAAGAACCCTAACCCCACTCTCCGATAATACCTTCACCCCCGCCCCCTGCCCCGCCCACAAACACCCTGACCCCACCCTCCCATCAAACCTCAGCCTCCCTTACCCTGACCTCGCCACGCCCACTTAAAAAACTCTACCTTGCCATATACTTATGCAAACTAATTCATGGAAATAAAATTGAAGTTATTATAATTTAACTGTTTTACACACTTCCCGAGATAATGGAGTTTATTAATAGATGTAGCGTTTCACTATGACAACCTGTAACCAAATCAATCACTTTTTTTTAATAAAAGACATTTAGGTTTGCAGAGAACGTTAATTTCAATCAACAATGCACAAATATATACGAAGTTTCCCACTAAAAATTATAATTAACATTCAAAATAATCTAACAAATCTAAATCAATGTGCATGAAATGATAGCTATAATAATACTGAAGATTTAATATGTATTAATTCATCAGTTCGTACACAACGCTACACATCGGATCGCAGCACAGGTAGTGGGGACGCGCGTACAGAGTCTCACAAAATGAACTTTTTACCTTTAGTATGCATGTGTCTACCTACTATTGCCACAATGAAAACTCAACTGGTATTTGAAGGAAAAATAAGAAATAGGAATGTTATATGACGAGTAAAGACCTAACATGTAATACAAGAATAATATGAAAGAGACACAGACATTCGCGAAAACCAGAAAGAAACATTTTGCATCGCCCTGTGTCAGTCACGATTTACTTAGGAGGAAGCAGGCTGCGGGCAGCCCTCCGTGGCCGTTACAGTTAACTTAGTCTCTCTTCTCATGGATCTTTTTCTTCTCTTGATCTTTACATCAATACCATATCTTAAACTTCACTACACACGTGCTTCCAGGTGCAACAACAGCGCCAAGTCACTGAGAACAATGTGGAAGCATCAGTGAACTGGTCCAGTCCCAGCATCGACTCATCTCACAAACCGTATTACTCGTCCAAGAACAACAAGTTTGTGTGTATATTTAGCTTTGTGTGTGTGTAAATGCTTATATATCAATGAACATTTTATACATACAGTATTTTTCAAGAGGGACTGAGAGGATGCACACATACGACAATGGTTTCTGACATGTAAACATAATAAGAGTAATAGAAAGCATATCAATGTTTGCGGATGAAGGAAAACTAATCGGACATGAGGACTGCAGAATGCTATAAGAAAACTGCAACAACCTAAGGAATGATCTAATTAGTTGGTGTTCAAATTCGATCCCAATTCGAGACGAGACCAGGGGTAGAGTACCAACTGAAAGGGAGACAACTTATAGACTAGGAGAAAGGGCCTAGAAGGGAAGGGGAAGGAATAGGATCTAGTATCAAACTCTTCCGTGCGGTACACAAGATAACATCGACGGCGTATGCAAAACTGGAAAATGTAAAAGAAAAAAAATCGCTCTCAGAAATCTGAATAAGGAGGTATTAGTGACGAGTAGAAAAAGGAGAACGGGCGAAAGTAATAGACCGATTTCCCCTAGGATCATCCTTATGTAGAAAATAATGAAAGATGGCAACTGGGGAAAGGTGACCGACGACCTTTGATACATCTTTACCCTTGATGAGTTTCGAGTCTTTCTACTCCCGGAGCCCGGGAACAGAAAAACATCTGACGTATCACACCAAATGTCTCTCTACGGATGCATATTAATACATTAAAGAAGCGGTGTATAAAAAATGTCTACTACGACCTAAATAAAGAGTTGATATACACTACGTAGGTTAGATTAATCCTCGAGTAGGCAGCAACAGTATACAACTTGTATCTAATAATGTACACACACAAAATTGAGAATAACCAGACGGAGTGAGACAAGGTGGAGAACGAGTTAGAAAAATAATGGGCAGAAGGAATGGAAGCAGGGGAAGGTGAAGAAAAGTGGAGAGTGGGTGATGAGTGAGAGGCAAGAGAGAGGCAAGAGAGAGAGAGGGGAAAGGAGTGAGAGCAAAAAGGGGAAGAGTGGAAGAGGAAGAGGGGAAGGAGGAGAGGGAAGGGAAGAGAAGGGGAGAAGAGAGGGAGGGAAGTGATAAGAGGGAAAATAAAGTGAGAAAGGCAGAAGATTGGAAGAGGAAGGGAAGAGAAAAATAGAGATCGGAGTAAAAAAAAGAGTACACTGTTAATTGACAACATGGTGATGGTGCAGTGTCAGTTGTGCAGTATTAATGTCACACTGCGGGTCATTCACATCACCTCGCTTAATTTACACTGTGCTTGTGATGGCTGGTCAGTGTTGTTTATCATACTTAAATGGTTTCATTCACCTGAGGAGAGTTAGGCACTATCAGTTCCCAGTCAGAACTATGTCATTCGATAGAGTACAATTATGTTGTATCAGCTACTAGCTGGAAAAGATTCATTCGCTGTAAGAAAATGATGCTCTATCAGCTCTCAGGTGGAAGACCAGAGAGACAAGACAATTTTATATGTCACCGTACCGTAACAAGCCTTGAAAATTATTAAAGTAACAATTATAAAACCGTACCAAAGTTCCCATGATTGTGGTCACAGCAGTAACACACGCAACATTGCCCTGGTCACAGCAGTAACACACGCAACACTGCCCAAAAGAAGTTCACGGTAAACGCTCTTGATCTGGCAGATGTAATGAAACTAGAATTAGAAACCAGAGCTTGCAAATAATTTCCTCTTGAACTATATATAAATAAGCAGTCTTCACGCACGATTATTGTAATAAATTAAGACATAAGCAAGAATTTGTGGCTGCGTTTACGAACAATAAATTCCACTTTGTTTATGGCCAACGTTATATTATTTCACGCTGTTCTGGTTTAAATAACGAGGAGCGACAACATAAGTATTAGTCCTCCTTTAAAACATTCTCCAACACATCCTCCAATTACAATGGTCGTTTTCTTACCCATCACAAAGCGTTAATTTCTGAATGAACTAAACCCCCTGTAAAACTAAATGTTAGTTTAACATTAGTTTGACTTAACCTACATGCAGTTACAGCTAACCACCAATAAGCATAGTGCATAATGGGATGGCAGCATCCAGCAAGACAGATACACTTGCTAAAATAGTCCAAAAATTACACACTTATTGAGTATGATGTGAGAACAGGTTGCGTTATTAATTATACTCGTTGTTACTTCCCTAGAATTATTACGTCAAACACCTGAATAACACATTCAGAATATCTAAGTTATTTTTTTACAACAACAGTGTGTTATATCTATTTTTTAATGAGATTATGTAACTATTTTAAATTTCATGTAGATGTTTTGAGCGAGTGAAAGCTATTCCCGTGGTAGCGATATAGGCAGACACCTTACCAAAAACTGGCTTGTCTTACTTAGCCATTGTACGAGATACTAGACAGACAAGTGAACTTTACTGAGAGTACGGAGCTTCCCAACTGGTGAGGATACTGCTGGCTTACTACTAATGACCTTATGGAATTCATTATGAATGATTGATAACAAGAACTTGACGCTTACATGATTTATATTGTAATTCATGAAGCATTCAACCAATGTAGATCATTCAGAGTAAGGAGTGGTATAGACTCGATCATACGTCCGCTAATCGCTGCCCAGTACCTGAACAATCAGGTTGTTGGTGATCGCCCCTATGGACCTTGTAGTACAATGAAATCAGACTTTCAGAAATGTTTCATGCAACGAACACTAACTTAACTGATTAGGTCAATCATCAAAAGTAAATATTTGAGTTTTGAAGAGCGCTTTGATACTAACAAATACTATCACAATGAGCTAAAATACCCTTTATCGATTAAAACATGAAAATATAAATGCTGAAAGACTCTCCTAAACGTTGATCGAGATTCCTGCAGGCACTCTGGTAATTATAAAAAAGCTTAACATTACCAAGAAAGACTAAAGTCATTGGCAAACAATTAAAACAGTCAGCTACATATCAAAAGGTACACAAAGGAGAAAGCAGAAGCACCTGGCACCTGCAAGTAGGTGGCTGAGGCTTGTGTCCGATCCTCAATTGGTAAGAGTAGTTTCAAAATGACGATTGGAGGTGAAGGAGATCAAAGCACACACAGGTCCTGTCGAATCCTGTATAACTCGTTGTTCATCTTGCTTAACAGCAAGTTCGAAACAGCAGCCTTCGTATCAACATCCACTCCTTCATTTCCCAGGATTTAGACGTGGCCCAGGCACTAACAGATTTCTTCGTCCTTATGCCGGACGTCAACATGAAGGCCTAGTCTTGGACCATTCTGCAGGAGCGATGATCCTCGAAACCATCTACGGGGATTCCACAGGTAAGGTTGTCAAGACTGTCATGGTTGTCAGAAGTATTGCAGTCGTTAAGGTCGTCAGGAGTGTCACAGTCATGAAGGCTGCCAGAGTCCTGCAGTCTTGGATGTGTGGATGAGGGTGTTTTTGCACTAAGATTTACCTGTGGTGTATGCATGGTATCACAAAACAATGAGGAAAGCACCGTAAGATGCTGACTCCAACCACATTTTTAATGACTTACATCTGCTTCAGTTGCTTCTGGCTCCTTGCTTCTAGCTGCATAATGAACCTCCCAGTGCTACATCAAACCTGCCACTCATCTAACCCTATACCATAACACCACTACCTGCCACCAACCCTATACCATAACACCACTACCTGCCACTAACCCTGCACCATAACACCACTACCTGCCACTAACCCTGCACCATAACACCACTACCTGCCACTAACCCTGCACCATAACACCACTACCTGCCACTAACCCTGCACCATAACACCACTACCTGCCACTAACCCTGCACCATAACACCACTACCTGCCACTAACCTGCACCATAACACCACTACCTGCCACCTAACCCTGCACCATAACACCACTACCTGCCACTAACACTGCACCATAACACCACTACCTGCCACTAACCCTGCACCATAACACCACTACCTGCCACTAACCTGCACCATAACACCACTACCTGCCACAACCCTGCACCTAACACCACTACCTGCCACCAACCCTGCACCATAACACCACTACCTGCCACTAACCCTGCACCATAACACCACTACCTGCCACTAACACTGCACCATAACACCACTACCTGCCACTAACCCTGCACCATAACACCACTACCTGCCACTAACCCTGCACCATAACACCACTACCTGCCACCAACCCTGCACCATAACACCACTACCTGCCACTAACACTGCACCATAACACCACTACCTGCCACTAACACTGCACCATAACACCACTACCTGCCACTAACCCTGCACCATAACACCACTACCTGCCACCAACCCTGCACCGTAACACCACTACCTGCCACCAACCCTGCACCATAACACCACTACCTGCCACTAACCCTGCACCATAACACCACTACCTGCCACTAACCCTGCACCATAACACCACTACCTGTCACTAACCCTGCACCATAACACCACTACCTACCACTAACCCTGCACCATAACACCACTACCTGTCACTAACCCTGCACCATAACACCACTACCTACCACTAACCCTGCACCATAACACCACTACCTGCCACTAACCCTGCACCATAACACCACTACCTGTCACTAACCCTGCACCATAACACCACTACCTACCACTAACCCTGCACCATAACACCACTACCTGTCACTAACCCTGCACCATAACACCACTACCTACCACTAACCCTGCATCATAACACCATTACCTACCACTAACCCTGCACCATAACACCACTACTTACCACTAACCCTGCATCATAACACCACTACCTACCACTAACCCTGCACCATAACACCACTACCTACCACTAACCCTGCACCATAACACCATTACCTGCCACTAACCCTTCACCATAAACAATAAATACCTCTACGCAAGATGACATAATAAGTACAACAAACTAGGATACGAATTAGTTCATTAATTACGCTAACACAAATTGCACAATTTATAATACAATACTTTTAGTGAACGGAGTAATACATTAATAATAGGCAAGATGTTGACCTGTGCAAAATTACACATTATCAGGGGGTAAGTATGGTAGAAGACAATGGTGCCTCTGTATAATTAACATTATGTGGGCCCTCACATAATGTAAAAGTTATGGGTTTTTCCTGGTGATGGCGAAGGCAATATATCTTGATTCTGATAGCAACATTCAGTAAAATAATTGCAGGTAAAGTGAATCTTCTCGATGGCCAACTGTTGCCTGATCCTTGGCCATCACGTAGGTCAAACAAGACAAAAGAAAACGTAATTGCAGGCCGCCAATATTCTCCCCCGAGGCAAGGTACCTCACCTCGTCTCCCGTAACTTAAGATGTTAGCCTTCTGCTGACAACTATCTTCCGCTACGTCAATACTCGTCCTAAATCTGTAACCAGCATCAATAAACGTATCTTCGTGAAATGCTGATGTGGGATAAAGACATTTTGGTTGTACCAATGTGCACCAAACATAGTGGAAGGGATGGAGTGCTGGAAGTATGCGGCATACAAGAGCAGCATCTCTGTAAGAGCATCATCAGCCAGACGACCACGATATAGATGGAGCTAGGTGGGTGTGAGGGTAGGGGGGATAGAGGACCGTCCAACCTACCTCGCCCTCCCTTCTTGGATACCAGGCACATCCAACGTCAACACTCCTAGACATCCCCTTTCTTTCTCTTCCCCTTTCCCCCATGCCCCCCCCCCCACTCTTTTGCCCTCGCTCTTTTCTATTCTCTTTCCTTCTTTGCCCTTCTCTTCACATCGTCTCCCTCTCCTCTCGTTTCTTCCCTCTTTACCCTCCTCTTTTCTATTTTACCTCTCTTCCCCTTTTCTCCTCTATTCTCTTTCCGATTTTTCTTTCTCCGTTCTCTCTCCCTTGGAGGCTACCTGGAGGGCTACCTGGACTACCTGGAGCTACCTACCTGGAGGGCATTCCGGGGATCGACGTCCCCGCGGCCCGGTCTATGACCAGGCCTCCCGGTGGATCAGGGCCTGATCAACGAGGCTGTTACTGCTGGCTGCACGTAGTCCAACGTACGACCCACAGCCCGGCTGATCAGGCACTGACTTTAGGTATCTGTCCAGCTCCCTCTTGAAGGCAACCAGAGGTCTTCTGGTAATGCCCCTAATGGCTGGTGGGAGGCTGTTGAACAGTCTTGGGCCCCGGACACTTATTGTGTTTTCTCTTAGTGTACCAGTGGCGCCCCTACTTTTCACTGGGGGTACGTTGCACCGTCTGCAAAGTCTTTTGCTTTCGTATGGAGTGATTTATGTGTGCATATTAGGGCCCAGTCCCTCCAGAATCTTCCAGGTGTAGATTATGATATATCTCTCTCGCCTGCGCTCCAGTGAATATAAGTCAAGTGCTCCCAGGCGTTCCCAGTAGTTAAGGTGTTTGATGGAACTTATACGTACAGTAAAGGTTCTCTGTACATTCTCTAGATCTGCAATTTCACCTGCCTTGAATGGGGATGTTAAAGTACAGCAGTATTCTAGCCTAGAGAGAACAAGTGATTTAAAAAGAATCATCATCGGCTTGGCATCTCTTGTCTTGAATGTTCTCATTATCCATCCTATCAGTTTCCTCGCAGTTGTAATAGTGGCATTGTTGTGGTCCTTGAAGGTGAGGTCTTCGGACATTACCACACCCAGGTCCTTCACATTACTTTTCCGCTTTATTGTGTGATTAGAGTTTGTAATATACACAGTCCTAGCTATTATTTCCTCCAGTTTTCCATAACGGAGTAGTTGGAATTTGTCTTCATTGAACATCATATTGTTCTCTGTTGCCCATTGGAAAACTTGGTTTATATCTTCTTGGAGATTTACATACAGAAAAGTTTCCTTACACTCCTGCTGCCCCTGCCCACCAAACAGTAAAAACAGATATCTTCGTGTTAGCTGACTGTTGTGGGTGGCATCCAGGAAAAGATAAGTTAGAAATTCCAGTCCTGCTAACAGGTTATTTCAGTGAAAGAAAAGAAACTCCAATACTTGTTAGCGGTGTTAAAATGTTGGGTACAAGGTATCTGTGTACCTAGTGATGGTGATTAACAAATATGAACAGACACTTCCTACATAAACACTACGATCCTTCTACAATGCTAAACATCCTACATCAACATTACTATCGTTCCTCTTTCTCCTACAATACCAGACACATCCTGCATCAACACTACTATACCAGACTGTTCAACTGCCTCCCAGCATACATAAGGGGGATTACCAATAGACCCCTGGCTGTCTACAAGAAGGCACTGGACAGGCACCTAAAGTCAGTACCTGACCAGCCGGGCTGTGGTTCGTACGTCGGGTTGCGTGCGGCCACCAGTAACAGCCTGGTTGATCAGGTCCTGATCCCCCATGAGGCCTGGACACAGACCGGGCCGCGGGGGCGTTGACCCCCTAAAAACTCTCCAGGTATACTCCTTACTCTTCCCTTCCTACAACACTAGCTACATTACACATGAACACTACGACTCCTCCCTCTTCCCCCTCCTACAATATCCGGCACATCCAACATTAACATTACGATAACCCTCCTCTCCCATGCCAACCTCTGAAGCTCCCACAACTGATGAACCCATACTGGAATAATTGAAGATTTCTTCACTGTTCCACTGAAGTCTTCCAGCTCAGGGTGAAAGATTTCAACATTTAATATGAACCCCGGCCTGCGTGATGGAATACGGCAGGGGAAAAATACTTAAGACCTTTTTGGGCTTTTGCTCATATAGAATAGGTTAGCAGCACACTGCTGTCTCCAATTTTGCTAAATATAAAAGATCTAGAAGTCACCTGGGCAAGGTAAACATTGTTGTGTACATACGCGCGTCAATATAAACGAACATTAAGTACAGAAGTAAATATTAAACCTCACCACAGTGAACCTAATGAGCAGAACAATGTTGCAAACCTTAAACCAAGTATGAACTCCATTTAAGTCGTAATGAATGACTGTAAATGAATAAATAGAAAGATGGACAGGGGAACTGAACCTTGGTCCAGTATTCTTAACCCAGGATATCCAAGCACAGTCAAGTACTAAGTTTAACTTTCACTTCGGTTCTTAACTAAGATGCGACCCACAACAGCCTACAGATACTTTAGGTACCTTTTTTATAGCTAACGATTAGGTATCTGTTTTCTGTTAGATGAACAAGAGCAACAGGTGTAAAGACATTGCTGTATTTAATGAAACGCTAGAAGAGGGGGTCAATTCTCTCAAGGCGTGATTATGAAGGCTGGGTCCGTTAATCACGGCGGACCAGGTACTCTCTGATCGTCCATATAATACTTCATCCGGTCGGGAATCAAACCAAGATTAAGTTAGACAGATTTAACGGGTCATGTAACTGCTATAGAAATGAGAAAAAAACTGGAACGGAAAATAAAGCAAACTTAAATTTCTAAATAGAGTGGAAGACAAGTGTGAAAGAGTTATGAGTGATAATGTCAAGATTTTACATTAAAGGATCACATTACTATCACAATCACAAAAAAATAAAAGGCTGGATAATTATATCCTTCCAAATAAAGACAGTGGAATATTGCTGTCCACTAACAGTCCCCGTTTTAAAGCAGACGAAACTGATGATCTGGAGAATATAGAGAATTTTCACTGCCCATATAAATTCAGTTAAGCACCTAAATTAAGAAAGCACGAAGCTTATTGACAGTACTCTCTAAAAAGTGTGAAAGTTATAATCAGAAATTAACCTGGAGGGATCAGTCCCAAATCTGCACTACAAAAATGCTCCCTACAAAAGCAAGAGGATTAATGGTGTAACATAACCTCGCATATATCTGGGTCTGCAATATGTGCACTAAAATATAATTAAGTGAAAAGATACCAAGAGCTTTTCATCACCCTCCCTTTATGCTTAAAGGGAATTAACAACACATCCCTAGACATCTTCAAGATGAACTTAAGTTCCTTAAGTCAGTTCCTGATCAGCTGGGCTGGGTTGCCTATGATTAACTGCGTTCAGCCACAATCAACAGTGTAATTAATTAGGCTGTCAAATCAGGAAGCCTGGTCTGACATCAAGCTGTGGTGCAGTGACCCCCGGATTGTCTACAGGTAAACATAACCAAATGCATGAATGTCATCTATATATATATATATATATATATATATATATATATATATATATATATATATATATATATATATATATATATATATATGTCGTGCCGATTAGGTAAAACTTGCTATTTTGGCTTAAATAGCAACGCTCATCTTGCCATATAGGACAAGCGAAAATTTGTGTATGCAATAATTTCGCAAAAATCATTCTGAACCTAAAGAAAAATATATATTTCATTGTGTTTGTTTATTATTAAATTATTGTTAACGTATCTAAAATATATTTAGTTGGGTTAGGCTAAATTAAATTGCGCTTGTTGTAATAAGGTTAGGTAGGTTTTCAAAGTTTCTCTTGGTACAAAATTAAAATTTTTTACATTATCATAAATGAAAAAATATATCTTTTAACGTATAAGAGAAAATTTTAGAAAGGACTTAATTTAAAATTAGTTCTTGCTAATCGACCAGTTTTACCTAATCGGCACGACATATATATAATAATCTTATGTGAGAACAGAGCAGTGGCGTTATTTCCTTTTTTATATTATTTTTGTTTGTAATTAAAAGGAGACAAGAGTTGTAGTTGAGTGGAACAACTTCAGAGTTGCGTCATAGAAGCGAACACCTTGGGTAATTTAAAAATAGGTTAGCCAAATATACTTGTGGAATAGGTAAAGTGAGACGTTCAACAGGACAATGTACAAGTGTAAGATGAAGCAGGGATGAGTAATACAGATGTGGTATTAATGTAAGGGGAAGATAAGAACATGACGATGTGTAGAGAGGATGGTGATGAGGGCAGCTACCCCGGCAGAAGCAGCAGCAGCAGCAGCAGCATGTGGTGGGTGGTGCAGAAGGCACCTGCTAGGTTGGGGAAAGTGGAGTGTCCAGGGCCGATGGCGACCACGACGCGACCGTGGTGGCCATGCTCTTCACCTGACCCTGCCTAGGGCGCGGTGCCCGCACGCACCCCAACACACAACCTGCCTACCTATTTCTACAAACACAACGAAATATATGTATATACATCCCTACAACCCAGTATACATGATCACCCAACTGTACTCATTGAGAAACACACAAATACGCATGCGTATGTGTCAAGGTTACATTAAAAATGATAATAATACAGTTTAAATTAAGTAGAGACGGGGAATACAAAATATGTGTTCATAAAAATAAATTCCAAGACTTTCAACTCAGTGAGAATGTCAACTCGTACATGAAATGAAGAAAAATATATATATTTACTCCAATAATGTGGCGGGTGTATTTTGTTCAATATAGGAGGCGAATGCAGCAAGGGCAAAGTTGACTTTGTGATTAAGACTTGTCTATCAGAACTAAAAGAAAAGAAACATTGCAACAGGTTTAGTGGCCCATACTAGGTACTAAACTTGGTAGTACTAGGAACTAAGATAAAAAAAGGCAGGAAAAAAATTCACAAAGGGTAAAAAAAAAAATCCAGAAAATAAAATAAAATTTTAACCCTGGTTTAGTTCTCACCTAACAACCCAGCCTAGTCTACCCTAAGCTTGTCTACCGTAACACAACCCAACCTAGTCTAGCAGAACCGAAGCTAGTCTACACTAACACAACCTAACCTCGTCTACACTGACACAGAGATGGCAGCATAGGTAAGAGTAACAAGCGGGGTACCACAAAGACTGTTATTAGAGCCAGTACTGTTTCTGGTTTATGTGAACGACATACCAGATGAGATTGAGACAGACGTATCTCTATTTGCTGCCAATGTATAATTAATGGATCTGGATACATTGAAGGGTTGGTCAGATAAGTGTTTGCTTGAATTCAACCCCAACAAATGCAAGGTTATGAATATTAGGTTAGGGGTAAGAAGACCCGACACGGAATATAGACTCGGGAGGGGGGGATAGAGGCTGTAGATATCATCCAAAGAGAAGGACCTGGGAGTATGCATAGTGCCTAGCATATCGCCAGGGGCTCGCATAAACCAAATAACCTTCGCAGCAAATGCTCGCCTGGCAAATGTGAGTGTGACCTTCAGGAATCTTAGAGAGTCATTCTGGGTGCTTTATACAACATATGTTAGGTCCATCTTGGAGTAAGTAGCACAAGTATGGAACCCACACCTAAGGAAGCAGGTTAAGCAACTGGAGGAAGAGTGCAGAAGTATGCATCGAGACTAGTTAAAAAGCCAAGGAGCATAAGCTACGAAAAGCAGTTAAAGGAACTGAATATAGTGACCCTGGGAAAAGAGAACCAGGGAAGACATAACATACAAAATACTCAAACACATTCACAGGGAAGACAGGGAGGAGGGGAAGGGCTGTTTGAGAGGCGGGAAACAGGTACCAGAGGGCACAAATGGACTTACATAGGTAAGTCACAGGGATGTCAGAAAGTATTTCTTCAGTTTCATGGCGGTCGGAAAATGGAATAACCTTAACGAAGAAGTGGTGGAGGCAGGCACCAGGCACCATACATAGTTTTAAGAGATCGACAGGGCCCCACAAGGCTAGGAGATAGTGAATTTGCCAAGCGGCAAGTTGAGAGGCGGTTCCAGGAAGTAAGACTCAAGCCCCTGCAACTATATATGAACGAGCACAACGTAACACCAGTCTAGTAGTCAATCTAGTCTACCGTAACATAACCTAACCTTGTCTACCTTAACACAACCAAACCTTTTTTTTCACTCTAACAATTCTTATCCTAACATTAGGGAGACGATCCGTGTATCTCATCTGTAATTCCCACAAGACCTTACTATATTTATTTTATATTAAATTTTCTTAGGGTTTTCCTCATTTAGAGCTTTTACGATATCTCCCCTTCAAGAACAAAGCTGAAAAATGTAGACATTTTACTGCCTACGTAGTTAATAAAGTATCTACACTACTGGGAACGCCCAAACTTAAAGCTCTTTGAGGAGAGATATACGATAATGAATATATACATGAAAGATACTGGCGGACTGGATCTCCACTCTACTATACCAAGGGAGAGAAATGAGACGAAATGGAAAATAAACTCAATGAAAAGCAGAGGTGCCATAAATACAATTAGAAAGCAGTGTCAACTTCCGTGACCCAAGGTTCTTCAAACTGCTACCAGCAGATACCAGAATACCAGCAGATACCAGAATACAAGCAGAAACCAGAATACCAGCCGATACCAGAATACCAGTAGAAACCAAAATACCAGCAGATACCAGAATACCAGCAGATACCAGAATACCAGTAGATACATAAATACCAGCAGAAACCAGAATACCAGCAGATACCAGAATACCAGCAGATACCAGAATACCAGCAGATACCAGAATACCAACAGATACCAGAATACCAACAGAAACCAGAATACCAGCAGATACCAGAATACCAGCAGATACTAGAATACCAGCAGATACCAGAGTACTAACATATACCATAATACCAGCAGAAACCAGAATACCAGCAGATACCAGAATACCAACAGATACCATAATACCAGCAGATACCAGAATATCAGCAGATGCCAGAATACCAGCAGATACCAGAATACTAGCAGAAACCAGAATACCAGCAGATACCAGAACACCATCAGCTACCAGAATACCAGCAGATACCAGAATGCCAACAAATACCAGAATGCCAGCAGATACCAGAATACCAGCAGATACCAGAATACCGGCAGATACCAGAATACCGGCAGATACCAGAAATGTTTTTGAAATGAAATAGATAAGCAGTAATTTTTGATATTTGAAGAGCGCTTTAACCCGATAAATCATTCAGCATTCCTGATAATTTAAAAAACTGAACTAAATTAATAATAAAAAGCTAGTAGCATTAATAAAAGTCAATACAAATAAATATTATCCCACCAAGTTAAAATAACCAGCATCACTTAAAAATCCCACTCAATTATTATTGTCAAAAGGCTTCTAAGGGTTCAGCGAAATCCCTACAGGCACCCAGGTTATTACAAAACAAGGACAAAGCGAAAAGACCCGAGTCGTAAACAGTATAAATATTCCACAGTGAGGTGCACACCACAAGCTACCCAGGGAAGCAGGAGCACCAGCTGACAGGTTGCTGTGGGTATCAGGAGCACCAGCTGACAGGTGGCTGTGGGTAGCAGGAACACCAGCTGACAGGAGGCTGTGGGTAGCAGGAGCACCAGCTGACAAGTGGCTGTGGGTAGCAGAAGCACCAGCTGACAGGTGACTGTGGGTAGCAGAAGCACCAGCTGACAGGTGGCTATGGGTATCAGGAGCACCAGCTGACATGAAGCTGTGAGTAAGATGCATATGTTACATCCTCAATCGACAGTAGTCTACGAGTGACGATTCTTGTTGAATGCGAAAAAGGAAGAGATAATTCAAGTGCCAGATCAGCCAAGCTGTGGTGGCTATGTAGGCTTGCAAGAATCTAGTAGCAATAGCCTGGTTGATCAAGGAATCAACGAGGAAGCCAGGTCTCATGCCTAGCTGTGAAGGTAAAAACCATCGAAATTGGTAACAGGTACGTACATCTCCCTCATAACTTCGTTTATTTCCGCTTTTGACTCATAATGGATTTTAGTAGGATCATGGAAGCTGAGTTAGGACTCCCATGAAACACAAGTTGACTTGTCTATCATACGAGTGGTGAATCAACGATGAAGGTTCTGAGATGGACTATGCAACACCAGGGAAAGGTGTGTGAGCGTCAAACGACTAAAGAAAGGTTATTCTCGTGAGTCCAGTCACCACTTAAATGTCTTTGCAAAAACAAATATAAAATACAGACTGCAATACAGTATTTAGTTTCCTGTGGTTGTAGCCAGCCGGCGGAACCAGCTCATTACAACAGATGATGACGTAGGGGCGTAATCCCATGTTATTTTCCCTGCCCACAACCGCCTTCCTCATACCAAGATGTTGGCATTAGAGATGCATTACAAACAGGGCAGAGGCTATGCATAACATTTGCGGGTTTAGAGTTTTTCCATGATTTGTTTACCACATCGGTTGTATATTACCCATTAACAAACTAATTACAAACAGATCAGGGAACGGGTGGGTTTTGAACCCACGGCAAGCAAGTCCTTGCCATGGGTTCAAGCCCCACCAGTTCCCTGATTTGTTTACAATCGTGTTATTACGATTTCGTGAGTGAATTACATAACGCCGCAGCCTGGTTCATCTGTCTGGAGATTAGTTAATGAAGTATGGAGTCTACATCACTACTTGCGATGACTTAACTTTCCACATACATAAAATAAATAACCGCACAGTCTCATACTTATCACCTGTACTCCTGAACACTACTCTCCACAATCTTTGGCCACTTCATTATATTAGAGCAGTGATTCTCAACCAGGGATAAATTTACCCCTTAGGGGTAAAAAAATTACATGGCAAGGGGTAAATATCTGATGTACCTGATAATTGAATAATTATATAAATTTTTTCTGACCTTGTTTTTCTGTCCCTTTATGATGGCGATAATTTTTATGTAAGGAAGTAAGGGGGTAAATGGAGAAATACATCAAGCCGAGGGGGCTAATGGTGGAGGAAAAGTTAAGAATCCCTACATTAGAGTATCCTGCTCAACTAAAGTGTCAGCAAGTCTCAAGGTATGACAAGGTCACACTGATGTATGGTGACAGGTGACACGAGTGCCATCCGTCTCGAGGAACAATCACAAAAGTTTATATTAAAATGCTCTCAAATATTAACTCGAGATAAAGATAAGCGTCGATAATTTATAAAGCAGTGCACTTACATGCTGCACACTGCAGTATATATTACTGCGGTTAACAGTGGCAAAGTTTTCCAATTACACACGAGACTGATTTTTCTCGTCTTTATAAAAGTAAAAGGAAAAATTCAGTGAGAGTGGAATAAATATGCCAGCACCCCAGAATTATACTCACAAAATATTGGCTATTTAATAGCTTTCAAGACATTATCAACGACAGTTTAGAGATCAAATCATTCCTCTGTGGTTTAGCCCAATGAAAAACACACGGAGGTGCAATATTTTTTATGAAAAGTAAATCACGTCATGGTTCACAAGGCGTCATTTTTTTTTTCACAACACAAAAGCGCGATTTTATATTTTGGTTCATTTCGGCGAGGAGGAAATTACTTGATATGTCCAGCTTATATTTAACAATTAATGTGACGCCTAAGCTGAACAACACAACATAATGCACATAACCTGTGAAAGTAAGAATGGAAAGGTGATACTGTAAAGTGCTGGGCCACAACCCAGGTTACCTTACATGTGTATTCCTATACCTTTACTTGTGATATACCTCTGACGAATTTCGAAATTCTTACTACTCTCGGAGTCCGGCCATGGGCCAGGCTCGTCTGGTGCTTGCCTGGTCAACCATCTACTAATCTACTATCTACTATTTCTAACCTTTGATCATTCAATCTTTAACATGAAAAGAAGATAGTATTTCACTAAGCCTACTAATCCCATCACTCTTGCTCATGTATTTGTCTAACATATTTGCAAAGTCAAACAATGTATTCGTTTAAATAATGTAACTTGACCCTACTACTCATCTACAACTCTATCCCAAGTCATGATGGTTGTATAACCCTACTTGAGGTGACAGCGGATACAATATACACCCACCTTAATAAACATAATTTGATAAATGGATCTCGACAGTTTCACGATGGATCTTTCTTGTCTAAAAAATAAACTCTTGTATACAGTTACCACATAAGCCATCTTACATAGCTTCAGTACCATGCACGGTTGCAATCATAAATTAAAGAACGTAGATCATGGTTTTACAAAGATCGTTTTTGCATTCTTTATAAACCTTTCATATTATATTCATTCACACACACACACACACACACACACTCAGGAGCTGAGTCTCGACCCCTGCAACCACAATTAGGTGAGTACACATACACTCACACACTCACACTCTCACTCACTCACTCACTCTCACACACACACACACACACACTCACTCACACACACACTCACACTCACTCACTCACACTCACTCACACTCACTCACACTCTCACTCCTTTGATATACCTTTGAAGAGTTTCGAGAGTATCTACTCTCTGAGCCCGGCCATGGGCCAGGCTCGTCTGGTGCTTGCCTGGTCAACCAGGCTGTTGCTGCTGGAGGCCCGCTGCCCCACATATCCATCACAGCCTGGTTGATCTGGCACCTGGTGAAGATATTTGTCCAGTTTCCTCTTGAAGGCTTCTACACTGGTTCCAGCCGTGTTTCGGATATCTTCTGGTAAGATGTTGAATAGTCTGGGACCCCGGATGTTAATACAGTGCTCCCGTATTGTCCCCACCGCACCCCTGCTCCTCACTGGATTTATTTTACACTTTCTCCCATATCTCTCACTCCAGTATGTTGTTATGTAAGATGCTTTTAAACCACAAAAGTTTGCCCGTATTAATAACTGCCTTAAGAACTTCCTTGTAAATTTATAAACGTTGGATTAAACTACTGTATTATCATAATTCTTCTTTCAGCTGTTCACAGTTTCACACTTTTTTTTCCCCGCTAATACACACTTCTAAAATCTAGTACTATTACAACCGTGTCAGGTTGTCTAGTTGACAAGCGAGATTTCACTGTGTATACCAGCAGGTGCAGGTCATTACTGCAAGACTTGGTAAATAGTAAATTATACAAATGGGTCATTCTTAAAAGTTCTTATGCAATAAATTATAAAGTCGCAATTAACAATCAGGTTTCATATTAGCCAAGAAAAAATATTTATTAAGAGAAATTAATATTAAATGATCCAAGTATATTTCATAATATTCTTCAACATTTAGTGATGATACCTGATTAACACTGTTTCATAGATTACACCTAAATCTGGAAATTATTATAATACAGTGGACCCTCGGTTTTCGTTCACCTCCAAACTCGAACAATTATGTAAGTGTATTTTCGTAAGTACTTTTGTAAGTGTATTTTTTGGGGGTCTGAAATTACTAATCTAATTTACATTTGTCCTTATGGGAATAAATTCGTTCGGTAACGGCCACTCAAACAGCATTCTGGAGAGAATTTTCAACGAAAACCGAGGCTCCACTGAACGTTAATTTCAACAACAGTATTAATAATACGTTTAATAGTAGTTCTACATTAATCTCAAAAAAAATCGTATTAAAACACTGATTTGAGCAGTAATAAAATAAGTGGAGGTGAGAGTTACCAAAATGACATTTTCTAAAGCACTGTACAAGCAGGTCACGCGTCATATATTTCTAAGAGAGAATTTAGATCAAACATAAATGGCTCTAAATGAATGAACAATAGACTAAGATCTCTTGGATGAAAAGACAAGCATTTAAAGGCGAATCAAAAGTAATGAGGGGTCACATTGAACAATATATTCGATTTAAGAGAGAAGTAAAAAAAAAAAAAAGAACAAGAAAAGCCCAAAGAGAGGTAATCAAAGACCAATACAGGTCAGGTGTACCTTTTTCATCACTTATTTCCTTTCAGATTTTACGAAACAGGATACAAATGAAATCCCAGAAAGCAATAATTATACTGGCGAGGGTGAGAATAAATTATGCAGTAACAAAGATACAAGTGACATGGTCCCTAGACAACTAGATAGATTGATGCCAAACAAGTCACCAGGCCTTGATGACCTGTTTTTAAAAGTTCTAAAGAAATGTGAGGAGGATCTTAGAAAACCATAGCCAGTCCCTTTAACAGATCACTACAGACGGGGATCGTACCGTTTAAGGCGAGAGAGAGGTCCTCACTTCAAATTATACACCAGTCAGCCTAACCTCCTTTGTGACAAAGTTGATGGAATCAATTTTTCATGCAATTCGAAGCCACCATGAAAGACATAATTTGATCAACGCATCTCAGCATGGTTTTACAAAGAGGCATTCTTGCCTTAAGAATTTACTAATCTTTTTCGCTAATAAGGCCTTTGATAAGTTCCACACTGGAGACTTAAGTAGCAGCACATGGAACAGGAGAGATTCTCTTTTGGGTCGAGCCATGGCTAATCGATAGGCAAAAAGAGTTTGCATTAACATGGAAAAATCAAAATGGAGACCCATTACGAGTGGTGGATCATTGTTGGGACCCTTGTTCACGGTCTACATAAACAATACAGACGAGGGGGAAAAAGAGACAGGTATGGTAGCAGACGCCACTAAAACAGACCGCCAAATAATTTCTGCCGAGGACACTATAAAAACTAGAGGATGGCCTGGATATGTTGACGTTATGATAAGAGAAGTGACAGACACAGTTCAATGAGAATAAGTGAAAGGTTCTCATCCTAGGAAAAAATAACTTACAAGCCAAGTCAAAGTGAATGCAAAAAAAAAAATAGAAGTTCTGGCTAGCAGAAATTTAAAGCCAAGACAACAGTGGATAAGTGTTCGTAATAAAGCTAACAGAACTCTTGGCTTAATATCCAAAAGCATAAATAACAGAAGTTGTCAAGATATACTTCAGCTTCATATATCTATAGTTAGGCCTCGTTTATGTTATGCTGTTCAATTCCGATCTAAATGTTATCGAATGGACACAAATGAGCTGAAAAGTATACAGATAATGATGGCTCAGTTGATTCTATATATTAGAAACCTTTCTCATTAAGATAGGCTGAAGGCACTGAACCTGCACTCTCTAGAAAGTTGTAGAATTAGGGAAGATATGACTGAAATGTACAAATGGAAAGCAGTAATAAAGACGATTTGAAAGGATATAAGTACTGATTTGACAAAAATCTTTTTTTAGAATGGAAAAAAAAACCTAGGCAGCGTTAATGAGGCACTAATTTTGGGTACATTTAGTTGACAGGGTACACGAGTGGGTATGAGTTAGACATGCCTAGCATGGTCCAGCAGACTAAGACACGTGCAACAGTTGGGTATCTTTATTGTCAATTGAAACATTTCGCCTAGGCAGTAGGCTTCTTCAGTCAAATACAGAGAATAAATGGAGGCAGCAGGCGTAGCAGCAAGATAAAGATGTAATCAGTACATCAACGTTGGTAAAACAGTTTTTGAGGTGGTCAGTCCCTGAGCCTGGTGAAGTGTTCTGCTCCATATTTTGAAACAATGTGAAGTTGAAGCATTTGAGTGAAGAAGCCTACTGCCTAGGTGAAACTTTACAATCAACAATAAAGACACACAACTATATGCCCGCAATGCACAGCATATTAGGGGCTTTTGGCATGTACATCTCATTAATAACTAAGTAATAACTATGTAATTACTATGTATAACTATATCTACCATATATAATTGTACAATGTCTAAATAAAGTATTATTATTATTATTATTATTATTATTGCACGTGTCTTAGGCTTCAACCTGTCGGTATTATATACCATTTTCATTATGAGCCAGTAGGCCTACTGCAGTCTTCCTTCGGTCTCGCGTTCTTGTTAATTTGAACAGTAGTAATACGTACACTAATTTGAAGAGTACTAAACACACTAATTTGAATAATATTAATAACATGGAACTCTTAACACTAGTAATAAAGTGCTTATTTTAATAATATGACTACGTTGTTAGATTGTTAAATTGTTAGTCTCAATTTAAGTCACTCTAAATTGATAAATATTTAGTTTAGAGCTCCACCTTGTTTAGCAAAAAAAATTATTACCGAAAGTGTCCAATCTTGATTGATCTGCGTAATGGAAATATGTAGTATTAATTTGTGCAAATTAAAAAAATATATATTTCCTGAATAAAATAAACATATGGAAAAAGTTTTTTTTTTTTAATATTGCAGCCAACCCAACGTAATGTAACCTAACAAAAATCAAGCACCCTAACAGAACCCATTAAGTAACGAATCAACAATGGCACTGACATGTCTTGCCCACTAAGTTATGAATAGACGTTGATTGGCCAGGCGTATATTTTACCAGATATATTCAACCTTCCATAAAAAAATAACAATTCTGCTAATATTTGCTCAAATATCAATTATCACAAGAAATTAGTTTTGCCGAGTTATTAGTAAACTGTTTGTATTATAAAAATAAAATTATAAGTAGGAAGCGAGTCGTTGTATTTCTAATAAATTATTGTATTTAATTTATGCACAAAAAAAATATTATAACTGTAATTTAGAAATATACCGTAGTTGAAATCTTATATAAAAATATTAATTGAAGATAATATACTAAACTCTCTTAATTTAAAAACCAATAATATAGCCTTGACCAAAATATTTAGAACTTCGAAACTAAAACTAAATTTTATTATGATTATTTATTAGAACAAACTAACGAGACTGATAATTAAACAGCTGGGTATATGAAATTTAAGAAACCAAATAATTAACAATAAATGTACACAACACATAGTTCAGCTTCAGTACGTGACATCCTTCACGGTAGCAGTTTGATAACACTTGTTCATAACATCAAAACAACAAATTATCCTTCTATTTATCTAATTAATATTTAAGCAGCACGTGTTTATGTATACTTTGCTAGACTATTTGTTATATACTCATGAAATCTGCATACCCGTTACCAGTTTACCTCCCCAGCCCGACCTGGGGCCAGATATTCTAGGTAGCGGACTCAGGAGCCTGGCCCCTCAAGGGAGGTTCCTTGATGCTGGTGAGGGGCTCTTCATCTAGGGAATTAGATCTGCTCTAGTTCCCTGAATTGAGCCTGAATACCTTCCATCTCCCCCCATGCGCTGTATAATCCTACGGGTTTAGCGCTCCCCCATGATTATAATAATAATCAGGAGCCTGGCTATTCCTGCTAGCATCCAGCAAACACCCATCACAATCTGACTTGATTAGGCACCTATAATAACTTATCAAACTTTTTCTAGAAGACTAAAGTTCGTGCCTGTTCAAGAAACTGGCCAGTCTTGATATCACCACCTTGTTCTGCTACCTGGAGTCATCACACACGACTCCTGTATTGAACGATGCCTCAAATTTTAGTTACTTTTCCTACAACTCTTCCTAGTGAAAGAAATTCGGTATAACCTCGTGTTAGGTTAGGAAAGATTCGTCAGGAAACAGGACAAGTGTTTCCTGGCGAATCTTTCCTGACCAAAAGTTCCAGCGGCAGATGACCCGCCACTAGAGCTTTCGGTCATCTGACCAAGGCCTTCCGCTGGCTTACCCCTCCACCCCCTTTAAAATAAATATATATTTAATTATTTTAACCACGTGTTTGCACGGGGTTTCTCCATGAGTGTGGTGATGGCCATTCTCTACAAGAAACACCTGTAAAAGACAATGTTTCTTACCTAACACAGTAAAACGTCTATCTATTTCACATTTGAAGAAGAAAAAGAGGGCTGGCTTCCCATCCTTGATTACTGTCTCCTAAAGTTCAGAATATACCGAAAGGTTGCCAACAATGATCACTCGGACTCCTACTCTCATCATGAAGTCAGGAACAAATGCAACATACTTAGCAGCTTCTTCCTCCCAGCCTACAGAATTTGTAGCAGCATTTTATGAAAGAATGTCATTCCAATTGCGACAATTTCTTTTCTCAAATTCCCACTACACTTCATCTTGACTGCGGACGTAGAGTACACCAATGTCAAACCCCAATGAAGCTGACAGATTCGTTATTCTTCGCACTAGCCAAACAGTCGTGCACATCACACCTACTCTTTGTTAGTCCAACATGAGCGTTGCAGTAATAATGATCAAGTACACCGCCCTTCCCAGCCTCCGCCAGTATCCTTGATGTCAGACTTCACAAACACAAATAGGCACGCAGGGTACATAACTCAACATCCTATTTGTCATACAGAGGAAAAACTCGAACACTTATAACAGGAACAAGGACAACCTCAGTCTAACAGAGAACGAGTGTGTTAGGACAAAACGTCCAGAAGCTGCCGTCATCAGAGGACACACCAGAGAGCAGAACCAAGGCACTTTCAAATAAGCAAAACTTTTTTGCACACCTGCTACTAGGCAATCTTCCCACACAAAGCTCTACCAATATGACACCAACTGTGACCTGACCTCGTGCTTCTCTGTCTTTGCTGTACATGTGACCTTCCCCTTCACACTAGAATGTTTAGGTAAGATTTTTGTGTTATTCTGTAGACTTTATGAAACTCAATCCTGAGCAAAATGTAGTCTAGAATAAAGGCTTGCTCTGCATTGTGTTTCTTTACTCAAGAATAAATTTCTCTGCACAATAATTTTTTTATTTATTGGTAGAAAGTCAAGAGTCGTGAATCTCGGATGAGTGTATTTTCTTCAATATTGCTTTGAACACTCATGTTTTTATCTGAGTTTTATTTTACTAGACTTCATTTTTCATTCAAGGGAATTGCACCAATGTTGATGACGGGGTCTTAATCCAAGGAACTAAGGTTACTTTCCCCTTCTTTGAATAAAGTCAAATACATATAATAATACACGTCCTTCCGTTTCTTCAACTTCAATAAGTGGTTTTGTTATAGAGTAGATAACTGACCTGTTTCAAATAATATACATATTCAATATGCTTCATAGTAATTCCAATAGGTTGGACAGTTATTAAGCTTTCGTCAGCAGTTAAAGATATTTATTGTCTAGCTCGGAAATTTTATCAGCCTTGATAATTATATTCATGGAGAAGCGCTAAACCTGTAGGGATCATACAGCGCTTGAGATGAGAAGTAATCAGGTTTGATCGAGAAACACAAGGGTAGCATGAACTTCTCGAATCAAGAGCCTTCCACCAGCACCACGGCACCTGTCTTGAGTGGTCACCTGCCTGGAAGCGCAACGTGAGCACAGAATATTAGAAACGAAAGAACAGCAAGTGCTTTGAAGAGTAGTAGAGTTGTTGGCTACCTCAACGAGGCTGTTGTGTTATATTTACACAAGTGATCATTAACGTCACCAGGATGAGGGTGTTGACCGCCACGCCTCGTTGACTCCAAGGCCCATCCAATAAAATCCTCGCCAGTTAGGAATGTCAAAAACTTGAGCACTTTCCTTCCGCTCAACACTCAACTCTATAAGAACAATTACTTAAATGAATAGTTCTTGCTTATTATAACAATCCTATTTATAATTAACTTTTTAGCTTGCGAATATAATTTGAAAGCCATAAAAAACGATAAACAACTGACGTTACACACGTAAGAATTTTTTCCTAATTAGAGATAGGCGATCAAAATAATACAATATGTAAAACTGTATATAAATCATCACCGAAATATCTTCAATCATCACAACTTGTATGACTCATCATTTTGTATTTTGTAAGCAGAGTAAATAAATTATAAATTCCGTATTGCATTTATTTATGCTGGCCTTTTATTTACACTGAAATTAATGTAGACCGTGTAAACAATGTTAATATGTACACACACAACCCGCACATAGAAGAGAGGAGGTTACGACCACGTTTCGGTCCGACTTGGACCATTTACAAAGTCACACTAACTTTGTAGTGACTTTGTAAGTCGGACCGAAACGTCGTCGTAAGCTCCTCTCTTCTATGTGCGGGTTGAGGGTATTGTTCCAGTCACGGTATTGTGCCTTTTTTTTGTTATTAATAATATGTAATGAAAATTAAACGCTAAATCCGAAAGGGTCAAACTATGTTAGGTAAAATTCTGTATTACCTTTTCTGGTTACTCTAAACAATGTTGTTTCACATTTATACGTTGTATGGTAATACAAATATCTATTTCCTTATCTAGATCTTCACCTCAACCGCTCTGTGAATGACTGTTCTTTTTCCATCTACTGGAAACCTGTGTAGAGGGAACATTCCCAGTGACTTGTGACTTGATAATGGTCCGTGACGGACCGAAACGTCGTCTAAAGTTTTCATTGCAAATTGTGAGTTAGTCGTGAATTGTTGCAACGTATTTTCCAATAACCCGTGGCATGAACATTCATTACTTTCGTACTCTGTATAATCTGTTAAGAGATGCTTTTATCTCCTTTTTTCGAGCCGTCCTCATGTGTGGTCTTCTGTTTCTCAACTTTGAAATTCCCCTTGTTCGTAGTTCATTCTCCTCTTGGCTAGTCTCCTTATTTCATGAACTCAGAACACTTTCATGCAAAAAATGACCTCTCCACACCCACTTATCTAGTCAACACACCTGTACTCTGCCTTCCCTATATTTTATATTTATATAATAGCACATTTCACCTCTGGATGCTAACTCCCATGTATGTAAACACACGTACACATTTCAAGATATTTCTTGAAGAGACGGTTATTTATAGTGGCAGGAGTCAGGTGGCAAGCTGTGAGAGAGTAGAGGTGGTAGTAGTAGTAGTAATACTAATAGTACAAATGAGATTATATGGATATAGTTTGAGGTGGTTGTGTCAGCATTAGAGTAACATTAAAATTGCTGGCCAGTCATAATAGCAGTAAACAGGTTAGATAGTAAGCGGTCTGCTAAGAGTTCGGAAATGCTATAAAAACCGGATTTTTTATGGGATAGTGATGGTTACTGCTGTCATGGCGGCCTCTAAACACTGTTGACAGCGTAGGCCACTTTCATGTATTATTAGTTCAGCTTCTCCGAATTTCATGAGGTGGCCCTGCTTGCTTCCCTCTTGAACACAAGCCTTTTTCTGGTCATCGCAGTTACCCGTATTCTTGTGTTCACAATTTTTTCTAGGGATCTTGCTGTTTCGCTCATTTCTTTAAATACATCTTACAGAAATTTATATCGATACTCTAGATATTGTATATCATTATTATATTGATATATACTCTATGTTATGCTTCTCTGGCCCCCTCAAATAAACTGGTGATACTGGCCGCTTCCTTTCGGAATGACTTAAACATACATGTCTGCCTTACTGAGAAAAACAACTAACCTTGCTGTTAAGTTAGAAACCATAGTTGTTCCATAAGCTGGTCCTCTTTCAAAACTATCCATCCCACTTCGAGTCTTTACAGACGCCGTCTTCTTGAAGCTGCCCTCATGCACAATATTCATATGAATCTTAGCATTGGCTTTGTTCACATAGAATTATGCATGCCTCTAATGCTCTAATTTTCAGCACACATGTGACCTCACCTGACCTTTGTTGTCTACTCACCTTCCTTCCAATGGCCTGACCTGACCTTGGTTGTCTCACCTCCCAATGACCTTACCTGACTGTTTTCTTTCATACCAGTGATTAATAATGATTCAGGACAGACGAAAACGTCCGATTTTTACTTCCAGTTTGTAAGTTTGTTGTTAACAGTCTAGCCAAGACATATATTCAAGTACAAAACACATCTATAATTATGGGTGAAGCCACAGAGACGGAATTCCTCACGCGCTTGTATCTGTTCAAAATGATAGGCTGTGCATAGTCCGCCAGATACGTCCATAATTTCAGAAGAATCGTGCATTTTGCAGTAAAATAATGAAACTTTGCAGACGTGTTTTATAAAGCATAAAATATTTTAAGATTGGAACCATTCTGCTTCTGAACCCATGCGCCTGTGATGGTCACTTTCAAAATGGCGGTCTTTCACACATTCTAGTCGATGATAACATGATGTCAAGTTGTATTATTACTGGAAAACGCTAAACCTGCAGGGGTCATACAACGCATGAAGAATGGTAATCAATCAGACTATACCACAGGCGGAGATTGAACTCGTGGCGAGTGAGGAGTAAAACTCCAGGCCAGCACGTAAGCCACTGGGCCAGCTGGCTACAATAAGATTCACCCATTCATCTGGAAAAAAACTTGAATTTGTGGTCACAGTGGGGCCTGTGCTAACCTCTCTATGGTGTATAAATATACCTAGTTTGATGCATCTTATTGTAACCAGCTAACGCACTGGCCTGTAGGTTAACGACTCGCTCGCCACGAGTTCAATCGGCGCCCGTGGTATGGTTTGTTTGCAATCTTGTCATTACGATTTCGTGAGTCAGTAAGCAATCAGATTCGATCCAGGGAAGGAGATGATAGGTCCATTTCCCCTGGATCAAAGGAATTGGCATCTAAGCATCTTTCTCCAGAAGAATCAAGCAATAATGAAAATTAGGAATGGAAAAAACGATACAAATATTAATAAACGTAACAACTTTAACATTTCTCCATCATCTGTGACAATTTTGCCTTTTTTATTATTCACGTACACGTCAGAGATGAAACTCGGTTACTACAAGACGAGCAGGAATGGCTATTTCTGCTTAGTCTTACTCCAAAACCAGGTCAAAGGAACTAATCGTTATCCTAAGCAAGTTAGGAATATCAGTGTCCTATGACCGTGTCTTCGGAGTTTCAGTTAATCTCAGTAATGCAGCAACACAGTAGAACTTTGAGAAAAGTTGGAGAAGTGTGTCGCAACTTATGCCGTGAATAACACAGATCACAATCTTAAACATGCTAAAACGTATTTCACTGTAGTGTTATATCAGTTTTTCAACACCTAGACAGTAACATTCAGGGCAGATCTCAAGAATACCTTTAAATAACTGGGATGAAAGTTAGCATACCGCCTGAGAGCTATACGTCTGTCCCTCGTGTTATGCCTTTAAGAAAAATTATTGTGAAGAATAAAGGGCCCCTAATAGACCCTTCAACGAGTACCATGAAAGAATTTACTGCTGTGCACAAATGGTGCAAAGATATGCCAAAATAGGTAACCCCAACTCCGCAGAATCAACTGAAGACCATCATACATCATGGCTGGCTTATTATTCTAACAAACAAGAGCAATGTAAAAGTCAACACATTACAGCATCATTTCTTTCATTGTTTCAGAATGGATCAATGTTAGTCACAATGACTCGAAACGCTTCGCCTACACAGTAGGCTTCTTCAGTCGAATTATTACCTTCTTACTTCTACTAGTGGGCTCCGCCTCTTCTGTCGTTTTCAAGATTTTCTGCTCCTCACTTTTGTAGTATACAAGTCTCCGTTTTTGTTGCGTCAGCTTCACATTAGTCCAGACTATGGAGCAGAACTCCTCTCCAGGCTGAGGGACTGACCACCTTAAACTACGTCTTCGGGGATGGACTGATTACATCGTCTTTACATTTCCACTGCTTCTGTCTCTGTATTCGACTGAAGAAGCCAATTGTATATGCGAAACGTTTCGGAATAGATACTTAATTGTTGCACACGTGTCTTAATCATTAACTTGTCGGTATTGTATATCATTGTTATAGTAACATCTAGAGTACTTGTAAATGTAAAAGGACTAACACCAACCACCACAAGGCGGCGGACACCTGGATGATGCCACGCGCTCTTGATGGCGCACTTGTTTACACAAATATCCTTAGTAAAACAGACTAAAATGTTCTCATCCTGACCGTTTATCTCGTTAACAAGATTCACGTGATACTACATAGTTAGGCATGAGTAATGGAAAACATTTCCGTTACTTAAATGAAGGTTTTATTTCTCATAGGTGAGGTCAAGATCAGACGTGACGCACCGCCTGCGTCCCATGTCCTTACATCATGTTCGTGGTAAGAGCAAATCTAAGCCGTGGGAACCCAAGAAATCAACACCTGCGCTAGCAAGTACTCTCTTCCCTGCCACTGTTACAGATGTCTTGCCAGTTAATGAACAATTCCTGGTCTTAATTTACGATCACTGCAGCACATGTCACCAACTAAAACCAGGCGACTCATGGTCTCAAACGAGTCGCCAGAGAGCATTCAGATGAATAAAACACATAAGCAACACTGGGTATATCTATCTGGCAAAACACTTTCCCTGCAAAGCAGGTTTCTTCAATCTAATAAAGAGCTGATTTAATAATGGAGACAATGAACTTTGCCGCGACACAAGACAAGCTACAGCAACACACTCGTGTTGAATATCAGTCATGTATGGGTCCTGCCTTTGCTTTCCCAGTCTAGATAACTTCAGTTGAGTGATGATGGATGATACGTAGAGGGTTTGATGAATGACGCTGCCAACAGCAAGGGAAGCCTGCTGGGAAATAATCAAGTATGGATGCACCAGTTGTGAAGGGCCACTCACCGGCCTATTTCAAAGTAGAGGCAGCCGAATTTTTTTTACAATAATAACGCTGTCTTCTATTAATTCAAGTGTTACAAATTTTGTGATTTGCCTGGAACTGCCTTTTAGGAATAATCAAGGTTCGGGTTAACATCTATAATTTCTGGAAAAGAATATTATTACAGTGAAGAAAAACAAAATGCAATCATTAGACAAATAACAAAAAAGGCACAATACCGTGCGGGTTGTGTGTGTAATGAATCATTAGACATGTTTATTGATAACGTTTTGATCCCAGGACCGAAAAGTTATCAATAAACATATTCTAGTGATTTCATTTTCTCTCTCCACGACTTGGAGATGTATATATATACCTTCATATCCACTATTTTATTCAGCTCTTCTTAGCACGTAGTAGTTTTAAGAATACTTACAATTCTTGTTTATATAATATAGATATGAAGCCATTATGTTATCTTTCATGCTTCTTTTATTACGTTTTATTATTAAAGTTTTATTCATTAATGCGCTTTATTCATTATTGCCACTCTGATGCCACATTGAAGACAGCATGACAAAAAATAAAATGTATATTGTGACCCATTTCCGGAGTTTTGGACGATGCAGGGTAAGTAACCGGAAAAACAGCTTGATGGAAATCTTTTCTGGTACAATATTCCAGATCAGTGATCCTCAATTACGTGTAATCACTGACATATTGGGTATGTTTTCCTTGACCGAATGGAGTGTGGCAGTCATTTTGAAAGTTGGCTGTCACGGGTGAGCGGGTGGAGACTCAAGAGGGGTTCCAATCTTCTTAAACGACTTTGTCTACAAAACACATCCAGCCAGTTCCATGCTTTGATCACATAGCAGTTGACTGTGTCACACATTTACCATACTAGCGTTCTCTGCGAGTGAAGTCAGTTCTAAATGTATATACCATTATTTACAACTCACTTCATCTATTGCCTAACAGTGTTTCAAATTAATTTTTTTCTAGTCCAACATGATCAACGACTCCAGACAAAGAGGCTCACATTGCTACAAACCCAAACAGCGAAAGAAGTTATTAATACAAGTGCATGGAACTTGGTACTGGAAATCACGGTGAGAACCTAATTAACGAGAAAAACAACAAACATGACGGAGGAGAGAGTAACTTCTTGCAACTTTTCTTTCTTAATTACCACGACAGGTTTGAGCCAGAGCGACAGAGTAATACACTCTCGTCTCTCGCTTCTATTCAGTCTCCCTGTCTTACTGTTTCATACCTATGATTGGTTGTGTAAATAAGACATAAAATACCATAAATTGTATTTTATCTTATTTACATACTGTCTACCACTGTATTGTCATTCTAACACGGCGGAGTTATGGACATTTTACACAGATAATACCTCAACCTGCCATTAAAAACACATTTCAGGAGCCGACATTTTTTTCCTAATAGATTACCTTAAGGAAAAAAACTGCCCCAAAATCTACCACATCGCATCTCTTGAATAACAACCATCCTTCACGCCAGCACTTCAACTCCATCTACCAGAGTGAAACTAAACTGTCCAGACAACCCAAGAAACTATCTCATAAAACTTATCTAAGAAGCTTGCTGCACCTGCCATCGATATCCGTCTACAATAACACATTCTTAGCAAAATTACCTCCGCTAACACCCAACAGAAACTCAAAACAACAGCACATGGAGAAGCATAGGACGTTTTAGAATAATTACCACCTCTCACCCAGGTCCCACACGAAGAGGAAACTCTCAGCCTTAAAATTAGGCTATGTTTTCCACTGTAATGAACAAGAGATAAAACGTCCTTAGAGTAAAATGCTCTAACCCGCATTTTGTGCCTTATTTACATACCGTCGGTATAGTCTACAGTGTATTACCTATGACTGGTTTCAAGTTTTTCTACTCTGGCAGTGGGGCCTGAGATCTAGCTTCCCTGATGACTGCCACCATCTGATTATTGCTGGTAAACGTTGAACAGTCTACATCCTGCATGTCAATGTTCTACATGGTGAGCACAGTCTAGAAATAGGTAATTCAAGAAAACAATATTTGTTATTACAATATTTGTTCAAAATGTTATCTACAAAAATTATACATTGGTTAATGCTGTTGGAAATTCTTACGAACCCGTTCTAATAATCATCTCCAAAAACTTGCGCATAGTATGTCTTGGTTTTGCACTGCGTTCGACTAGTGGTTCCTAACCCCAAGGCACGACCCAAAATTGGGTCGCCAAGACACTAAGGTTTATTATAACTACTACTACTACTACTTCTTGTTATTCCATAACTAGTATTAAGTAGTAGTTTCTGTATTCTTTATTAAGATGGTTACTTCATACTTAGAAATTCTGGCTACAAGTTAATTAAGGAGGAATATCTTAATGTTGGCTTCACACACATCACTCAAGGTGAAGTACTTCCCCACGTTGTGTTATTTGTGGGGAAGTCTTGAATAACGAGTCATTCAAGCAGAACAAGCTTAGAAGGCACTGAGAAAGAAAGCACAGTATACTTGTAAACAGAGTATGGAGTTTCTTTGAATAGAAAAAACAAGGACTGAAACTGTAGAAACTGGATGATACCAACACGGTTGTTTACTCCGTGAGACAAGCAACACTCACTTCATATCTCGTAGGTTGGAGGATTGCAAGAGTAAAGAAGTCACACACCATTGATGAGGAACTGGTAAAAACCAGCAGTTCTCGGGATGATGCGGACAGTTTGTGGAACTGTAGCAGCAAAGAAAATTGAACCAACACCTCGGTCAAATGACACAATTTGTCAAAGAATTAAAAACATGTGATATGACAGACCAGATGATTACAGCCATAAAAAAAATGTGTGGATAATTTTGTCTGGGGCTGGACGAGTCTACTGATAGTGATGATGCCCAATTCATGGATTAGGTAGAGTATCAAGGTCTAGAGAATATGGAAGAGGAATTTCTGTTCTGCCGGCCATTACACACCACCAGAACTGGAGAAGAAAATCTCAAGATTTTGGACTCATTCCTCAAGGAAGAAGGGCTTCAGTGGAATCAGTGTTTTAGTGTCTGTTGTGACGGTGCACCGGCATTGTTAGGAGCACGTCAGGGTCACTACTAGAGTCAAAGAGGAAAATCAGCGTTCGTTGATTGTTCACTGTCTCCTTCACCGTGAAAATCTTGCTTCTCAGAGGTTGTCATGTGAGTTGCAGAACGTGATGCAGGTCATTCACGTGGTTAATTTCATTAAAGCTACGTCTCTTAACTCCAGGATCCTCACTCGGATGTGTTCTGATTTTGGTTTTCAACATATGCTTCTGTTGTATCACTTCTGAGGTTACGAGGATGCACGAGGAAAAGTGCGCCAAGAACTGTTTGAATGCACAACAAGGCTGAGATACTTCTGGTTGACAAGAATCACTGATTGGCCCCAATATTCTCAGCTTCAAAATGGATGATGAAAGTGATTTATCTTGTCGATATTTTTCTTGAAATTAATGGCTTGAACATTTCAGTGCAAGGTAGCGATCAGACCTTTGTTGGGTTGTCAGAGACACAAACAGCATTCAAGCAGAATTTGAAGTTGTGGAAAAGTAAAATTGAGGCTTGAAAGACTGCTCCATTTCCATCCTTTAGTACACTTCTGAAGGACGAAGCATTTGGACTCGTCCAGGTCCAAAGCATCATCGTCGATTATATTTCCAAGTTAATCATAGAGTTTGATCACTATATTCCCGAGAATATGATGAAATACACCTGGGTAAGAAACACCTTCAACATTAACCCTGAGGACCTACCTGACTATATTTCCAACATCAGTAAACTACAGTAGCAGCTCATCCAGATTCAGTATGACGAAACAATTCATTATGATTTCAAAAGACAGAGAATCACAGAGTTTATTCTGGATCAAAGTTTACAAAGAAAAGCAGATTCTTGGAGGTGAAGCACTGACAGTGCTGCTTCCCTTAGTTACAACTTTGATGTGTGAGGCAGGATCTTCAGCACTCACAAAGTAGAAACACCGTCTACAACCACAGCATGACATAAGATGCAGTCTGTCATCTAAATCATACTGATATGAGGAGCTGGCTAAAGCCATGCAGTGCCAGGGATCTCATTAACTGACACATAACGCACGATACCCCAATTCACTTATTGAATTGGTGTTATACTGTTTACGGATATTCATTATGATTTATGTTTATTAGTCACGTTAATCAAATACTGTTAATTACCTTTTATCACACTTTTTTTAAAAAAACAAGAAATCTTTTTCACTCATGTTGCAAATTAAGGTTATAAACATATGGGTCGCCATATATATTCTCAACATGTTTTATGTCACATTCAGAATGGTTTGAGGCACTCACATGTTTTATGTCACATTCAGAATGGTTTGAGGCACTCACATGTTTTATGTCACATTCAGAATGGTTTGAGGCACTCACATGTTTTATGTCACATTCAGAATGGTTTGAGGCAATCACATGTTTTATGTCACATTCAGAATGGTTTGAGGCACTCGCATGTTTTATGTCACATTCAGAATGGTTTGAGGCACTCGCATGTTTTATGTCACGTTCAGAATGGTTTGAGGCACTCACATGTTTTATGTCACATTCAGAATGGTTTGAGGCACTCGCATGTTTTATGTCACATATTCAGAGTGGCTTGACGCACTCACATGATGTAATCATTCTATGTAGCATATCAGTGAAAGACCTTTGAATAATTTTAGCTTTGTGATATCACATGACTTTCAAGAGAGATGCAAGAACGGAACACAGAAATGTCCTTAAAGAAGTGCTGTCACTTCTTTGTGCATTCTCATAATTCACCTTATTATTTTCCTGCTCTTAGCTACATTAACGTCCTTGTGGTATATGACAATAATGATGACGTCACCTGACATGTATTCAAGATCTTTAATACCAAAAAACTTGGATCCTAATATACCCCTCATTTAGGAGGGCTATTTTTTTTAAGAGTTGTAACCCATGTTGGGGTAGAGCAGCGGATGTTTGAACAACTGAGAGGTAATCAGGTGATAAATACCCGGGTCAGGAAACACTGATATTTCCAGACAAACAAACACCTTCCCCCACCAACAAACGCTGCCTCTCTCACTAGTTTTGACGTCTTCCTTTGCTAACAAATTTCTCACATTCATCAAGACTCCTTGATACTCGAATGCAGTTTTTCTGTATTAATACATTCATGGGGAAGCGTTAAACCTGTAAGGGTCATACAGTGCCTCGGAAATGAGAATAAAGACCAGGTTTAAGGAAAGACTTGCTCCAGGTGCATGAAGCAAGAGCCCTTCGCTTTTCCAGCATCAATGTGACTTTTACCGAGACAACTTTTATATGTATACTATGATGACAACGATGATAACAATGATAGCAATGATGATGATGATGGCAATGATGACAACGATAATAATGACAATGATGACAACGATAATGATGACAATGATGACAACGATAATGATGACAATGATAATGACCTGTTACTAATGACCATACACAAGCTATTACTATTGCTAGTCGGAAGTTATCTTACTGCTAGTCAGAAGTTATCTTACTACTAGTCAGAAGTTATCTTACTACTAGTCAGAAGTTATCTTACTACTAGTCAGAAGTTATCTTACTACTAGTCAGAAGTTATCTTACTACTAGTCAGAAGTTATCTTACTACTAGTCAGAAGTTATCTTACTACTAGTCAGAAGTTATCTTACTACTAGTCAGAAGCTATCTTACTACTAGTCAGAAGTTATCTTACTACTAGTCAGAAGTTATCTTACTACTAGTCAGAAGCTATCTTACTACTAGTCAGAAGTTATCTTACTACTAGTCAGAAGCTATCTTACTGCTAGTCAGAAGCTATCTTACCACTAGTCAGAAGTTATCTTACCACTAGTCAGAAGCTATCTTACTACTAGTCAGAAGCTATCTTACTACTAGTCAGAAGTTATCTTACTACTAGTCAGAAGTTATCTTACTACTAGTCAGAAGCTATCTTACTACTAGTCAGCAGTTATCTTACTACTAGTTAGAAGATATCTTACTGCTTGGGTCAGAAGCTATCTTACCACTAGTCAGAAGTTATCTTACCACTAGTCAGAAGCTATCTTACTACTAGTCAGAAGCTATCTTACTACTAGTCAGAAGTTATCTTACTACTAGTCAGAAGCTATCTTACTACTAGTCAGAAGCTATCTTACTACTAGTCAAAAGTTATCTTACTACTAGTCAGAAGTTATCTTACCACTAGTCAGAAGCTATCTTACTAGTCAGAAGCTATTTTACTACTAGTCAGAAGCTATCTTACTGCTAGTCAGAAGCTATCTTACTACTAGTCAGAAGCTATCTTACTACTAGTCAGAAGCTATCTTACTACTAGTCAGAAGCTATCTTACTACTAGTCAGAAGCTATCTTACTACTAGTCAGAAGTTATCTTACCACTAGTCAGAAGTTATCTTACCACTAGTCAGAAGCTATCTTACCACTAGTCAGAAGTTATCTTACTACTAGTCAGAAGTTATCTTACTACTAGTCAGAAGCTATCTTACTACTAGTCAGAAGTTATCTTACTACTAGTCAGAAGCTATCTTACTACTAGTCAGAAGCTATCTTACTACTAGTCAGAAGCTATCTTACTACTAGTCAGAAGCTATCTTACTACTAGTCAGAAGTTATCTTACTACTAGTCAGAAGCTATCTTACTACTAGTCAGAAGCTATCTTACTACTAGTCAGAAGCTATCTTACTACTAGTCAGCAGCTATCATACTACTAGTCAGAAGTTATCTTACTACTAGTCAGAAGTTATCTTACTACTAGTCAGAAGTTATCTTACTACTAGTCAGAAGCTATCTTACTACTAGTCAGAAGCTATCTTACTACTAGTCAGAAGCTATCTTACTACTAGTCAGAAGCTATCTTACTACTAGTCAGAAGCTATCTTACTACTAGTCAGAAGCTATCTTACTACTAGTCAGAAGTTATCTTACTACTAGTCAGAAGCTATCTTACTACTAGTCAGAAGCTATCTTACTACTAGTCAGAAGCTATCTTACCACTAGTCAGAAGCTATCTTACTACTAGTCAGAAGCTATCTTACTACTAGTCAGAAGCTATCTTACCACTAGTCAGAAGCTATCTTACTACTAGTCAGAAGCTATCCTACCACTAGTCAGAAGCTATCTTACTACTAGTCAGAAGCTATCTTACCACTAGTCAGAAGCTATCTTACTACTAGTCAGAAGCTATCTTACTGCTAGTCAGAAGTTATCTTACTGCTAGTCAGAAGTTATCTTACTGCTAGTCAGAAGTTATCTTACTACTAGTCAGAAGCTATCTTACTACTAGTCAGAAGTTATCTTATTACTAGTCAGAAGTTATCTTACTACTAGTCAGAAGTTATCTTACTACTAGTCAGAAGTTATCTTATTACTAGTCAGAAGCTATCTTACCACTAGTCAGCAGCTATCTTACTACTAGTCAGAAGCTATCTTACTGCTAGTCAGAAGTTATCTTACTACTAGTCAGAAGTTATCTTATTACTAGTCAGAAGTTATCTTACTACTAGTCAGAAGCTATCTTACTACTAGTCAGAAGTTATCTTACCACTAGTCAGAAGTTATCTTATTACTAGTCAGAAGTTATCTTACTACTAGTCAGAAGCTATCTTACTACTAGTCAGAAGCTATCCTACCACTAGTCAGAAGCTACATTACCACTAGTCAGAAGTTATCTTACTACTAGTCAGAAGTTATCTTACTACTAGTCAGAAGCTATCTTACTACTAGTCAGGAGCTATCTTACTACTAGTCAGAAGCTATCTTACTACTAGTCAGAAGTTATCTTACTACTAGTCAGAAGTTATCTTACTATTAGTCAGAAGTTATCTTACTACTAGTCAGAAGCTATCTTACTACTAGTCAGAAGCTATCTTACTACTAGTCAGAAGCTATCTTACTACTAGTCAGAAGTTATCTTACTACTAGTCAGAAGTTATCTTACTACTAGTCAGAAGCTATCTTACTACTAGTCAGAAGCTATCTTAGTCAGAAGCTATCTTACTACTAGTCAGAAGTTATCTTACTACTAGTCAGAAGTTATCTTACTACTAGTCAGAAGCTATCTTACTACTAGTCAGAAGCTATCTTACTACTAGTCAGAAGTTATCTTACTACTAGTCAGAAGCTATCTTACTACTAGTCAGAAGTTATCTTACTACTAGTCAGAAGCTATCTTACTACTAGTCAGAAGTTATCTTACTACTAGTCAGAAGTTATCTTACTACTAGTCAGAAGCTATCTTACCACTAGTCAAAAGCTATCTTACTAGCCAGAAGTTATCTTACTACTAGTCAGAAGCTATCTTACTGCTAGTCAGAAGCTATCTTACTACTAGTCAGAAACTATCTTACTACTAGTCAGAAGCTATCTTACTGCTAGTCAGAAGCTATCTTGCCACTAGTCAGAAGTTATCTTACTACTAGTCAGAAGCTATCTTACCACTAGTCAAAAGCTATCTTACTAGCCAGAAGTTATCTTGCTGCTAGCCAGCAGTACCTAACACATTTCCTGCATATTAACCAGCAACGTCACCTGGATAAAACACTAAATGTTCTCTTTATTACTCTTGTACCACCTACATGAATGACAATTTTCTTTGCAAAATATTTAAAATGAAAAAGATAAATATTCTACATTAAAACGAATGGAAAAGAAAACAAATCAGCTACATTAAAATGTAAGGGGAAAAAATAATCAGTTACATTAAAACAAATGGGGAAAAATTAAAACCAAATCAGCAACATTAAAACAAAAGAAAAATAATCAGCTAGATTAATACGAGTGGGAAATACACATCAATATTGCCATTTAAGTGACATTGAAAGTTGAGTGTTTTAGTGATAGTTGAGTGGTGGAGTGATAGTTGAGTGTAGTGATAGTTGAGTGTAGTGATAGTTGAGTGTTGTAGTGATAGTTGAGTGGTGTAGTGATAGTTGAGTGTAGTGATAGTTGAGTGTAGTGATAGTTGAGTGTAGTGATAGTTGAGTGTTGTAGTGATTGTTGAGTGTAGTGGTGATAGTTGAGTGTTGTAGTGATAGTTGAGTGTTGTAGTGATAGTTGAGTGTAGTGGTGATAGTTGAGTGTTGTAGTGATAGTTGAGTGGTGTAGTGATAGTTGAGTGTAGTGATAGTTGAGTGTAGTGATAGTTGAGTGTAGTGATAGTTGAGTGTTGTAGTGATAGTTGAGTGGTGTAGTGATAGTTGAGTGTTGTAGTGATAGTTGAGTGTTGTAGTGATAGTTGAGTGTAGTGGTGATAGTTGAGTGTTGTAGTGATAGTTGAGTGTTGTAGTGATAGTTGAGTGTAGTGGTGATAGTTGAGTGTTGTAGTGATAGTTGAGTGTTGTAGTGATAGTTGAGTGTAGTGGTGATAGTTGAGTGTAGTGGTGATAGTTGAGTGTAGTGGTGATAGTTGAATGCAGCTGATTGTTGTTACCCACATTTAACCCAGAAATTGGGTGTTCTAAATGCGATGGAATAAAACGAAAAAATAAAGCGAACGAACACTAAAACACAAGAATATGAATAACGACTACAATTGAGAGTGAGTGAGTGTGACTGGGGCCATAGGGATCTTTTTACCTGTCGTTTGTGTGCATTGGTGTGTGTAACACGCACACTGCTCGTCATTACTCGCTAGCATGCACACCCACACTCTGGGACGTGGCATAATTAACAACCTCAAGGAAGGTGAGGTGCACATATCCAGCCTTAAGGTTGAGGACTCCAACCTGAGCCCAGTGCTGGGTCCTAGCAGCAGTGCTGGGTCCTAGCAGCAGTGCTGGGTCCTTGCAGCAGTGCTGGGCCAAAGCACCAGTGCTGGGTCCTAGCAGCAGCGCTGGGCCCTAGCACCAGTGCAGGGTCTTGGTTTATATTTCACCTTATCCGTGTTGAACACACACCTCTGAGGCAGACAGGTAAGCCAGTGCTATGCATTACATCCCAGTCTTCCATTGGGACCAACAGCTATCCTGCAATAGCATGTGCCAGTACACACTACCAGTGGATGCTCCTTGTCACGCTCCTGCCCCCCCCCCCCTCTGCTATATGTCCACCAACAATCACAATCACTTAAAGGGTCATCATTAACAACAAATAAAGTCATTTTGATTACTCACACAACAGAGGCCAAAAGTATATTTAGTAAGTCGTCACACCAGTTATTAGTTTTCAATTGATCCAACTCGAATCAACTGCTACAAGATACAGTTGATGAATTCAGAGTTTTTCTAGTCCCGGAGCCCGGCCAAGGGGCAGGTTCGTCTGGCGTTTGCCTGGTCAACTAGGCTGTTGCTGCTGGTGACCCGCTGCCCCACATATCCATCACAGCCTAGTTGATCTGGCACCTCCCTCCCACCTCAGTTTGAATACATTACGTAGTCCACGTTTTTCTGAGTGCAAATTTAAAGCCCAACTCTACTTTTCGCAGTAAGGATTTGTGACACAAACTTAATGTTTCCTTCTTTGTTATTCAACGTATTTATGTTCGTCCTGAACTGCTCCTCATACCGCATCATTTTCATGCTCATAAAATAGCACTAAATACCATGAAAGGTGAATGAACCATAACAATGGTATAAAGAGTTGAAAGTATAAACTCATGACTTTCCCTTAATTATGTTTCCCTTATGACTCCGCAGTCTACTAGCTTTATTGCCAACACTACACAGTGCAGTCTTCACTTGGGATTTTTGCTAACCAGAACTCTTAGTTCAAGTTTCATACAGTATACTGGAACTGCAGTACGTGTAACTCCAGGTGAGAAACATTTCACAGTAGTGGTTCACTGGTACAGTGATCTCGTGTGTGTACGGCCGCCGGGTCGCTCCCGCGGAACCTTACACAATTTGTTACTATCACAATATTGTAAAATTCTCATTTTTAAATGCCATCAACTTCCTTTATTTTCAATATATATGAATAGAGTAAAACAGCATCAATGAAATAAAAAAATTCCGGAAAGCTTAAGATATAATCCCTCAGCAGCCAGCCAGCACTAGCGAAAACTCACCTACTGAATCGACAAACAAAACCTCTGGAGCTTCGGTATGGGATAACCAGGTGACCTGTTAACAGCTAGGTAATAATAATAAACAGAAAAGCAGTTTTTCTATGTGATTAAAGTTTTCTAGTATTATTTATTTCGCATAAATAAAACATTATTAATCCTTGATTTTCCAGTGCCACCCACTCTGAAGAAATCAAATGTTGTGTTATCGCATCCCTATCACTGTCTCACTACCAGTCACCCTCCCCCCAACACACACTGGGACAGGATGTTTGAGAGACTGGACACAGGTACTCGGTGGCACAACTGAAAGCTAAAGACACCGGTGAGTCCACTTCAGCAGCAATATCTTTAAACGGGAAGTGTGAATCCGATAAGCGGTAAGTTGAGATGCGGGGTCAGGAGCTAAGAATCGACCCTTGCAACATATAGGTGAATACACACACACACACTACACCTACCTCCTCCTCCACTTATCCTTCTCAAAGCAACGCCCCCCCCCAACACTGTTCCTTACAGGGTCCTCTCACGCCTACTTACCTGTAGTCTATTCCAGGGGGATGGGAAGGGGAGAGGTAATTGATCCCCACGGCTGGTTACTCGACCATGTCCTTTGATTGACAGCTATTGGTACGTAGTTTAACGTAGGCTCCCAGCCCCTGTGAACAGGAACTAACTTGAGGAACTTATCACGTTCCTTCTTGGAGACAGTTAGAGATCTGTTGGTAATTTTCCTTACGTAAAAATGGTCTCTGTATACTTGTGCAGTTATCTTTTAGTGTACTCATGGCACTCTTTTTTTTCCACTGCGGTTATTTTGCACTGACTGTCGAGACTTATATTATCGTAGAAAGTAATTTCAGTGTGCAGATTTAGGAACAATTCCTCCAGAATTTTTCGTTGTAAATTAAAATGTATTGTTCTTGCCTATGTTTCTGGAGTACAGTTCAAGGAATTCCAAGCATTCCAAATAATTTTAGGTGCTTGACTGCATTTATATGATTACCTTCGATGAGTTCCGAGAATTTTTCAACCAGGCTGTTGCTGATGGCGGCCCGCTGGCCCACATATCTACCACAGGCTGATTGATCAAGCACCTGATAAAGGTCCCTGTCCAGTTTCCTTTTGAAAACTTCTAAATTTGTCCCAGCAGTGTTTCTGATATACTGTGGTAAAATACTGAATAGTCTGGGACCACGCACGTTGATACAGTGTTCCAGTGAAAGGTAATGAATGAAACACTTGCATATCTTTACTGTTCAAACGTTTCGCCAGCCAGTGGCTTCTTCAGTCCAAAACAGAGAAAGAGGGGTGGAAAAAAAGGAGACTGAGGTAATCAGTCCCTCGGCCTTGATACAAGTACAGAACATGCAGCATATTGGACTGAAGAAGCCACTGGCTGGCGAAACATTTCCACAACAAAGATACCCAAGTTTTGCACAAGTGTTGCACAAGTGCCTTATTTATCAACTTGACGGCTTTCTAAACCATTATTGTAACAATACCTGTCTGACACAGCAACATCTTGGAATCTTGATACATGGAACTCTTCAACGCTTCCTTAACCTACTTCCATTAGTGGATTTTGTCCACTGGTGACGCTGCCTCCAACTGCTTCACATCATCTGTCTTAATTAAAGTTCCTGGAGAGCGAAACGTTGCCACAATAAAATGTCACATTAGTTGCACCTGTGTCCTTTTACCTAACATTTTGTTGGTAATTCTACCATTATTACCACCAGGTGCAGAGTGCTGACTACTATTGGTAACATCATCCCTCCCACCACCTGTCCTCACACACCTCTCCTCACAACAATGACCCTATCCACCTGTCCTCACACACCTCTCCTCACAACAATGACCCTACCCACCTGTCCTCACACACCTCTCCTCACAACAATGACCCTATCCACCTGTCCTCACACACCTCTCCTCACAACAATGACCCTATCCACCTGTCCTCACACACCTCTCCTCACAACAATGACCCTACCCACCTGTTCTCACACACCTCTCCTCACAACAATGACCCTACCCACTTGTCCTCACACACCTCTCCTCACAACAATGACCCTACCCACCTGTCCTCACACACCTCTCCTCACAACAATGACCCTATCCACCTGTCCTCACACACCTCTCCTCACAACAATGACCCTATCCACCTGTCCTCACACACCTCTCCTCACAACAATGACCCTACCCACTTGTCCTCACACACCTCTCCTCACAACAATGAACCTACACACCTGTCCTCACACACCTCTCCTCACAACAATGAACCTACACACCTGTCCTAACAATAATGCCGCTACCCACCTGTCCTCACAACAAGCCAATACACACCTGTCGAAATAATGCCCATACACACCTGCCCTCACAACAATGTCCCTACACACCTGTTTTCACAATGCCCCCCACACCTGTCCTTATAAGGGCCACACACACACACACACACACACACACACACACACACACACACACACACACACACACACACACACACACACACACACACAGTGACCCAATAGCGGCCAGTGAAGAGGCGGGGCCAGGAGCTATGACTCGACCCCTGCAACCACAACTAGGTGAGTACACGTACACACACACACACACACACACACACACACACACACACACACACACACTTCCTGCACTCCGCCATGTACTATCGACTTCCCCAGGAATTCCGTGAGCGTTATTATTATTATTTCATAGTCGGCGTCATCACGAGCGCTCGTAAAAAAATTATTTTCACTTTTCCACGATAATGAACCAATTACCGGAGGTAAAGGACACGCCACCGGGAGGTCCACACAGTCATACATTTATATTTATGTCGGTCACTCTTATCACACTCACTCACCCTAATTTTTCTTCGCCTTCTTTCTACTTACTTTTCCTCCTCTTCCTACCTCCCCTTCCAACTCCTCTTACTTCCCCCCCCCTCTTAGTTTATTCTTATTCATCTCTCTCTCTCTCTCTCTCTCTCTCTCTCTCTCTCCCTCTCTCTCTCCCTCTCTCTCAGCTTGAAATGATACTTTCAGTTTTAGTTCAATGATCCGCATTTCTCTCAGCAGTGTTTTCATTCAATCTTGTTTAAGTATGATACCTCAGAGAACTTGTGTTGCTTTATCTCCACCTGTAGGAGTGTCACTCACTAACTTACATCTCTCTCTTCTCTTTTCTTAACAGTACGTGTCTTGAGTATGTGTCTACTGATACTGCTCAATTTCTCAAGGTATGTACACACACACACACCCTAGTAGCGGTCAGTGAAGAGGCGTGGCCAGGAGCTAAGTATCGACCCCTGCAACCACAATTAGGTGCGTACACACACACACACACACACACAAAGACTCGACCCCTGTAACCATATTTAGATTAGAACATGCATGCACCAGAAGGGGAAAAAAGTAATTGGGAAGCCATGTTTTCAAAATTAATAATGTAATAACAAATACAAGGGCAAAAAAAACTGGCAGACAGTCCGTCTTTCATGTACTTCATCAACAAACCAAACCCAACTTAACGAATCTCTCGCTTATCAACGTAACACTCAGAACTTCCTAGTGTTATTATTGTGACCTTTACTTAGTATGTGTCCTGGCTCAAAACTACAGACTAGTCTGAATAATGAACATGCATTACTTACAAAGGCATCTTGTATGTAGCAACGTGTAGAATATAAAACTTTTATAGGTAGTACTAAAACATAATGCCATAATTCTTTGCACCAATCTTAGGTGGACTCTGGCTTATGTGATGCATGTATTCTTGTAGTCTCCCCCGATCTTAACTACTTCCTTAGTAAATGATCGCAGCACCTGACTTCCTCTCTCGTCTTGCTCGGCACCGCGGGGGTCAATTACTTTCAAGGTTTACAAAATGTATTTCAAGTGTCAGTTTGGTCGTCCACAGAGCATTAGTGGTTCCAGTGTTCATGTCTGACAAAATATTAATTAATGATTAAGGTAACCTAATTCTCACTTTCATCCTGTCAGTTTCGTCGAAATTTGGAAACAGCGGAAATACTACAAGTACAAATACGTAGTGTACAAGCGGAAGACACTATGTATAAATATCAAGTGTACGAACAGAAGACTGGTACAAAAAAGGGCGATATAAATATGATACAAAATACGAAGAACACAGAACAATAACTAATAATTTCGACTTGAATCAATTATGATTTTGAAAGTTCTGGTTGGTAATAAAACTGTAGGTAATGTGGAATAAAGTGCCAAGTAGTGCTTTCTAAGGAAATTAAAATAAGTTAGCATTAAAAATGGACTACAGACGAGGGTGGATGATGAATCAAGAACCATCAGGTCTACTACTGAGGTACCTGAGAACTACCAAGTATGAACCATCAGGTCTACTACAGTGTTCCTCTGGTTGATCAGGTACCTGAGAACTACCAGGTATGAACCAGGAGGTACCTGAGAACTACCAGGTATGAACCAGCAGGTGCCTGCAGAAGCTTCTCTAGTCTTTTCTTAAGATTCCTATTTTTCTTTCAGAAACATTTCTTACAAAAGTATGTTTCAAGACTGAAGCGTCTTGAATTGAAGCTGACTCGGCTCACTGAAGATGACTCGGCTCACTGAAGATGACTCGGCTCACTGAAGATGACTCGGCTCACTGAAGAAGCTGACTCGGCTCACTGAAGATGACTGGCTCACTGAAGATGACTGGCTCACTGAAGATGACTGGCTCACTGAAGATGACTGGCTCACTGAAGATGACTAGGCTCACTGAAGAAGCTGACTCGGCTCACTGAAGATGACTGGCTCACTGAAGATGACTGGCTCACTGAAGATGACTAGGCTCACTGTAGAAGCTGACTCAGCTCACTGAAGAAGCCGACTCAGCTCACTGAAGCTGACTCAGCACACTGAAGAAGCCGACTCAGCTCACTGAAGAAGCTGACTCAGTTCTTGTGATTGTACTTCGGTTACTCCACCTTTGTATTGCTTTTCTACACCTGTCTTTCTTACTCTTAATAAATTATTTTAGTGCCCAGGTTAGGGACCTCTTAAATAACTTTCCTCGTGACAGAGTAATATGAAGTGCCAGTCACTTTGATGGGTGACAGATTCTATACGAATAGTTAATGGTCTATTCTGAATGGAGCACAAGTGCCTTAAAAAATATCATGTGGTAATCCCTATTTTGTTTTAATTCTCAAAATGATCCTTGTAATTTACGTTCCTGTTTCATACATTCTAAACGTTAGATAGTTTGATCGTTTACCAGTTTCCTTAGTTCTATGAGGAGGCAGGAGAGATATCAGAACTCGAAAAAGAACTGAAAAAGTCTGTCTGCATAAAAAAAAATTCTATGTATCTGCCGGAACACCTGAAAGCACATGACAGTAAAGGATAATATATAAATGGAAAATATTTGAAGGTCGAGTCCCTACTGTGCATACTGGTGGCCCATAACCAGTTATTTGAGTGAAAGGTGGGAGGAAGTGTGGAATAAACTCAGTGACATACAGGAGTTTCATAGTTACAATTAGAGAACAGTGTGTAAACATCCCTGATCTAATACTAACGTTCTACCAGCAGGTAAAACATATTGACAGAACTAAGGTAGAAGTTTCAAGAAGAAACTGTACTACTACCTACAAATGTCAGATCAGCCAGGTTGTAATGGCTATGTTAGCCTACGTGCCCGTGGCAGCAACAGTCTGGGTGATCAAGCAATCAACAGGGCAGTATGACCTCAGGTCGGGCTACTGCGTGGTAAAAATCCTCAAAAGCGGTCACAGTATTCTCTACTCCTCTTGAGGTAAGTTTTTTCGTATCGAAGATGAACGGAAAACAAGCTTTTAAAGAGCCTTTTATGGAATAAATCTTCTTGATTCTGTTATCGTCTGCAAAAGAACACACAGAGTTGTGATTTGCGTCTGTCTACTACGAAGAGAAACAGTACAGGTGGTATAACAGTACTTTGTAGTATACAGCTGTCTACTGTAGCACTGTACAAGATTAGACATTTTATTTAAGATGATAAACCTTAAAATATGGCTGTGAAGTTAAGGGTTGTATAGTATAAGCGTATGGTTGCATAGTACACGGATGAGTGGTATAAAGGTGGGTAGTAAAGTCTGAGTAATACAGAGTACTGCTTATAGTGAAAGCGAACAGTGAGTGTTAAGAGTTATGATAGTAGCAGCACGCAGGGTGACTAGTGAACACTTAAGTGAGATAACAGAACATACCGGACACTCACTTGGCAGGAGACATACTTCTGACCGACACCACCAGACCAAACTGAAGACTAAGAACATACATACGTTTGGTGGTGGCTTCTAAGGAACGGTGGAGACTGTACCCACCTGGAGAGTAATGGTGGAAAAAGAGAGCCGAGGATATTGTGGAAAAGGGTATAGTAGTGTAGCGAGACTCACCCCTGAGCGCCTTCATGTGCGCCACAGCCATGCGGAGGATGGTGAGCTTGTCAGGCTTGCGTGCGAGGGCCGAGCAGGTGGGCACCATGTCACTCAACTCAGCAATATACGCCGTCATCTTGTTCCGTCGCCGACGTTCGATCTCACAGTGGTTCTCCCTGCGCCCACAACATACCCAATATACATTAGTATCACACCATTCTATATGTAAATATTCTTAAAAATATATCATTCAAATAAAACCACCAAAAGCCAAAAGATACAGTACTTGCTATAACATACACCACTTAAACTACCATTAAAGCAAAATATGATATACGTACTTGATATACTGTAATTTCTTTCTAAGGAACCTAAAGGACAAAAATTTCCGCCACGAGAATTCCCACACCCACGCCATCAACCATACATACTTATGGAGTCTATACCTTACAAAACTAAAACATAATAAAAACCTTTGTTTTGAAACGACATGCCCCACCCATCTGTTTCCAGGTGAAAACATCAGCTACTTAAGTTAAATCTTACAGATATCTTGGTGTACACGTCCTTTCAATAAATCCATCATGCCACAACTAAATAAGAAATGTATCGATAGGTTAAATGCTCTCAGAGCTGTTGCTGGCTAAAACTCTAACTATAGTGCTAATGTGAGAATAGTAAGAATTATGTACATAGCCTGTATTAAATAATTAATTGATTATTCTTCGCTCATATTAATATAAGCCAAGGACAATTATTTCAGACCCTTGGAGCTAATGCAAAATGAAGCCCTCAGAATTATTCTTGGCTGTCCTAAAACTACCAAGGTTCTTAATATGAGAAAGGAACTTGATGTTTTTACTTATTTCCGCTCTTTTACCTTTTCTTACTGCAGCTTCAGCTACGTCTAGTGCATTTCTTCTTTGGTCTATGTTTATCATGCCCTGAGTATTTCTAGTGCTTCATTATGTTGCCTCTCTCTCCCTGAAAGTACCTCATGTGTACTATTTTGCATCACTGATTCTGTTGCTCTGCACCTGGAATTTCTGCTCACCTGTGCTGGTATGCGTCTGTGTTTGTCACACCCATGTTGCTGTGCATGTGTTTCCATGCTGGGAGGAAGGGAGGGGCTATTCTGACTCCTTGCTGCCGTCTCACATATTTGTGTTCTTTTTGCCTTTTTGTTTCACTCTCACCTGTCTCACCTTGGTTCTCTATCATTTCTTCACTGCCCTTTTTTTGTGTGTTCATTGCTATTATTTATATATGCTATATTCCTCAACCGTTCTCTGTTCACACTTACCTCTTTTTCCCTCCCCCTCCCAGTTCCACAAGTATTTTCCTTTTTCAGTATTCATTCTTTTCTTTGTTATCATGTGTGAATGTTGCAATCTGCATTAAGCAAGGGTCCGATACTTGGTGTGGTTTTGCTCTCGATTCTGCATATAAGAAATAGTAAATTGGAATTTCTTTTAATATCATTCCCCGCTTGTTTCCTCTGTATCTTCATTACTGTATGTGATGCGTTTAGTAACTCCGTAATCTGTTGTCGTCGCCTGTAGAGGAAACACCTCACTTAATTTTCATTTTTCGTTTTTCGTAAAGTTGTGACTGGAGCATCAAGTGCCAGTGAGTTTATCCTGCCACGAAATTGGTTCAGATCACGACTGATTTTGTCCCAAATGATGTTCTCACTACTAAAACTGAATTTGTTGAATTCCCCCTCTTGACTGACTGTGTTTTGCTGTTCCAGGTCAGTGTACATGCAGGTCTGATCCTCGTCAAGGACCAGGTCCTCATTATTGGTGAATGTAAAGTGGAGGGTATTTTCTAGTCCAGTTGGTTTCCGCTATCTGCTGGAAACTTAATAATTCGATTAAACGAGACTTCATTTAAACCAGCTGTGTTATTACCGTTTTTGCTACATTCTTCTATATTAGATGTATACACACAAATAACCTGCACATATTAGAAAAACGTATGACAACGTTTTGGTCTGACTTGTAACATTAAGTAGCCACTGAGCAATGCGCACATATGCCCGCCTAATTAGCTCATTTCATATGCAAGATTCCCCTCCCCTTTTTTTTGCCTTGTTGGCAGTTTCTCCGGTAGCATCTCAATAGGCTGTACCCAGGTATTTATATCTAGTTATCACACTGGTCTTTTACACTGGTCTCCGTAAACACTGAAAATTTTAGTGTTACTCAGTTTATGACCTATGTTTCCAAACAAATATATTACTTATTCAAGTTTTTTTATTAGGCCCATAGGGGTCTAAACAAGTGTTCGTATATACTTATTTGGATGTTAATGGGAAGGAGGGGGGCAAAAGGTCTCGCTGACCGTAGTTCAATGTCATAAGTGGTAATTACGTTACTCAAAATGTGAAATTCTACTAATAGTGACTAAATTAAACGTCACATTTTGAAGGAGGCTGGCGCTGTGCTCTCTCTGGCACGTGTCCACGTATTTATGATCTGGTAGCGCAGATGTGTCAACAATTTTAGTAAACGTATTCTTACTTTTTATTTTCTGTATTTGCGATTTTCTCATTAAACAGACTCTTGAAAAGTTAAAAATAATAAAGCTAAGAATGAAAACTAGCTTCTCAATTTTCTTTATATAAATAAAGAGGACACTGGAATTTTTACATCTAGAATTGCATATGAAGGAAGGATGGGAGGGGCAGGGAAGGTGTAGATGAGGACCAACTGCGATAGTGGGCACCAACCAAAATAGATTAAAAATCACTGCCATTCTTTCTGTTTCCTGGCACTAAAATATTTACGATCACTGTGTATAGTTTCATGTTCAATTTCACGTGGAAAGTCGTACAATTGGCATCAAAGCACTCTCTCTCATTTAATGAACAACAACAACAACACATTTCTGAGTGAAAAAAATTGCTGATCCTGGAATATGTGAGGAAGATGTGATCCAGTTCCCTCTTTAGGACGTTTACATTGCTTTGGCAATATTTCTAATGTTTGCTGGTAGCAGGAAGATTTTTTGCAGCCCACACTGCTCTCTTATGGTACCTTTGATATACTTTTGAAGTTTCGAGAGTTTCACTACTCTCGGAGCCCGGCCATGGGCCAGGCTCGTCTGGTGCTCGCCTGGTCAACCAGGCTGTTGCTGCTGGAGGCCCGCTGCCCCCCACATCCATCACAGCCTGGTTGATCTGGCACCTGGTGAAGATACTTGTCCAGTTTCCTCTTGAAGGCTTCTACATTTGTTCCAGCCGTGTTTCGGATGTCTTTTGATGTTGAATAGTCTGGGACCCCGGATGTTGATACAGTGTTCCCTTATTGTCCCCACCACACCCCTGCTCCTCACTGGGTTATTTTACACTTCCTCCCATATCTCTCACTCCAGTATGTTGTTATGGCAGTGTGCAGATTTGGGACTAGGCCCTCGAGTACTTTCCAGGTATATATTATCATGTATCTCTCTCTCCTCCGCTCCAATGAGTACATGTTCAAGACTTGAAGGTGTTCCCAGTAATTTAGGCGTTTTACTGGCTCAATGTGAGCCGTAAACGATCTCTGTATTTGTTTCAGCTCTGATATTTCTCCTTCTTTGAACGGGGCTGTCAGCACTGAGCAATATTCTAAATGAGTGAGCACTAGCGATTTGAATAGTGTCACCATCGGCATTATTTCCTTTGTTTTGAAAGTTCTCAATACCCACCCCGTCATCTTCCTGGCTGTCTTGATCTTTATCTTGTTATGGTCTTTAAAGGAAAGTCAGCTGACATAATTATTCCCAGGTCTTTTACGTGTTCCCTTCGTTCTATTTGGTGACCCTCTTGAGTTTTGTATATAGTGTTCCTTTTGAGTTCTTCATTCTTTCCATACCTAAGCAGCTGAAACTTATCACCAATGAACGTCATGTTGTTCTCCACTGCCCACTGGAAAACCCTGCTTATGTCTTCCTGTAATTTTTCAGTGTCTTCTACCGTAGTGACTTTCATGCTTATTTTAGTGTCATCTGATGATACAAAAGTGTGACGAGTGTTTTTATCTATGTCTGCTGTGAGGATGAGAAACAGCAGAGGTGTTAGGACAGTGCCTTGCGGAACTGAGCCTTTTACCTCGCTGATGCTGGATCTTGCTTTGCTTACTACTACTTTCTGTGTTCTGAGTTAGAAACCCGAAAATCCATCTGCTTACCTTCCCCGCAATGCCCATGGCCCTCATTCTGTGCGCTATTACTCCATCATCGAATTTGTCAAACACCTTTGCAAAATCTGTGCAAATCACATCTGCGTTTTGGTCGTCTTCTAACGCATCCGTAAATCTGTCACAATGCTTCAGCAGCTGTGACAGGCATGATCGCCCTGCTCTAAAACCATGAGTTATGCTGGTCCATGAAATTTGTAATCTGCCGTCTCTTCACTCTTTCGAAAATCTTTATGAAGTGAGAAGTTAGGGGTACTGGTCTGTAATTTTTAGTTTGTGTTCTACCTCCCTTATGCAAAGGAGCAATGTCTGCATTCTAAGGTCTCCGGTATTTCACCTAGATCTAAGCTCTTTCTCCAAAGAATACTGAGGGCTCATGCTAGTGATACTTTGCACCTCTTTATAAATAGGGAATTTCATGAATCTGGTCCAGGTGCTGAGTGAGTGGGCATGTTTTCCATTTCTTTTTTTAAATCTATGGGATTTGTACTAATGTCAGTTAGTTGGTCTGCGCAACCTTCTGCTGGAGTAAAAAATGTTTCTGCATTTTCTACCTTGCTGTCATTTAGTGGGTTGCTGAACATCGTCAGTATTCGAATCTCCTCTCAATAATGGTCCAATTCTACAGGTAGTTCTTAGCTTGGATTTTGCACAGGAATTGAATATTTTGGGTTTCTTGCAATATCCTGTATGACCCTTTGTTCCTTTTGTACTTCTTCTGTTAGGTATGACATCCTAAGTTTTTGCTCTAATTCAGTGATCTCTCGGCTAGGACTATCTTTTCTCTCTTGCAGCATATTTGTGTTTTTAAGCAATTCAGTATCCCGTTTTCTTCTCTACCATCTCCTACGCTCTATATATCTGATCTGGGTTTTCTCAATGGTACGTGCTTCTTACATACCTTATTGTGTGGGTTTTGGGAGAGATATATAGGTTGTCAAAGACACTCCTTGTAGGATGGTTACGGTATATTTACAGTCTGTGAGGAGAGATCCCAGCCACGACCATTCGGCCTGTAGGTCTATGACTTGTGAGACTGCACGCCTATGCGTGGCTACGCACATGCGCTGAGCCTCTGACGTCAGCGGGTATCGTGACGTCACACGCAAAGGGACCAGCTGTATAAACTAAGATGAATGCTGGTATACTACACAAGTGTATATATAATACTGACACGACAACCTTGTATGTTTCTGTATTCAGCTTCTCTAGGCACTGGTGGGGATTTAGGGTGCTCATGGTACCCTGCTTTCCAATTATTTTATTTGCACTTCGCACCTCATTTATTTAGTACGTTGGTAAAAAAAAAAAAAAGACAGCTGCAAAAAGGACATTTATTGGGAGGTTTCGCCTATGTGCAGGTGTTTTCAATGACTGTCTCGATAAAGTTCTTCTCTGTAGCTATGTCTTCACCTATCTTGGCGCCATTTGTCTCCACTCCAATACGTTCTTATGATAGTGTGTAGGTTTAGGCCAAGTATCTTCCACATATATATTATCATGTATCTCCCCTTCGCTCTAGTATATTCAGTACCTTCGGGCATTCCCAGTAGCTTAAATTTTTCATTGGCTCTATGTAGGCAGTAAACGATCTATTTGCTGCAGCACTGACAGAGGCCTCTGTCTCTCCTGTCCTGAACTAAGCCGTCAACACCGAATAATACTCCAGGAAAGCGCAAGTGAATTAAGCATTATTACCATTCGCATTATCTTGTTTTCGAAATCCGTATTATCCACTTAAGTCATTTTCATGGCTTCTGTAACATTAGCCTCATTTTGTTCTCGAACTATATCAAGTGACGTTATTATAACGAAGGCTTTCACATGTTCATTTTGATCTATTATGGTCCCATTTTTTTTATGCGGTGCCCCTATTGAGTTGATCCTTTCCATACCTGTTCAGCTGGAATTTCTCACCAATGAACATTTCATTTTCTACTACTCACTAGGGGAATTTGCTTGTATCCTATTGCAATTTTTATTCGATATTTTTTTAATCGTCTGCAAATCATGATATGAAGATGTGCGTAGCATTTTTTCTACGTCTGCTACGAGGACTACTAGGACTACATGGGGGTACTGAGCTGCTTCACTTTGCTAAGGCTAGATTTTCCTTTTCCCCAGTTTCTACTACATTTTATGTTCTATTCAACAGAAAATTGGAAATCCATTGCCTACTTTTTCCACTTCATGTGCTATCACTTCATGATCGTATTTGTAAAATACCTTTTGTAAAGTTCGTTAACATCACATCTTCATTTTTTCCAAAGCCTCCGAAATTCTGTCATAACGATTTAATAGCTATGACAAGCAAGATCCTCCTAAAACTCCTTGTTCGTTTGGGTTGTGGAGGTCACGCCTTTCGAAAGATTGTAATTTGGTGTCTAATCATCACGCTTTCAAAGATATTTATGATATATGATGTTAGTGTTACTGTTCTGCAATTCTTTGCCAGATTTTTCTTGCCTCATTTGTGAAGAATAACTGTGTCTGCGCTTTTTAAAGCTCCGCGATTTCACTTACTCCACAGAATACTGAATTCTCGTGCTTGGGATATTTTGCATTTCTATATATATGAGCTCCATACTGTCGAAGTTCTATCAGATTTTTGCAGGGTTTGTAGTATTCTCCACTCAACTTTCGTTTAATGCATTGCTCAACATTGTTTCATATATTTTTTTTTTAAATTTCGCTCATATCTTTTCGTCGTCAGTGTATGAATGTCTTGGGAGTAATGGACTAATTGTACATGTGATTTTCTTTTTGGATTTTGCTTATATGTAGATTTTTTTAGATTTTTTTTCTTTTATTTCCTGGATGAATTTTATGTATCCCGATGAGAGGCCTATAAGCGAGTCAAAAAACTTTTCCTTCCTTCAACTTTTCGTTTCTCTTTCTCTCATAACTTGATGCCTCATCTGAGTGACTTCAATTTTTCACAACGCTTTTGTACGGTAACTAAGGCCACATTCTCAGAAGAATTAGCATGTGTCTGTGCCTTAACTGTTAAACCCATTCCCAGCATGATGTAATGGCTGCGGTAACTTAAAATACCTTTAACAGCACAGTTTCAAACGTTCAAAAATAAAAATGCCGCTTAATTCGACGATAGCGAAAAGTTAAATTCAAGTGGGTAGGTGCAGATATGCCCTTTTGGATTAATATGAAATTTTTATTCACATTAAACCACATTAAATTTCAGTTTACCTCTTCTATATGGCTTCAACATTCACTAGTTGATACATTGTATGGCCAGGATGGTGCCATTAACTTTTGTGTACAGGTAATTTTGTCAATATAAAAAACATTAAACAACTTGGAATCGTTGGAATCCGTGTCATAACTGGAGAATGACTCGTATGATCGGCTTCAAATTTTCACCACTGGTGTGGTATCCTGAACGCAAGACTCATGCTGTTATTGGCTGCCACAAGTCCAAATTTACCAGTGTTATTGAATAAACAGTAATACTCATTAATATTCAGTAAGATTTATTCTTCTCGCTGACTCCAAAATATTAATAATCGGGCAGTGTATGAGAAGGATGAGACCCTTGCAAGTAAAAATTCGAAATTGAACTAAAACTGTTAAAAAAAATAACTTGGAATCGTTGGAATCAGATCAATTACTGAAGAATTCCTTTATTACCTTCAAGCCTTCACCGTTAGTGGCTTTATAAGAAAGCTTGATGCTTATTCTGAGCTGAATAAATTTCAATTTGCCACTGAAATGAATCTAGTTCGTATGAAAGCTTTAGTTTCTGTTTAGTTCAGCAAACACTCCGTGTGGGTTACCTTACTTCGTAGTAACAGTCACATTATCAGGCACTCTTCATTAACATTTCCTATCAGTAAATGTTTCTATGTTGTCTCTCAATATTTGATCTGATAAATCTGCTGGACTAACATATTTCCAAATATTTGATCTAATACGACACAACAGTTAGCCTCTCTCAGCTTACACTTGAAAGTTGAAATATCCAAGAAGGATAATATTTGTTGTAGGGCTTTTGAACTTTCAAGGCAGCCATATAACCCTGTTCAGTTCACTGACATCCTCCGCCTCTAACTTCTCACCATCCTTTCCCACTAACATCCCACCATCCTTCCCCACTACCACCCACCATCCTTCCCCACTACCACCCACCATCCTTCCCCACTACCACCCCATCCTTCCCGCCACCCACCGTCCTTCCCCATGCCTCCCATCTCTTTCCCCCTCCTCCCTCGTCCTTCCCCACTCCTCCCATCTCCTTCCCACTCCTCCCATCATCCTTCCCCACTACCATCCCACCTCCTTCACTACCGTCCATCATCCTTCCCCACTGCCGTCCCATCTCGCTTCCCCACTGCCGTCCCTCGTCCTTCCCACTGCCGTCCCTCGTCCTTCCCCACTGCCATCCAGCGTCCTTCACCACTGCCGTCGCCAGTCTTCCCACACTGCCGTCACTCGCTTCCCCACTGCCGTCCATCGTCTTCCCCACTACCATCCCAACATCCTTCAATACAACCATCGCATCATCCTTCCCCATTACTATTCCATCATATTTCCTCACTGCCATCCCATCATATTTCCTCACTACCATCCCATCATTCCTTTCCAATACCACCCACCATCCTTCCCCACTACCACCCAACATCCTTCACCACTACCACCCAACATCCTTCACCACTACCACCCAACATCACAACCCATAACCACAAACCATCCTTCCCCACTTGCACCCACTATCCTTCCACACTTCCACCTACCATCCTTCCCTATACTACCCACCATCTTTTCCCACTACCAGCCACTATCGTTACTCGCTACCACAGACCATCCTTTCCTACTAGAACACACCATCCTTCTCAACCCACCATCCTTCCCCTCTACCACCCACCATCATTCCCAACTACCACTCACCATCCTCACTACCACCATCCTTTCTCACTGCCACCCACCATCTTTCCCCACTACCACCTACCATCCTTCCCCCACAACCATTCCACCATCCTTCCCCACTACCACCCACCATCCTCAAATCCACCCACTATTCTTCTCCACTGCCACTCACCATCCTTCCTTACTACAACCCACCGTCCTTCATTACTACAACCCACCATCCTTCCTTACTACAACCCACCATCCTTCCTCACCACAACCCACCATCCTTCAATAATACAACCCCCATCCTTCTTACTACACCCACCATCCTTCATTGCTACACCCACATCCTTCATTTCTACAACCCACCATCCTTCATTACTACACCCACCATCCTTCATTACTACAACCCACCATCCTTCATTACTACAACCCACCATCCTTCATTACTACAACCCACCATCATTCCTCACCACAACCCACCATCCTTCATTACTACAACCCACCATCCTTCCTCACCACAACCCACCATCCTTCCTTACTACAACCCACCATCCTTCCTTACTACAACCCACCATCCTTCATTACTACAACCCACTATCCTTCATTACTACAACCCAAGATCCTTCATTACTACAACCCACCATCCTTCATTACTACAACCCACCGTCCTTCATTACTACAACCCACCATCCTTCATTACTACAACCACCATCCTTCATTACACCAACCATCCTTCCTCCCACAACCCACAAACCTTTACTACACCCACCATCCTTCACTAACACCACACAATCCTTCACTAACACCACACAATCCTTCACTAATTCGGCTCAGATATAGGGGCAGAAAACGAGAGAGAGAGAGAGAGAGAGAGAGAGAGAGGGGGAGAATGCGAATATTAATTGACACAGGTTGATAGAGAGAAACTATCTAGAGAGGTACTACTGTCTTCTCAAATAAGTGTGATTTGGAAGCCTGGTAAATGTTTTGTACTCTGGCACGATTGCAAATCTTTTATCTCCCTGAAGAAGACGCAAGATTACAGGTATATCTTGCAAACTTCAACTTACACTCATTAAACGCTTATCTTTTATTTCATATTTTCTCTAAATTTGTTTATCCTGGTTTGGTCCTTGACCTGGCTCTAGGGAGGTTTGGTCCTAGACCTGGCTCTGGGGAGGTTTGGTCCTAGACCTGGCTCTAGGGAGGTTTGGTCCTAGACCTGGCTCTGGGGAGGTTTGGTCCTAGACCTGGCTCTGGGGAGGTTTCGTCCTAGACCTGGTCCTGGGGACGTCTGATCTGAGACCTGGCCCTGGGGACGTCTGGTCTGAGACCTGGCCCTGGGGACGTCTGGTCTGAGACCTGGCCCTGGGGACGTCTGGTCTGAGACCTGGCCCTGGGGACGTCTGGTCTGAGACCTGGCCCAGGGGACTTCTGGTCTGAGACCTGGTCCAGGGGATAATCATCCCAGAGCCTCTAACTGATAACTGATGTGATGTTAATTCTTTAGAAAACCGACATATTGAAGAATGAGACACTTGTGGGAATCTTTATTGAGGAAACGTTTCGCCATCCAGTGGCTTCTTCAGTCCAATACAGAGGAGAACGGTGGAAGATGAAGAGTTTGAGGTAATCAGTCCCTCAGCCTGGAGTCGATGTGTTCAGTCCATCAATCTCAAGTTGATGAGTGAAAGACGTGTGGAACAGTTCGGTATCTTAATGTAGAAACGTTTCGCCTGCTGAGCAGGCTTCTTCAGTGAGAAATATGACTTAAATATAGAAGACAGCAGAAGCAGAGGAGAGATGGTATAAACCTCGGTAATAGATACCGGATAACTGGGTGAGAAAACATTTCGGTCGTGGGACCTTGATCCCTTCTGAGAGGTCATCAAGGTCCCAGGACCGAAACGTTTTTATAATATGTCCTAGTGTTTCTTCACGTTTCTTTCAAAACCAGAGGTAAACAGAGGTGGTCAGTCCTTCAACCTTGAAGTAAATTTAGAGTTGGTCAGTCCCTCTGTCGTTGCCTGAGAGAGATCAGGTTCACTATCATGAGTCTTCACACTATGTCCTGGTGATGTTACCAGCTTGAGACACTGTTATGAGTCTTCACTCTGTGTCCTGGTGATGTTACCAGCTTGAGACACTGTTGTGAGTCTTCACACTGTTTCCTGGTGATGTCCCCAGCTTGAGACACTGTTACGAGTCTTCACACTGTCCTGGTGATGTCCCCAGCTTGAGACACTGTTACGAGTCTTCACACTGTTTCCTGGTGATGTTACCAGCTTGAGACACTGTTGTGAGTCTTCACACTGTGTCCTGGTGATGTTACCAGCTTGAGACACTGTTATGAGTCTTCACACTGTATCCTGGTGATGTTACCAGCTTGAGTCACTGTTACGAGTCTTCACACTGTGTCCTGGTGATGTTACCAGCTTGAGACACTGTCATGAGTCTTCACACTGTGTCCTGGTGATGTTACCAGCTTGAGACACTGTTACGAGTCTTCACACTGTTTCCTGGTGATGTTACCAGCTTGAGACACTGTTATGAGTCTTCACACTGTGTCCTGGTGATGTTACCAGCTTGAGAAATTGTTTGGTGATACTGACATGATGTGGAAAATACACATTTATTATAGGAAACGTTTTGCCACGAGTGGCTTCTTCAGTGATATAATTTGGGCACCACAGCTGGACACTATATTGAAGGTGCACTCAAACTAGGGCGACAAAGTAGACAAACTTTCTAACAATTAATATTATAATAGAGCAACAGTTAGGTATGTATATTTCCGAAACGTTTCGCCTACATGGTAGACGTCAGTCTAATTCAGAGGTAACTGTCGAGACAGCAGAAACAGTAGAAAGGGACTGACCACCTCAATACTGTTACTTTAAGCTGATGGACGGTTAGCCAGCCAGTGGTTTCTTCAGTCCAATACAGAGAAGAAAGGTGAAACATAAGGAGGAGAATGAGGTAATCAGTCCCTGGGGCTGGAGACGATGTGTTCAGTCCATCAATCTTGAGAAAAGATTGATGGACTGAACACTTTGACTCCAGGCTAAGGGACTGATTACCTCATTCTTCACCTTATCTTTTATTATTCTTTTCTGTATTCAACTGAAAAAGGCTAATATGAAGGCGAAATGTTTCGGTAAAAAAATACACCTATTTAAGTGTTATATATGTGTCTTACACACCTGTCTGCTGATTAATACCATATGCTGTGTTGCTAGCATATTGGCTGTGTTGCTAGCATATTAGCTGTGTTACTAGCATATTGGCTGTGTTACTAGCATATTGGCTGTGTTGCTAGCATATTAGCTGTGTTACTAGCATATTGGCTGTGTTGCTAGCATATTAGCTGTGTTGCTAGCATATTAGCTGTGTTGCTAGCATATTGGCTGTGTTACTAGCATATTGGCTGTGTTGCTAGCATATTGGCTGTGTTGCTAGCATATTAGCTGTGTTGCTAGCATATTAGCTGTGTTGCTAGCATATTAGCTGTGTTGCTAGCATATTAGCTGTGTTGCTAGCATATTGGCTGTGTTACTAGCATATTGGCTGTGTTACTAGCATATTGGCTGTGTTGCTAGCATATTGGCTGTGTTCTAGCATATTGGCTGTGTTTGCTATATTGGCTGTTTACTAGCATATTGGCTGTGTTGCTAGCATATTAGCTGTGTTGCTAGCATATTGGCTGTGTTACTAGCATATTGGCTGTGTTGCTAGCATATTGGCTGTGTTGCTAGCATATTGGCTGTGTTGCTAGCATATTGGCTGTGTTGCTAGCATATTGGCTGTGTTGCTAGCATATTGGCTGTGTTGCTAGCATATTGGCTGTGTTGCTAGCATATTGCTGTGTTGCTAGCATATTGCTGTGTTGCTAGCATATTGGCTGTGTTAGCTGAGCATATTGGCTGTGTTGCTAGCATATTGGCTGTGTTCTAGCATATTCTTGTGATATTGGCTGTGTTGCTAGCATATTGCTGTGTTGCTGCATATTGGCTTTTTCTAGCATATTGGCTGTGTTGCTAGCATATTGGCTGTGTTGCTAGCATATTGGCTTGTTACTAGCATATTGGCTGTGTTCTAGCATATTGGCTGTGTTCTAGCATATTGGCTGTGTTCTAGCATATTGGCTGTGTTGCTAGCATATTGGCTGTGTTCTAGCATTATGGTGTGTTGCTAGCATATTGCTGTGTTATAGCATATTGGCTGTGTTACTAGCATATTGGCTGTGTTGCTAGCATATTGGCTGTGTTCTAGCATATTGGCTGTGTCTAGATATTGGCTGTGTTTAGCATATTGGCTGTGTTCTAGCATATTGCTGGTTCTAGTATATCTTGTTCAGCATATTGCTGTCTAGCTATTGGCTGTTGAATTACGTGTTACTAGTATTGGCTTGTTGCATATTAGTGGATATCGCATATGCTGTTATAATTGGCTTGTAAGATTTGCGTTGTTAAGCGTATTGGACGTAGTTATGGAATTAATGGAGTAATCAGGATCTATATAATGGTCTTATAATGAGTATTTTTGGCATAATGATAACTGGATCTATAAGTCATATAAGTTGTTGAAACGTATGGTCAGTAATGAAGTACAGGTAATGAAGTACAGGTAATGAAGTACAGGTAATGGAGTATGGATAATGGAGTATGGATAATGGAGTATGGATAATGGAGTATGGATAATGGAGTATGGATAATGGAGTATGGATAATGGAGTATGGATAATGGAGTATGGATAATGGAGTATGGATAATGGAGTATGGATAATGGAGTATGGATATGGAGTATGGATAATGGAGTATGGATACTGGAGTATGGATAATGGAGTATGGATAATGGAGTATGGATAATGGAGTATGGATAATTTGTATTGTTATGGAAAACTATCACAGGTGATGTCACACAGGCAGGATGAGCACATCAGGGACAGGGGGGAGACACTCATTACCGAGTGAGGGACTGATGTCTTAATAACCCTCATACAATCATTGTGCTGTTAATATAACCATGACTTTCTCGTTAGTAAGGGTGATATATATGTCGTGTCTAATAGGTAAAATTGGTCAATTAGCAATCACTCATTTAAAATTAAGTCCTTTCTAAAATTTTCTCTTATTCGTTTAAAGATACTTTTTTTTTCATTTATGTTTATGTAAAAATTTATAATTTTGTACCAAGAGAAACTTTGAAAACTTACCTAACCTTATTATAACAAGCACAATTTAATTTAGCCTAACCCAACTAAATATATTTTAGATACGTTTGCAATAATTTAATAATAAACAAACACAATTAAATATATTTTTTTCGTTAGGGTCAGAATGATTTTGGCGAAATTATTGCATTCACAAATTTTCGCTTGTCTTATAATGCAAGAAGAGCGTTGCTATTTAAGCCAAAATCACAAGTTTTACCTAATCGGCACGACATATATATATATATTGGTAAACAGTAGACCACGATTCAATATTCAAGCCTTGTTCTACATACCAGGTTTTAACATAGATGAATCTTATTCACCTAAAGTAACATGGATGAATCTTAGTCAACTACATCAACATGGATGAATCTTAGTCAACTACATCAACATGGATGAATCTCAGTCGCCTACATCAACATGGATGAATCTCAGTCAGCTACATCAATATGGATGAATCTCAGTCACCTACATCAACATGGATGAATCCCAGTCACCTACATCAACATGGATGAATCTGTCACCTACATCAACATGGATGAATCTTAGTCAACTACATCTACATGGATGAATCTCAGTCACCTACATCAACATGGATGAATCTCAGTCACCTTCATCAGCATGAAAGAATCTTAGTCACCTACATCAACATAGATGAATCTTAGTCACATACATCAACATGGATGAATCTTAGTCTCCTACATCAACATGGATGAATCTTAGTCCAGTACATCAACATGGATGAATCTTAGTCCAGTACATCAACATGGATGAATCTTAGTCCAGTACATCAACATGGATGATTCTTAGTCCCCTACATCAACATGGATGAGTCTTATTCCCCTACATCAACATGAAGGAATCTTACAGTCCCCTACATCAACATGGATGAATATTAGTCCCCTACATCAACATGGATGAATCTTAGTTTCCTACATCAACCTTGATGAATCTTAGTCCAATACATCAACATGGATAAATCTTAGTCCCCTACATCAACATGGATGAATCTTAGTCACTTACATCAACATGGATGAATCTTAGTCCCCTACATCAACATGGATGGATCTTAGTCCCCTACATCAACATGGATGAATCTTAGTCCCTTACATCAACATGGATGAATCTTAGTCCCCTACATCAACATGGATGAATTTTACAGTCCCCTACATCAACATGGATGAATCTTACAGTCCCCTACATCAACGTGGATGAATCTTACAGTCCCCTACATCAACATGGATGAATCTTAGTCCCCTACATCAACATAGATGAATCTTACAGTCCCCTACATCAACATGGATGAATCTTAGTCCCCTACATCAACATAGATAAATCTTACAGTCCCCTACATCAACATGGATGAATCTTAGTCCCCTACATCAACATGGATGAATCTTAGTCCCCTACATCAACATGGATGAATCTTAGTCCCCTACATCAACATGGATGAATCTTAGTCCCCTACATCAACATAGATGAATCTTACAGTCCCTACATCAACTTGGATGAATCTTAGTCCCTACATCAACATAGATGAATCTTACAGTCCCCTACATCAACATGGATGAATCTTAGTCCCCTACATCAACATGGATGAATCTTAGTCCCCTACATCAACATGGATGAATCTTAGTCTCCTACATCAACATGGATGAATCTTAGTCCCCTACATCAACATAAATGAATTTTACAATCCCCTACATCAACATGGATGAATCTTACAGTCCCCTACATCAACATGGATGAATCTTAGTCCCCTACATCAACATAGATAAATCTTAGTCCCCTCCATCAACATGGATGAATCTTAGTCCCCTACACCAACATGGATGAATCTTAGTCCCCTACATCAACATGGATGAATCTTAGTCCCCTACATCAACATAGATGAATCTTACAGTCCCCTACATCAACATAGATGAACCTTACAGTCCCCTACATCAACATGGATGAATCTTACAGTCCCCTACATCAACGTGGATGAATCTTACAGTCCCCTACATCAACATGGATGAATCTTAAACTCAACTGATCGACGACTTTCTAATTTACGAAAATGATATAAAGTATTTTAAATACTCAGTTTAGATAATTTAAATAATAGAGTATTTCTCATAATAAGAAGTCAGATTATTTTCCTTCAAAAGCGCTAAACTTTTAAGGTTAAGTAGCACATGTAAAATAGGAGGAAATCAGGTTTGATTCGAGGAAGGGGAGAGTGGCTGTAAAATCTCAGAAAAAGAGAATTTTGATGGGAAAAATTCTGGCAGCTAGATTGATAGAGGTCTTGTCCTCTGTAGCAAGACTGAATCTCTGGGTCTGGACTCGTGTGGTGCTGGGTTCCAGGGCTGTGTATCTCTGGGTCTGGACACGTGTGGTGCTGGGGTTCAGGGCTGTGTATCTCTGGGTCTGAACACGTGTGGTGCTGGGGTCCAGGGCTGTGTAATTCTGGGTCTGGACACGTGTGGTGCTGGGGTCCAGGACTATGTATCTCTGGGTCTGAACACGTGTGGTGCTGGGGTCCAGGGCTGTGTAATTCTGGGTCTGGACACGTGTGGTGCTGGGGTCCAGGACTATGTATCTCTGGGTCTGGACATGTGTGGTGCTGGGGTTCAGGGCTGTGTATCTCTGGGTCTGAACACGTGTGGTGCTGGGGTCCAGGGCTGTGTAATTCTGGGTCTGGACACGTGTGGTGCTGGGGTCCAGGACTATGTATCTCTGGGTCTGAACACGTGTGGTGCTGGGGTCCAGGGCTGTGTAATTCTGGGTCTGGACACGTGTGGTGCTGGGGTCCAGGACTATGTATCTCTGGGTCTGGACATGTGTGGTGCTGGGGTCCAGGGCTGTGCATCTTGTTGTCTGGGCACAACATTTGGTCTTGAGACCCAGGGTGTGTATCTCGTGGGCTACTCTGTCTTACCAAGACCAGACCCACCAACTGTTGTCTGATGTGAAGTCATAGATGGGGGAGTAGTGGGAGGCTACGACTCAATATTGCGGGGTGGTAAGGAAACCCATCCTCAAGGCCAAGTCTTATGCATTATGTATCGGGAAATTCATCTCTATAGCCTCGGCTGTTACACATTCTCATCCATCCGTCAGATCGTACAGCATAACGGGGGCGCTACGAGCGCCTCCCGGGGACTAGGTCGAAATGGCCCTCAGGGCCGCTGTCCGTAAGGGTTATTTTAGGTGTGGTGGGAGCCTAACACGGCGGCCATTATGGCAGCAGAGGTTCATATTAATAAATCGAGGGGTGGCCCTATCACACTCAACCCACTGAGACGACCTCACATCTGACGACTTAATAAACTCGGCACACGCCATATTACACTCATGCTGAATACATTGTTCCCCCATTCTCCTTTTTTATTCACCGATGCTCTCTTATTCTCTCTCTCTCTCTCTCTCTCTCTCTCTCTCTCTCTCTCTCTCTCTCTCTCTCTCTCTCTCTCTCTCTCTCTCTCCATTTTAAGCTTACTTTCCGTCTTTATCTCCATTCACCCCCATTATTATTTTCTTTGCCCACTTCCTCACCCTCTTCGTTAGCTTTAGCTGTTACCTACATCATTTCTCTCTCAGGTTAGGTAAAATTGGTCAGGAAACAGGACAGGTGTTTCCTGACGCGGGTGTTAGTCTTATGATGACCCTCCAGTATAGCTTTTGGTCACTTGACCGAGGCCTTCAGCTGGCTTACCCGTCCACCACCTTTAAAAAATATGGAATCAAATTCCGAGTGGACTTGTGGTAATTCTACAAGAACCAAAAAAAAAAAAAAAATGAACACAAGACATGAGACAATTTGATTATAGTGGAAGTTGCATATGAATTAATAGGGTTATGAAAGCTTATTTCTTGGGTACCATTGATAATGGGTTGGGCAAACATTCTTGTTAGTAAGTTTGGGTTTGTAAAGGACCTGCCTAATTTGGGCCAGTAGGCCTACTGCAGTGTTCTTCCTTATGTTTTTATGTCAGCCACCTCGAATGGGCTGTCCATTTCCGGTCGTTTGATAACATCAAAGATGCGATAAACTAAAGAAGGTACAAAGAAGGCCACCCAAACTTGCATCATCTTTAAAAAACAAACTATACCAAGAAAGTCAAACCACGGTAGCGGGTGGGGTTTGAACTCGTAGCGAGTGTGTTCAAGACCCACCTGTTCCGTGGTTTCTTTGCAATCGTGTTATTACAATTTCGTGAGCCAAGGAAACCTTAAGGCGCTCATCTTCTTCTCATTAAACAGTAGTTAAGAGATGTTCACCTAAAAACCTCCATTTAGCTAGCCAGTGGCTTCTTCAGTCCAATACAGAGAAGAACGGTGGAAGAGAAGGAGGAGTTTAAAGGAATCAGTCCCTTATCCAAGAGCTGCTGTGTTCATTCCAACAGTTTTGAGAAAAATGCAGCATATGCAGGGAGAAGTGGCATAGATACTGCAGTCAGGTGAATAGAAGCAGAATAACTCACTTAGAAATATACCTAGTTGGATGAACCTTATTAAAGCTAGCTGGCCCAGTGGCTTACGTGACGGTCTGTAGTTTTGAGACTCTCTGACCGCGGTTTCGAACCCCACCCGTGGTATGTTTTAGCAGCAGTATATAAGCCACTTCTGACTGAACTTCAACTCCAGGCTGAGGGACTGATTACCTCATCTTCCACCGCTTTTCTCCATACTGGACTGAAGAAGCCACTGGCAGGCTAAACGTTTCGTCAGTAAAGATTCCCAAATGTTGCACATGTGCCTCATTCTTGTGGGTTTTCTAAACCATTGACTTGATAACCTTCAAGACACTAAGCGAAATCCACATAGTCAAGCCTGAAGATATTCTTGAAGTCTTTAGTAAACGGCGAAAGATTTATTCGTTTTTTAAAGGGATTTATTCGTTTTATAAGGAATTTATTTGTTTTTAAGAGATTTATTCGTTTTTTAAGGGATTTATTAGTTTTTAAGGGTTTTATTCATTTTTTTAAAGGATCTATTCGTTTTTGAAGGGGTTTATTCGTTTTTGAAGGGGTTTATTAGTTTTTGAAGGGGTTTATTCGTTTTTGAAGGGGGTTATTTGTTTTTGAAATGGGTTGTTCGTTTTATAATTGGTTAATTCGTTTTTGAAGGAGTTTATTCGTTTTTGAATGGATTTATTAGTTTCTGAAGGGATTTATTAGTTTCTGAAGGGATTTATTAGTTTCTGAAGGGATTTATTAGTTTCTGAAGGGATTTATTAGTTTCTGAAGAGATTTATTAGTTTCTGAAGAGATTTATTAGTTTCTGAAGGGATTTATTAGTTTCTGAAGGGATTTATTAGTTTTTCTGAAGGGATTTATTAGTTTCTAAAGGGATTTATTAGTTTCTGAAGGGATTTATTCGTTTTGGAAGGAATTTTTTCGTTTTTGATGGAATTAATTCGTTTTGAAAGGAAACTCTGGTCTCCCTTCAAACAGAATTCTTGAAGATTAAAATGATCCCACTTCAGAAAACTGTGATGTGCATATCACAGGAGTTGACAAAAAAATGAGCGAAATGGCGCCTGCTCAGTCCTGTAATAATCTAGTCATACTTCTACTTAAAATACGCCAGCAGTGAAGGTTTGAACTCGATCAGAAAAGTCATTCACGTGTTAGTACATAAAATCCAGTTATCTCGGTTTTTTCTAATTATCTTCAGGAAAGTTTGCGAATTGGCAGCTGCAAAACCCAAATCCAATTTAAACCTTCCTCTTAAGATACATTGATACTGGGTTTAGCTCTTAGTTATGATTTTAATAATAAGATTATTATTATTATTATTATTATTATTATTATTATTATTATTATTATTATTATTAGGATGCAGTATGTTGGAAGGTTTGAAGTCGATCAAAGGAGGCATTCTCCAGTTATCGCATGCTTGTCAATAATTCCCATTTTACTATGGGAGAAATCACAGTAAAATGCGTGATTGCTTCTCTTGCCTCTTCTTCCTGTTCCTCTAAAGATGTGTGTGGAAGCACACGAAAGCACTCAGATTATATTTCCTATTTTTACTATGTTGTCAAATTTGCACTCATATAGCTTAAACTAATTAAAAATCATTATTTAATCACTATTTAAATCACCATTTAAATCCCCATTTAAATAACTATTTAAAATCACCATTTAAATCACTATTTAAAATCACCATTTAAATCGCTTTTTATATCACCATTTAAATCGCCACTTAAATCACTATTTAAATCACTATTTAAAAATTCAAGCCATTTAAAAAAAAGGACATTCTGAAATTTTATGAAAATAAATATCTCGACATTTATAAAACAGAATTGACAAAATTAGCACATACACACTCCAGTAAAAATCCAAATCCCCTTCTAGGACAAGAAAGTGTTGAAAGTTTCAACCCGATCCGATAAGTCTTTCTTAAGTTCTCGCACAGATATCAAAATTGCTTGAAAAATCAAAGCTGATTTAATGTGGAGATTTCAATTTATAAACTAAATCTACGAAGGAAATATGACAAAATAAAACTCTATATTGGGCGAAACGTTGTCCCAATGAAAGCTTGTTCCGCAACTTTTGTCTTGACTTCAGGTCTCCTGAAGTCAGGTGCCCGTGTGCTGGTGAAGTGGCTCTTGATCCAAGGAATTGGACGTATCCTTCCTTCTCTTGGATTAAATCTGATTGCCTCCTCTTACCCCCTGGTACTGCGTGACCCCTACAAGTTTAGCGTTTCCTCCATGAATTCAATTAAAATAATATAATTGTCTTCAGATTTAGATGCGTCATATAATAATAATAATAATAATAATAATAATAATAATAATAATAATAATAATAATAATAATAATATGTATGTCGTGGCTAATAAGTAAAACTGGTCACTAAGCAAGAACTTATTTATAATTAAGTCCTTACTAAAAATCTCTCTTATACGCTTAAAGATATATTTTTTTCATTTATGTTAATGTAAAAATTAATAATTTTGTACCAAAAGAACCTTAGAAAACTTACCTAAACTTATTATAACAAACGCAATTTAATTTAGCCTAATCCAACTAAATATATTTTAGATAAGTTTACAATAATTTAATAATAAACAAACACAATGAAATATGTGTATATAGGATGGGGTCCACCTCTGGTGTCAATTGTGGGACCCATAGCCTCGGAGAAGTGGATAAAAAGACTTCAAGGAAGAATATTTAGATTTCTTTCTGAAGCCATTTGAATATTCCACTTCCCCTACCACCCCATCTTTTTTTTTTTTTTTTTTTTTACAAACTTTATTTCAATATGTGTATATATATATATATATATATATATATATATATATATATATATATATATATATATATATATATTATACAGGAACACCTAGAGGTATGTGTATCTCAATGTATGTACATTAATAGATGCAATAGATGTAGCCTTTAACGTATTTATACATAGTTACGCCTTGATACATCTCTCACTGCATATATACACAGCATTTACCAACTAGCCACATGGGTTTAGCGGTTCACGAAATATATCACAATACAATACCACTGTGAGGTCCGGAACTCCCATGGTAAAGCTTCATTGATCACGTCCAAAGTGTAACGTGTTTCCCATAATCATTGAGAGGAGCTGGGTCTCCCTCCCTCCCTCGTCACCCACCAAGACAACTTCACTGAAGTCGCCGTCACAACAGCCGATGGATGATGCCTTGGCACGCCACACCGACACTGCCAAATGAGTTCTCCATACGCGAAGAACCTATACTGAACGACGTCATTAAGTGCGTGAATCCTTCATTTGTAGTTTGACAAGTTCTTGGGATGGGTTCCTCTGAGGCTCTGGAACACCACGTATTCTTCACGTAATGTCCGTGACACGTGAATATTATTCCTCCGCTAACTTATATTTGTTATATTCCTGTATAATATTCTTGTAGAAGTACGCAAGGAGCATGACTACATTTATCACCGGGAATAGACTCTCGCACAGCCGTGCTAGTTCACAGTAAAGCGTGTTTTTTCTAGGCAAATTAGTCCAAAAACTTCCCTTGTTAAGGAAGGGTGGTAATGTGACTGTATATAGTAGCGCTAAGCCAGTATAAGCAATGAGTGATGGTAGAGAACAATTTTTAGTATATTGATTGGGTAATAAATCAGTGCTGATTTTTGGTGTTATAGGAAGGCGGAGATGATTTGTAAGATATTTCTTTTAAGTGGTAATGAAGGCGTCTGAAAGTGGTAGTTTACAAGAGAAGAATCACAAGGTATAATGAGAACCATGAATGATTACTGGATATCCCTGAGGGGTCTGATAATTCTTGCCTTTATTTTCTTATTCCTGAGAATACTTTCTCCGATCGGCTTCAAATTTTCAACGCTTGTGTACTTTAACTAAGGAAAGGGTTATGTAACTGTTGACATGTACATGTGCCCTCTAGTGAATGTTGCGTAGACCTTCAATTTTCGATTCCGTTCAATAATTCAGAATGCCTCTTCTGATCGACTTCAAACTTTCAACATTGGCGTTTCCTAATTCTAAGAAGGTGGGGTTTGATTCTTACTATTTTACAAATTTAATTTTTAATATGGTATGGAATTTATTTCCATAAAATACCTTGACATTTTATTTATATAGTTTTATTTGTTAATGGTTGATGGATTTCAAAAGGTGAACACCTTCTGTTAGGACCGAGGAACTGAACTCCTCCAAATTACCTATCCTCAGCATTATGGACTAATAACATCGACTCCAGGCTGTGGGACTGATTACCTCAAACTCCCAATTTTCAACTTTTCTCTGTATTGGACTGAAGAAGCCACTGGTTGGCGAAATATTTCCACAGTAAAGAGACCCAGGTATCATGTCGGTTCTCTGAACCATGTATCAACACACCCAGGTGTTGTACATGTGTCTTATCCATTAACGTAATGAAAGTCCATAAGGACTGACCACCTCAAATACTATTTCTCTAAGTTTGAGGGACTGATTACATCTTCGTTTAACTACTACACCTGCTGCCTCTGCATTTGACTGAAGAAGCCTCCTGTGTAGGCGAAACGTTTTAACAACTGCTGCACATGTGTCTTAATCAACTTATCGGTGTTTTACACCATTTTCAACATGGCCACACTTGCATGCAGTCAGGGGGGTCAGTCACCTGACATGAGGTCTCTTCCTCTCAACACAGTATCATGAAAAAAGACAGAAAACATTTCGCTACTCGCGGCGAAACGTTTCCTCTAATATATATATCCTGAACTGTACATAAGTGTCTTTCTTTTCACAGTAATATGTGTAACATAACATAGCATAACACTTTGCACTAATATCGCCAATGTACGAATATCCGCGGGTTCGAACCCCACCCGTGGTATGGTTTGATAATATCTATACATTTTCTGATAGTTATTATTTACTTCCTGTGCACAGGTTAGGTATTATAATAATTCAAATACTAATATTAATACTATTCACAGAATTATACAATAATAATACGATATTATTATTATATTTACAAAGTGTACTTATGGGCTGCAGTTTGTTTACTAAAATTGAGTACCAATGTAAGTCTCAGTTATAGATCTGGCTAATACTGTTTTATGGGTGCTGGCTGACTGGTCAGGTGAAGTGAGGTGAGAACCTGGGTCATGTGAGTTGACCTGCTGCATGGGTGAGGTCAGGCGCTAGCCAACAGGTCGGGTGAAGAGTGAGATAAAGGCCAAATAGTAGCATCTTGAGATTACGTCGCATCTCCCCAACGTACAGTTTACAGCATCCGGCAACAAAGAATGTGTAGTACACGGGGTCAAGACCACACACCTTATGGTCTGGGACCGACCACAACGGTAGGTGAAAGCATCAGGGGAAGGTGAATAGGAGCCCCTGATATCCAGACCGTGACAACATAGAACAATTTGAAGGGATATTCATGCGAGCCAAATTTCTACTGACAATTCTTGCAGCACCTCCCAGCATAGGACCTGACCCGTGCACCGGCCCAGATCACCCATGCAGCAGCCCAGATCACCCATGCAGCAGCCCAGATCACCCATGCAGCAGCCCAGGTCACCCATGCAGCAGCTCAGGTCACCCATGCAGCAGCCCAGGTCACCCATGCAGCAGCCCGGTCACAGACCGGGCCGCGGGGGCGTTGACCCCCGGAACTCTCTCCAGGTAAACCCATGCAGCAGCCCAGATCACACGAGACAGGTCCTCACCTCATCACCTGACCTCACGTACATAGCAGCACAGGTCAGTCACATAACCCAGGTCCTCATATCACTCAGTACCTGGCTCACCACCTGACTCAGCTCACTCACCACCTGACTCAGCTCACTCACCACCTGACTCAGCTCACTCACCACCTGACTCAGCTCACTCACCACCTGACTCAGCTCACTCACCACCTGACTCAGCTCACTCACCACCTCACAGCTCCCTCGTCGCCTTACTGTCTCTTCCACCAGAGTTACGTCGAACTGACGTATCACTATTTCTGTGAGTCACTAGAATCACGTCGTTATAACGTCAGCATTATCAAGTGACGCCACCAAAATTACGTCGTTACGACGTGTCAGTATTACCAAGTGACGTTACCATAGCTACGTCATTGTGACGTATCAATATTCCTGTGTGATATCACCAAAATTACGTCGTTTCAACGTGTCAGTATCACCAGGTGACGTCATTAGGGCACAGAAATGACATCGACGTCATTGTTAATACTTCGGGCGTGAAATTTAAAAACAGATTAACAAAAGAATGATTTTGTTGTTTGCATTTGTTCATGACGTAAAATAATTCTGATTTGTAATTACAGCTTTTGTAATATTTTTGAGGGTGAAATTTTTTTTTTGCGTAATTAAAATTATTTAAAGTATATTAAGAGTATTGTTGCACCCTTACACCTACCCTCATACTCGCCCTTAATCCTTCAGATTCTCCCTCATACTCGCTCTTAGTCCCTCAGATTCTTCAGCATATTCTCCCTTACCCCTCATACTCCCCCTTACTCCCTCAGATTCTCCTTCATACTCTCCCTTACTCCTTCATACCCTTCCCTAGATTCCCTTTCATACTCTCCCTTACTCCTTCATACCCTTCCCCAGATACCCCCACAAACTCTCCCCTACTCCCTCATATTTTCCCCCATATTCGCCCTTACTCCTTCAGATTCTCCATCATACTCTCTCTTTCTCCCTCACACCCTCCATTACTCCCTCAGACTCTCCTTCATACTCTCACATTCTCCCTCGTACGCTCCCATATATCTTCATTCTCTCCCTCACACCCTCCCTAACACTCTCCCTCCCGCCCTCTCCCCCTCACACCCTCCCTAACACTCTCCCTCCCGTCCTCTCCCTCCCGTCCTCTCCCCCTCACACCCTCGCTAACACTCTCCCTCCCTCCCTCTCTCCCTCACACCCTCCCTCTCTCCCTCACACCCATCACCACCAAAGTTCTGACCTCATCACACAAACATTGACGCTGGTATATACGATTTCACTTCTCCTCACGGGAGAGGCGCTTGTTTACGAGATCGTTGGGCCATGCAACGAGGTGGTTAGACACACGCAAACTGCCCCTCAGCCATCCAGGGCAGACGTAAACTATAGTGTTTACCCAAACTGCCGGAGCTGTTTTTATGACGAGGCCCTTCAAGGCGATTATTGTCTGTGAGCACAGTCCATCCTGGGTTGATATTGATCCCTGGCACTCTGGCACTCTCGCTCCACCCGAAGTGTGTGTACTTACCTGGTTGTACTTACCTGGTTGTACTTATCTGATTGTACTCACCCGGTTGTACTTACCTGGTTGTATTTATCTGATTGTACTCACCCGGTTGTACTCACCCGATTGTACTCACCCGGTTGTACTCACCCGGTTGTACTTACCTGGATGTACTTACCTGGTTGTACTTATCTGATTGTACTCACCCGGTTGTACTTAACTGATTGTACTCACCCGGGTGTACTTACCTGGTTGTAATTATCTGATTGTACTACTACCACTACTGCTGGCACTAATTCTACGTCCAACACTAATACCATTACTACTTCTATTACTACTTCAAATATTACTAATACTATTACTACATATACTATTACTACTAGTAGTGCTATTAGTACTATGCTAGTACAACTAGTGCAACTACTTCTGCTACTACTATTAATACTATTACTATTAGTACAACTAGTACTACTAGTACAACTAGTACTACTACTAAAACTATTACTATATTACTAGTAGTAGTACTACTACTAGTACAACTATCGCCCGCTATCGTATTGTCATCGGGACTTTTCTAATTTTCTTGCCCAAGTTATGACTTGACAATAGTCGATGTAGGGGCAAAACATCGTCATAAGGTTTCTCTCCTAAATACGGGCTTTTGTTGGATTGTTCCACTCATGGAACAATTCATTGCACAGGCGCTGTATGATCCATAAGAGTTTAGCGCACAAGGAGGGGGGGATATAACGATCCAGGGACGGTATTGTGGCATGGTTGTGGGTGAGTAAGCCGAGTCATAGCTCCTGGACCCGCTGTTTAGCTAGCTGCAGACAGTTAAAATAACTGACGGGAACTGATGCTGACAATTGGTATAGAAGAAACTTAGGCAAACACCAGGACACAACGTTTCGGTCCCGGGACCTAAATCTCGAGCCCAGGACCGAAATATTTTCTAATATATATCGTAGTGTTTGGTCACGTGACCATTTTAAATCATACCTATTCTTTAAGCTACGTAAGTAATCTACCAGATCATCCAGGTCATTCCCACGTAAATATAATTTTTTTATTAAATCTCACTCCACTGACAGCGAAAAAATCAGAGTCCAAGTGAGCAAGAAAATTGAAGAGGGCAACACAGTGGGAGCAATCAGAATTATCACCAGTGAAGATACAGTTGCCCCCAGAGATGCTGACACTGCTGAAGCACTTAGAGGAAAGCACCCTGCCAGGGAAACCAGGGGTACCAACAGTTCCAACACCTCTGTCCCCACTGTGGAACCACTGATTGTGCAAGACTCGGACATTTACAAAGCAATAATGTCATTCCCTTCCGGCTCTGCTGGGGGTTACACTGGAATAAGGCCACAACATTTAAAGGAAATGGTTAATCCAGTTATCGGGGAGATTGCAGAGACACTGCTGTCAGAGATCACAAGGTTCGTCAACAATTCCTTGGCTGGTCTGATTCCTGACGAGATTAAACCTTTCTTTTTGGAGCATCACTTTGTGCCCTTAAAAGAAGGATGGAGGAATTAGGCCAATCGCAGTGGGCAACACGTTTCGCCGCCTCGTTTCTAAAGCTGCTGTCAGAAGTATTCGCGCAGAGGCAGCCATCATGCTTCAACCAAACCAGCTTGGCTTTGGGGTCTCTCAAGGAAGTGAAGCAGCGGTTCATGCAACAAGGGCATATATCGACAACCTGCCTGAGGACAATGCAGTGGTTAAATTAGATTTCAAGAATGCATTTAATCTCCTGAAAAGGGACGTAGTATTAGCAGCTGTACAAGAACATTTTCCAGGTCTCTTCCCTTTTGTTTCAGCTGGATATAGCAAGGAATCAATGCTCCTGTTTGGAGAGCATGAAATCACATCATCAGAGGGTGTCCAGCAAGGGGACCCTCTCGCACCATTTCTCTTCTGTATAGCAGTTAGGGAAATCACAGTAAGACTGACCAGTGAGCTAAACATCTGGTTCCTGGATGATGGCACACTAGCAGGTACAAAGGAGTCCCTTGTAGATGATCTTACACAGGTGATGACACAGGGACAGGAAATGGGTCTCATCCTGAATCCATCCAAATGTGAAATCATATCAGTCAATCAACAAGTGATAGATGCAGTGCTATCAAAACTACCAGGAGCAACAGTCATTGCCCCTACTAATAGTGTCTTGCTTGGAGCACCTCTGGGAAGAGATGCCATTGACACAATTCTCAGGAAGAAACTGGAAGAATTGAGGAGAATGGAACAACGAATAGGCAATCTTGACACCCATGATGCCTTGTACCTCCTCACAAAATGCTTGAGTCTGCCCAGGTTGACATATTTCCTAAGATGTGCTCCTTCATATGATAATCCTATACTGCACGAATATGACAGTATCCTGAGGCAGATCTTTACTAAAGTACTTAACCTTACTCTAGAAGATGGGCAGTGGGACCAAGCTACACTCCCAGTCAGACTAGGAGGCATTGGTGTCCGCAAGTCATCTCAGATTGCTCTACCTGCTTTCCTGTCTTCATGCATTGCATCCAGAGGGCTTGTAGCAGCAATTCTCCCTGAACATCTTAGGGACACGATTGGAATCCATGACCAAAAGTTCGTTGATGGAGCCAGGATCTGGGATAACCTAACAGGCTCTGAAACCAGGCCTGCTCCCCCAACAACTACAAACAGTCGCACTGGGATGGCCCAATAGTAGAGAATATAGCCTCAGCAATGCTTCAGAGTGTGTCAGGGAAGGATAGAGCCCGCCTACTTGCAGTGAGAGCTCCTCATGCAGGGGACTTTCTTTTGGCTGTTCCCAACTCCAGCCTTGGCACACGCCTCGACCCACAGACCATCCGCATTGGTGTTGCCCTTCGACTTGCCGCCCCTATTCTCGCCGAACACAGGTGTATTTGTGGCAGTGAAGCAGCAGACCGATTCGGGTACCATGGTCTTGTGTGTCGTAAATCCGGGGGAAAGATTGCAAGACATGAAGAGGTTAATAACATTATCAAGAGGAGCCTCACAACAGCCGGATGCCCAGCAGTAAGGGAACCACCCCAACTATGCAGATCTGATGGCAACCAAAAGCGTCCAGATGGTATCACCCTTCAAGCCTGGACAGACGGCAAGCAGGTGGTGTGGGACTACACATGTGCATCTACCTTGGCTGATACCTATCTCCAGTACACCAGGGAGGAAGGAGGGGCTGCTGCCACCTTCAGGGAGTCCCAGAAGTCGAGAAAATATGGAGAACTTGCCCATCATTATATGTTTGTTCCCATAGGCTCAGAGACCCTTGGCTCATGGGGAAAGAGTGCATCTAAGTTCCTCAAGGAGCTGGGCAAAAGACTCAACAGGGTAACTAGGGATCCCAGGGCAGCTAGTTTTCTGTTCCAGCGACTCAGCGCTGCTGTTCAGAGGGGTAATGCATGCTGTATTCTGGGCACGCGCACCAGCTCGGAAGAGCTGGATGAGATTTTCGCATTATAATCAGTGACAAAGATGTAACAATATGTACTAGACATGTATCTCTCACCTCGTGTACTGCATATGCCATCTTTATATCAACAATGTATCTCTCAAATCTTTTGTACCATATTATGTAATAAAACATACCTATTGGTAAAAAAAAAAAAATTAAAAGATGGGGTGGTAGGAGAAGTGGAATATTCAAATGGCATCAGGAAGAAATCCAAATATTCTTCCTTGAAGCCTTTTATCCACTTCTCCGAGGCTATGGGTCCCACAATTTGTACCAGAGGTGGACCCCATTATATATATATATATATATATATATATATATATATATATATATATATATATATATATATATATATATATATATATATATATTTATATTATTTTAATGTAATTTTTGCAATTATCCTCTGTATTTGAGTTTATCGAAATTCTTCCTGAGCATTTTCAAAAATTTCTAGAACATATGTATGCATTCTTAGGAAATAAATCAATTATTATTATTATTATTATTATTATTATTATTATTATTATTCATAGTTTTCTCTTGATAAATTGTTCCCTAACCTTCCTCCGTTTTCTCCCTACTGCAGACGGATGTTCCCTACAGTAAGAGTGTCCTTCACGGGTCTCAAGAGCGAGGATCGCTACCTGGTGCTCCTGGATATCGTCCCTATGGACAACAAGAGATACAGGTGTGTGTGTTTGTGTGTATGTTTGCAGTGTAATTGCACATTTGTAACTACAGCAGCACAGATGTGCCACTATGCCTTTAAAGCTCTGATCATATATATGTCGTGCCGAATACGTAAAATTTGTTATTTTGGCTTAAATAGCTAAAATATATTTAGTTGGGTTAGGCTAAATTAAATTGCGCTTGTTATAATAAGGTTAGGTGAGTTTTCTAATGTACTTTTGGTAGGGGTCGTCCTAGAAAGGGTTGGAGGGAAGGGGTAAAGGAGGTTTTGTGGGCGAGGGGCTTGGACTTCCAGCAAGCATGTGTGAGCGTGTTAGATAGGAGTGAATGGAGACGAATGGTTTTTGGGACATGACGATCTGTTGGAGTGTGAGCAGGGTAACATTTTGTGAAGGGATTCAGGGAAACCAGTTAATTGATTTAGTTGGACTTGAGTCCTGGAAATGGGAAGTACAATGCCTGCACTTTAAAGGAGGGGTCTGAGATAGTGACAGCTGGGAGAGACTTTTCTCAGCTGTCGTATCTGAGCTCCTCTGCAAAGACAGTGATTATGTATGAGTGTGGTGAAAGTGTTGAATGATGATAAAAGTATTTTCTTTTTGGGGATTTTCTTTCTTTTTGGGTCACCCTGCCTCGGTGGGAGACGGCCGACTTGTTGAAAAAAAAAAAAAATATATATATATATATGTATATATAATATATATATGTATATATAATATATATATATATATAATATATATATATGTATATATAATATATATATATAATATATATATATTATATATAATATATATATATATATATATATATATATATATATATATATATATAATATATATATATATAATATATATATATATATATATATATATATATATATATATATATATATATATATATATATATATATATATATATATATATATATATATATATATATATATATATATTTACAATGTTTGAAGAGCCTGCTAATCCCTGTTTTAAAGTATACTAATAACTATCCACTATATTTAACAAGAAAAACCTTCTGTTATCCTTTCCACCCCATTTTTTCTTCAATTTGCATCAGTGGCTTCGTGTTATTCCTGCTCTTGGTACTAAGAAATCTTCTTTACATATTTTTTCATGTCCATATAAGCCATTATATGTGCGTGCGTGTGTGTGTGCTTCGGAGATAGGTTGGGTGTGATGTAGACCTCTGAATCTAGCTCAGGCAAGCGATGTACTTCCTCTCTCTCCTTGTTCTCTCTTCCTCGTCATCCATTCTCCTACACATTACCTACGATTCATTTCCAGTAACTTCTTATCTGTACTATTCCTGTCCAGACGGTTTTAAAATTGTGATAAATGGTTTAAAACCTACAAGTTGAAGATTGAAACACTTGTGCAACATATGGGAATCTTTACTGAAGAAACGTTTCGCCACACAGTGGCTTCATCAGTCCAATACAAAGCAGAGAGGTGTAAGGAGAGGAGGAGTTTGAGGTAATCAGTCCCTCGGCCTGGAATCGATGTGTTCAGTCAATATGGCCGTAGAAGTGGCTTATATACTGTAGTGTTTACTCTCCCCTATACTTTCTTATCTAAATACAGTGATAAGTACGTTTCACAATTTGCAAAGTGACTGAAATTATTTCGAAACGTTATTTCAGACCAGGGTAAGACTGGAACGCTTTTACGATTTGTTAAGAGACACGTAAGTTCCCTTGTCTTCTAATAACATGTTCATGTTCCCAATACAATCTACCTTATTCATAATTACTATCGCATTAATTTGTCTGTTTCGTAAGGTGAAGTCCAGGATCTTTCCTTAATTCATTGTATAACTTAACAAATCTTTGAGGACAATTGTGTTGCAGAGGTCTGAGTCTGCAACACACCACACACCCACACACACACACACACACCACACACACACACACACCCACACACACACACACGCCACACACCACACGTATATATTTTACACTCAGATACACATGCTGCCGCGGAACCTCCACCACCTGTATTTCTTCTACTAGTTCTACTATTACTACTTCTATTACTACTCTTACTACTACTACTATTACTACTCTTACTACTACTACTATTACTACTACTATTACTACTCTTACTACTACTACTATTACTACTACTACTACTATTACTGCTACTATTACTATTACTACTACCACTACTAGTATTACTACTACTACCACTATTACTGCTATTACTATTACTACTCTTACTACTACTCTTACTACTACTCTTACTACTACTACTATTACTGCTACTAATATTACTACTACTACTACTACTATTACTGCTACTACTATTACTACTGCTACTACTATTACTACTACTACTACTATTACTGCTACTACTATTACTACTACTACTACTATTACTGCTACTACTATTACTACTACTACTATTACTACTACTATTACTACTACTACTATTACTGCTACTACTACTACTATTACTGCTACTATTACTACTACTATTACTACTACTACTACTACTATTAGTACTACTGCTATTACTACTACTACTATTACTGCTACTACTATTACTACTACTATTACTACTACTACTACTACTATTAGTACTACTGCTTTTACTACTACTACTATTACTACTAATACTATTACTACTACTATTACTACTACTACTATTACTGCTACTTTTACTACTACTACTACTATTACTGCTACTATTACTACTACTATTACTACTACTACTACTATTAGTACTACTGCTATTACTACTACTACTATTAGTAATATTACTATTACTACTACTACTATTACTGCTACTATTACTACTACTACTACTACTACTATTAATAATACTATTATTTCTACTACTACTACTACTACTACTACTACTACTACTACTACTACTATTACTATTACTGCTACTACTACTATTCTACTTACTACTATACTACTACTACTATTACTACTAATACTACTATTACTACTATACTACTATTACTACTCTCTACTATTACACTACTACTACTATTCTTACTCTAATACTACTATTACTACTACTACTACTATTACTACTACTACTATTACTACTACTACTACTACTACTACTACTACTATTACTACTAATACTACTATTACTACTACTACTACTATTACTACTAATACTACTATTACTACTACTACTACTATTACTACTAATACTACTATTACTACTACTACTATTACTACTACTACTATTACTACTACTACTATTACTACTACTATTTCTACTATAACTCCTACTACTATTACTACTACTACTATTTCTACTCTTACTACTACTACTATTACTACTACTACTGATAATGTACACACAGGTACGCGTACCACCGGTCGTCGTGGTTGGTAGCAGGGAAGGCCGACCCACCACCTCCCTACCGTCTCTACGCTCACCCTGACTCACCCTACACCGGCGACCAACTTAAGAAACAGATTGTCTCCTTCGAGAAAGTCAAACTCACCAACAACGAGATGGACAAACACGGCCACGTAAGTAGTTCCTACCATTGTATCACATCTCATATTTTATGTCTTTCCTTCAGTTTATGTCCCCCAAAAAAGTTCTTTGTAGTTAGTTATTTTATGAATATCAGTTAGTCATGGGCCAGTATTCAGTCAATAATACGATTTTTTCAGTCTTGTTGAAAATTCATGAATATTTTTTTAAACTTTTTTAAAGGACAAGCAATGGCCCTCAAGTCGTGATGATTTTAATGCAATTTCAATATTTTCTTAGAATTCTAAGCGACCGTCCTTAACACACTTTAAAAATTCCTAATAAATTACAAGTAACATTTACTTAAGCCTGACGTAGCATAGAGTTGAGCACTCTGAAGTTAGAACACGAATGGTGTATAATACTGAGAAGATAAAAAAATACACATGTGCAACATCTGTGTATCTTTATTGTAGACGTTTCGCCCTCCAGTGGATTTATCAGCACAAATTCAAGGACATAATGTGAAGACTGTAGAACTATTTACAAAAACGAGGTAATCAGTCCCTCAGCCTTGGAAATACTTCAAGACTACAGTGTTCTTCACTAACTCCAAACCTTAGGGACTGATTACCTCGTCTTTAGTATATGGTTCTATAGTCTTCCTATTATGTCCATGTATTGTACTGATAAAGCCACTGGATGGCTAAACGTGTATAAATAAAGTTACCCAGATGTTGCAGATGAGTTTAATTCTTTACTCTTACGTTTATTATAATTCATAAGACCACTGACACATGAAGCCGTGTGGAATCCTACCTGTGTACTCAGACTCCCGTGGTCCTCCTGCAGATCGTACTCAACTCAATGCACAGATACCAGCCCAGGATCCACCTGGTGAGGCGCCACGACTCCGGTCAGGGACCCGTCGCGGACCTCGATCTGGAAGACCACAAAACATTCATCTTCCCTGAAACAGTTTTCACTGCCGTCACTGCCTATCAGAATCAGTTGGTAAGTAGCGTCACTGCCTATCAGAATCAGTTGGTAAGTAGCGCCACTGCCTATCAGAATCAGTTGGTAAATAGTACCTTTCAGAGGTGCAGTTGCTTGACTTGATGCCTACTCTATCTTATTTTCACTCTCAGCTGGACTTGCAGCTGTTTGGGTCACAATCAAAACGACCTGGGTTTGATTTCTGGGTGATGCGAGATGTTTACTCATGTCTATTACCACTGTTAATTAGCAGTAAATAAATACCTAGGACATAATCCACAAATATGAGTCGCATCTCGGGGGAGGAAGAAGTACCACAGGGAAAAGCAAGCCACGGTACATGGCTTTGGGTTATTAATCCTCCTCAGGGTTAATAAGTCTGATTAACTTCTGATCAAATCGGTTCAAGTTCACTATTGAGCGAAACGTGCAAAGTCAAGGTTTTTCTGCATTACGCATCTTTAAACCCATTGTTGAGAATATTTGTGTGAGGTCAGACAAATTATGAGAGAGAGAGAGAGAGAGAGAGAGAGAGAGAGAGAGAGAGAGAGAGAGAGAGAGAGAGAGAGAGAGATAGAGATAGATAGATAGAGATAGAGATAGAGATAGATAGATAGAGATAGAGATATTAGCAACCTCGACGAGACTAATAGAGAAAAAAACACAAAGCCTAAATAGTTGCCCTTAATTCATTATTATTTTTTGAGGATTTTATCAGCGTCATCTATTACACGAGCTGCCACACTCAGCACTGGTTGCCATACTCAGCACTGGTTGCCATACTCAGCACTGGTTGCCACACTCAGCACTGGTTGCCACACTCAGCACTGGTTGCCATACTCAGCACTGGTTGCCACACTCAGCACTGGTTGCCACACTCAGCACTGGTTGTCACACTCATCACTGGTTGTCACACTCATCACTGGTTGCCACACTCAACACTGGTTGTCACACTCAGCACTGGTTGCCATACTCAGCACTGGTTGCCATACTCAGCACTGGTTGCCACACTCAGCACTGGTTGCCACACTCAGCACTGGTTGCCATACTCAGCACTGGTTGCCACACTCAGCACTGGTTGCCACACTCAGCACTGGTTGTCACACTCATCACTGGTTGCCACACTCAACACTGGTTGCCACACTCAGCACTGGTTGTCACACTCAGCACTGGTTGCCACACTCAACACTGGTTGCCATACACAGCACTAGTTGCCACACTCAGCACTGGTTGCCACACTCAGCACTGGTTGCCACACTCAGCACTGGTTGTCACACTCAGCACTGGTTGCCATACTCAACACTGGTTGCCATACACAGCACTGGTTGCCATACTCAGCACTGGTTGCCACACTCAGCACTGGTTGCCATACTCAGCACTGGTTGCCACACTCAGCACTGGTTGCCATACTCAGCACTGGTTGCCACACTCAGCACTGGTTGCCATACTCAGCACTGGTTGCCACACTCAGCACTGGTTGCCACACTCAGCACTGGTTGTCACACTCATCACTGGTTGTCACACTCATCACTGGTTGCCACACTCAACACTGGTTGCCACACTCAGCACTGGTTGTCACACTCAGCACTGGTTGCCATACTCAACACTGGTTGCCATACACAGCACTAGTTGCCACACTCAGCACTGGTTGCCACACTCAGCACTGGTTGCCACACTCAGCACTGGTTGTCACACTCAGCACTGGTTGCCATACTCAACACTGGTTGCCATACACAGCACTAGTTGCCACACTCAGCACTGGTTGTCATACTCAACACTGGTTGTCATACTCAACACTGGTTGCCATACTCATCACTGGTTGTCATACTCAACACTGGTTGTCATACTCAACACTGGTTGCCATACTCAGCACTGGTTGTCATACTCAACACTGGTTGCCATACTCAACACTGGTTGCCACACTCAGCACTGGTTGCCATACTCAGCACTGGTTGCCATACTCAGCACTGGTTGCCACACTCAGCACTGATTGCCACACTCAGCACTGGTTGCCATACTCAACACTGGTTGCCACACTCAGCACTGGTTGTCACACTCAGCACTGGTTGCCATACTCAACACTGGTTGCCATACACAGCACTAGTTGCCACACTCAGCACTGGTTGCCACACTCAGCACTGGTTGCCACACTCAGCACTGGTTGTCACACTCAGCACTGGTTGCCATACTCAACACTGGTTGCCATACACAGCACTAGTTGCCACACTCAGCACTGGTTGTCATACTCAACACTGGTTGCCACACTCATCACTGGTTGCCACACTCAGCACTGGTTGCCACACTCAGCACTGGTTGCCATACTCAACACTGGTTGCCACACTCATCACTGGTTGCCACACTCATCACTGGTTGCCATACTCAACACTGGTTGCCACACTCATCACTGGTTGCCATACTCACCACTGGTTGCCACACTCATCACTGGTTGCCACACTCATCACTGGTTGCCATACTCATCACTGGTTGCCACACTCAGCACTGGTTGCCACACTCAGCACTGGTTGCCATACTCAACTATCATATTACCTATTTATGGCAGTTTACTTATTGCATCTTACATATTGCTTCATTTTACTTATTACTATTATTATTATTATTATTATTATTATTATTATTATTGTTATTTTTATTTTTATTAATAGTATTATAATTATTTTTATTTTTTTTATTTTTATAATTTTATGGTCATTATTATTATAATTATTATTCATTTTTATTATATTTGTATTTTAATTATGTATTATAATAATACTATTATTATAATAATAATAATAATAATTATTATTATTATTATTATTATTATTATTATTATTATTATTATTATTATTATTATTATTATTATTATTATTATGTAACGCTAATAATATATCAATTACATATTACGTTTTCCATTAAACTAGCGACTAAGAATTTTTTCTATAGACCATTTTGAAATTTCTTCAGCGGAGAATTTTGAAACTGCATCGCCAGAGAATTTATAAGCTTCATTAATGGAAATTTTTGGAAGCTTTTTTCAACGAAGCTTTTTTTTCTTAAGCTGAGTCGATACAGAGAAGATCAGCAACAGCGTCTTCTGTAATTTAGTATTTTCAATAGACATTTAGGTATCCCCCGAAGACGGATATTTAGGTATCCCCCCAAGACGGATATTTAGGTATCCCCCCGAAGACGGATATTTAGGTATCCATCCGAAGACGGATATTTAGGTATCCCTTCGAAGACGGATGTTTAGGTATCCCCTTGGAGACGGATTTTTAGGTCCCCACGAAGACGGATATTTAGGTATCGTGTCTTTTAAGAACGGCTTCAGTTTTCAATGGCTGATGTGTATTTTCTGAATGGCTAACGTTTTTAATGGCTGACGTGCCTTTTAAGAACGTTTAAGCTGCGTCAGTCACTGACGCAGCTTATAAACAGATTGGTACCTAAGACTTCTGGGTTTTGTAGATGCAGATTTGAGAAATTTGCTACAAAGTTTAATAAAAATGACAACAATGGTACATAATGCCGACTAGTCGAGGAAGGAGACATAGGTGCGGTACCTGAGTATCTCGATCTGAAGACGTATTGCAGACCAGTGGATTTCTTCAGTTCCATAAGGAGATGATATACGAAGTCAGTAGAAGTTGATGTAATCAGTCCCTCCCCAGCCTTGCAGTACTTTAAAACAGGAGAGAATATGTGGTAGTCAGTCCCTCATCCCACACAGCAACACACACACACACACACACACACACACACACACACACACACACACACACACAATATAGAGGCCAAGAATAGAAGAAATCAGGTATGTGAACAAGTTAACCAGAAACGAATAAATAAGAGTAAGAGAAGCCGAGTGACAATATTAGAATAACATGAGCAGGAAAGCCGAGTTAGAACCGATATTTCATCCCCGTCACACCAGAAAGACCACAGTAAAAGACCAGGCAATAAGACTTAAGCAGGAAGAAGAGCTTAGGAGGATTGCGAGAAGCGGAACGGTCAATTTCAAGTGTGTTCTTGGTGAGAGCAGCGGCAACACCAGAGAGTCAAAGACATCGGGTTCAATAATAATTTACTAAGGAGGTGGACGGGTAAGCCAGTGGAAGGCCTCGATCAGATGACCAAAAGCTCCATCATCTGCGGGTCATCATATGACTAAGACCCGCGTTAGGAAACACTTGTCCTGTTTCCTGACTTCTGGACACAACTTAACTGGGAAAGAGGTGGAAAAGAAGTATTTTGAGAGAGCAATGGGGTCCTGAAAACCTGTCTCCATGGATTTTGAGAGAGGAAGACGAAGCCCTACCTGAGCCATTAGATGAAAATTACAAGTCAAATGATATGGGGTAAATGCCAGAGATCTGGAAGACAGCAAATTATTATAATTTCAATATTTTAGAAAGGAGACAGGAAGCATTAAACTAGAGAGCATTATCTCTGGCATGTGTAGCGTATAAGGTGCTAGAAATTATCAGGAGACTTGTGGAGCACCTGGAGAGATGTGGTGCTACTAACGATAATCAGTACTGGTTTAAAGATGGTAAATGTTAAATCACAAACCTCTTGGAGTTCCATTGTTAAATAAGAGAAGAAAGAGGGAGAGATAGAAATTGTACTGTCATGAGGAGAAGACACTAACAGAAGACACAACAGTAGATCAAAGAGCATCTTACAGGAGGACAACAAAGAGAGTTGATTGTCCGAGAAGTCAGAATATATAATAAATAATGTGTGTATTGCTGCTTGTGGCTGTTCTGTATCTGTTGTTGTTGCTGCTGCTGCTGCTGCACAATAAGAATCCTTCAATAATGCTTCTGGTATATATGAATGACATACCAGAAGAGATACTCAAATATACCCCAGCTTGCAGATGAGGTGAAATTAAAGAGGATAATAAAAAGAGCGATAAAAAAACAAGGAAAAACTACAGTTAAACCTGAACAAACTGGTGAGGTAAGTGGCTTCTTCAATACAACTCACCAGCAAAAAACAAGTTTATAAAAATAGGGTAATGGCCCAGACTAGAGTATAGGCAGGGGGCTGCAAACCTCAGTTAAGATCTAGGGGTGAGCATAGTGCCACCCACATCACCAGAGGCTAGCATCAACCTCTGAAGCGAATGCTCAATGGTAAATCTAAAATCAGCCTTCAGGAATACCAACACAGTCATTCATATCTGCATATTCGACATATATTAGATCTACCTTGGAGTATGCAGCGCCAGCACGGAACCCTCTCTAGATAAAGCATGCTAAGATGCTGGAAGAAGGGCTGAGGTATGCAACGAGACGAGTCTCAAAACTAAGGAAAGTAAAAATAATAATTATAATAATTTATATTTCAGCCAGATACAATGTATAGAGATGGGCGACATGTAGGTAAGCATGCTGAAAGATTATTATGCAGCTCATTTGGGAGAAGCAAAAGGAACAAGATCGTGAGTAAAACAGCCATTATCGATATAACAAAGTGGAACAGCAAGCAGCTGGCTGCATCACACACACTCATACCTCTTTACCAACCACGAAAATATCACACCCAACAAAAAGCGAAAATTTGAAGTGTGATTCATTTTTGCAGCTTCCCTCCGTGATTATGCAGTCGAATGGTTGCCTGTGGGAGGCCACCAGAGGTCGCTGGAGGCCAGCACCATCACTGGCCGCAAAAACAACCCACATCACCAATGATTAAGTTATTCGTGGCCCGCTGGGAAATCCGGCTGCATTAGCCCAATACGCTGACTGCGTCATTGAACGCCGCCTGCCAAATGCCGTGACACGAAATTGTCGCAATTGGAATTAGTTGGATTAAAACACCAAGTTGACGAACGGTACACGGAATCAGTGTCTGGCTTTGATAAGGTAAACGCCGAGGCCATTGCAAGCATGACCACAATTATTCCACAGTTTGCTGCCGATAGCGCATTGATTACTGTTCAAAATACGATGAAACAACCACACATCCATTGCACCTGAGCTGTCAATTGACATGGCGTAGTAGAGTACCTCCGCTGTGGTAGTGGTAGATGTGATCACCATTGATTGAACGTGTCCTCAATTTGCCAGGGTTTGCTATGCTAGCACTAGGCGGGTTTTTGGGAGACTATCGGTGCTGCACTGACGAAGTAGCAACCGCTGCTCCCGTGTTAGTGATATGGTAATGCAATATTGATAATGCTGCTCGGGAGGGGAGGGGAGGGGAGGGGGAGATGGGTTCAGTGGTCGCAGCATCGTGGTAATTTGTACTGTTCTCTCTCTGTGTATTGTGTATTTGTGTTGTTCTCTCTCTCTGGGTATTGTGTATTTGTGTTCTCTAGGTATTGTGTAGTATTTGTACCACCTGTAACTCACATTATTATTATTTCTAAAACACCGGCCCTCAGACACGACATTTTCATTGTCTCTAACCTCCTCCTCACTATAACATTCACAACCCATGCTACATACCCAGTTAAGAGTATTGGTATCACTATACTCTCTATTCCCTTCTTTACCTCCATTGATAATGTTCTTTGTCTCCACAGATGCCTCAGTGTACCACTCATCTTTTTCCCATTGTTAGTTCTATGGTTTACCTCGTCTTTCATAGACTTGTCTACTCCCAAATATCTGACCTCATTCACTTCCTCCATACTTCCACCTTCCACTCTGTTATCTAATCTTTCATTACCTAATTTTTTGTTTCTCTTATCACCTTGCTATTTCCTATGTTCATTTTTACACACCCTCCCAAATTCGTCTACCAACTTTTGTAACTTCTCTTCAGACTCCCAAAAGCACAGTGTCATCAGCAAAAAGCAACTGTGGTAACTCGTTTTTGTGTCAGATTCTTTGTCTTTTAATCCCACACCCCTTCCCAACACCCTCGCATTCACTTCTTTTACAACCCTGTCTATAAATATGCTAAACAACTATGGTGATATCACGCATCCCTTCCTAAGGCCTACTTTTAGTGGAAAATAATCTGAGCCTCACTATCTTCATAAAAACGTAACTGCTTTCAGTAACCTACCATCTATTCCATAAACTTGCAACATCTGCCACATTGCCCTCCTATCCACCCTATCATATGCCTTTTCCAAATCCATAAATGTAACAAAAACTTCTTTACCCTTATCTAAATTCTGTTCATTTATATGCTCCATTGTAAACACCCCTTCCCTTCCTTTTCTAAAGCCTCCTTGTTCATCTGCGATCCTGTTCTTCGTCTTACTCTTAATTCTTTCAGTAATAACACTACCATACACTTTACCTGTTTTACTCAACAGGATTATTTACCTATAATTCTTACACTTTCTTTTATCTCCCTTAGTTATTAATATTATTATTATTAGTATTAGTAGTAGTATTCTTGTTGCAATTACTATCACTATTACATATATTGTTTGCCTTAATCTTTTAGGAGCAGAAATTCACACTTTCAGAATAGTCAGTTCAAGACCTTTATAGTACTTGAGGATAGGCTTTGCACTCCTATTGTAGAGACTATTACTACTGTCCCTATCACTACCAGTACTGCTGCTGCTGCTGCTGCTGTAATTAAAAATATAGCCTCTATGGAATTAAGATGTAGGTTCCATTTTGCCTGAGTACATATTATGCAGATAGTGTTTTTGTGCCTGATCCATATGATCAATAAATTGATAAAGTGTAGGAATCAAATGGTTTTAACAGTTAAAAGCAGAAGAGGGAAGATATTAGATGAGGAGGTAGAGGTACTAGGCAGATAGAGGGAATATTTTGAGGAGTTGATAAATGTTGAAAATAATGGGAGGTAGTGATTTCTTGCATTGGACAGAGAGTTATAACACCTTTTAGAAGTAAGGAAGAGCCAGATGTGAGGTAGATGGTAGATGAAAGGGGGCAAAGCAGCTGGGATTGATGGGGTTAAGACAGAAATGTTAAAAGGAGGTGGAGATATAGTTTCGGAGTGGTTGGTGCATTTGTTCAATATATGCATGAAAGGAGGAAAGGTACCTAGAGCTTGGCAGAGATCATGCATAGTTCTTTTGCGTAAGGGAAAAAGGGGTAAAGGAGAGTGTAAGAGTTATAGGGAAATAATCCTGTTGAGTATACTAGGTAAAGTGTATGGTAGGGTTATTGAAAGAATTACGGGTAAGACAGAGAGTAAGATCGAAGATGAACAAGGAGGTTTTAGGAAGAGTAGGGGATGTGTAGACCAAGTGTTTACATTGAAACACATAAGTGATCTTTTCATTGCATTTATGGATAGGGTTATTAGGGGAACAATGTGGACAGTGAGGCTCACCATGGTTGTTTAACTTGTATATGTAAAAGAAGTGAACACTGGGGTGTTGGTCAGAGGTGTGGGATTAAAAAATAATGCCTTTGGTATGGAGTGGGAGTTGTCACAGTTGCGTTTTGCTGATGACACTGTTCTTTTGGGTGATTCTGAAGAGAAAGTGCAAAGATTGATGGACGAATTTGGGAAGATATGTGAAGAAAGGAAATTAAAAATGAACCTAGTAGGTAGCAAGACGATAAGGGTGTCAAAAAATGTAGGCAGTGAGAGATTGGGTATCAGACTGGAGGGAGTATGGCGGATATAAATATGTTCACATATTTGTGAATGAAGAATAAAATTGAAGAGAGGAAAAAGGTGGGAGGTCCACTGAGTTATGTGTGGAGACAAAGAACTTTATCCATGGAAGCAAAAAGAGGAATGTATCAGAGTACAGTGGTACGAACACTATTGTATGGGTGTAAATCATGGATTGTGAATGTTGTAGCGAGGAGGCTGGAGGCAGTACAGCTGCCGTCTCTGAGCGCAGTGTGTGATGTGAAAATTATGCAAATAAATCGTCGTTTGAAGATTTAGAGGTGTGGCTTTACCAAGATTATTATTCAGAGTGCTAAGGTTGTTGAAGTGGTTTGGATATTTAGAGGATGGAGCAAAATAGGAAGACTAAGAGTGAATGCAAATCTAGAGTTGAGTGAAGAAGGGATAGGGGGTTCACCTAGGAAAGGTCTGAGGAAGAGAAGAAAAGGATGGTTTTGAGTGCTAGGGGCTTGAACGTCCGAACTTATGTGAGCGAATTAGATAGAAGTGGAGGCAAATGGATTTTATAACTTGACGTGCTGTTGGAGTGTGAGCAAGGTAACATTTATTAAGGGATTCAGGGAAACCGGTTAGCCGGACTTGAGGTCTGGAGGCGAGAAGTACAGTTCCTGCACTCTGAAGGAGAGGCGAGGATAGTACAGTTTTGAGGGTCATCTGAACTGTGATGTCAGCGCTTCTGGCAAGACAGTGACTGAATGAGTGACAGTGAAAGTGTTTTTTTCTATGTCTGGTCACCCTACCTCGGTGGGAGACGGAAGGTGTGTTAAAATTCATTGTTTTGGTGAAAAAAAATGCATAATTTAGAGTTACAAATCAATACACGTTAAACAAAATATATTTTATAAAAACACCAGGAGATTTAATAATTAAAATAATACTATTAGACCATATGAAACTGTTCGCCATATTAAATATTTAGGTCATTACCGACATATTGATTTGTTGAATAGGAAAGTTGATATAAGAAAGCGTGCGTTTAATGCAGCATTAAATTCGGTTTTAGAAATTTTAAAAGGAGTAATTTCAATACACTCTTGTTTTTATTGACAACAATATTGCATGCCTGAGTATTTCTTGCAATTGTATCATAGAGATAAAGTTAAATTTTCAGTATTATAAAAGTTTTTCTTTTAATGCTTTGAAAAAAAAGAGAAGTTGGGGTTACCCACTTATAGAAGCAGTCATGATGAACAACATTTATGTTATATGTTTTGACCGAAACACAATGTTGCTTGAATTACTAAGGTGTAATGAACACTAGCAACCCGTACATAGGACAGAGTGAAGCTTTTGACGACGTTTCGGTCCGACTTGGACCAGTGTGTGATTTGTAAATGGTCCAGGTCGGACCGAAACGTCGTCGTAAGGTCCTCTCGCCTGTGTGTGTGTTATCTCAGCATTGTTCCAGTCACAGTATTGTGGCTTTATGTTCCTTCTGTATTGAACACTTGTCAGTGTTCAATAATAACTCCCCCCTGAAGACAGAAACTCAGAAAGTTAATTGATCTTTATATTTCGACTTCCTTCTGAGGTCCTCTTCAGCTTATTACAAGCTGGGTAATTTAAATCATTGATAAGAATTCTGCATTGGTTAACTTTATAAGGCCTGGTCATGGACCGAGGGGGGTTGACCCCCAAAATACCCTCCAAGTATACTCTAGGTATGCTCTAGGTATACTCTAGTTATGCTCCAGGTATACTCTAGTTATGCTCCAGGTATACTCTAGGTATGCTCCAGGTATACTCTAGGTATGCTGATCCAGGTATACTCTAGGTATGCTGATCCAGGTATACTCTAGGTATGCTGATCCAGGTATACTCTAGGTATGCTGATCCAGGTATACTCTAGATATACTGATCCAGGTATACTCTAGGTATGCTTCTAAAACAGGGAAGGCATTTTTCATGCCTTCCTCAGTTCTTTATTAAGACATAATGTATGATTTTTTTTTTAATTTTAGACATAAAGGCTAAAATAAGTTGGCTATAAACCCATGAACCAACAAGAGGCATAATTACATGACTGTCAGTTATATGACTGTCAGTAATATGACTGTGAGTTAGTTATATGACTGTGAGTTAGTTATATGAGCGTCAGTTAGTTACATGACCTTCAGTTAGTAATGGGTGGTTTTAGCATTTTTAATGTGGTCTTTACAAATACTTTGAAAATTATGGGGTTACCCACTCATAGCAATGGTCATAATACTGCTTTTACTTGCACAGTATGTTCCTGTATAACAAGCTAGGTACTTAATATCAGACGTCAATAAGAATTATGTATTTTCACCTGACCTAATTATTATATTATATTGGTAATATCAGTCGTCAATAAGAATTATGTATTTTTTAATCTTGTAAAGCAGGGATATTATATGTTCATGTTATTTCCAGAATAAGTTGGCCCCAAAATCATGATCAAACTAGAGGTATATATTTTTTTTTTTAGCTATGAGAAGCTGAGAACTGCATAGTGTAGTAGTGTTTTATTTACGTAGGTGTATGTAATGTATGGTGTGTGTTTATACAGTACTGAATATTATAAATCAGTTTATTGATTTATGGACTACAGGATTATCCTGGATAATCCACGAACTAACCTTGTTCTTTCAGTGGTCATAGGCAGCAATTGTATTATCTGCATTGTATCTAGTTGAGCTGTATATCTGAGAAGAGTTTGACGTAATGGGCTGTCTTGTTTTTAGCACTTCTAGCATCAGACGGCAGTGTGTTCCAGTGCGCAATGACAAAAAGCACAAGCCTTACCCACATTAGTGTTGCGCCTCCTGCTGCAGAATGTCGAAACATTGTCCCAATACAAGCTTGCTCTACAGTGTGTGTGTCTTCATAAGTTGTCAATACTCCACATCCTCGAGGAGTACCGCTCTTCACGTCCAGGAGTACCGCTCTTCACGTCCAGGAGTACCGCTCTTCACGTCCAGGAGTACCGCTCTTCACGTCCAGGAGTACCGCTCTTCTCGTCCAGGAGTACCGCTCTTCACGTCCAGGAGTACCGCTCTTCACGTCCAGGAGTACCGCTCTTCACGTCCAGGAGTACCTTCACGTCCAGGAGTACCGCTCTTCACGTCCAGGAGCACCGCTCTTCACGTCCAGGAGTACCGCTCTTCACGTCCAGGAGCACCGCTCTTCACGTCCAGGAGCACCGCTCTTCACGTCCAGCTAGTCAGACATTCACCACTGAGTACCACTCGTTGTTTCCTCTAGCGTCGATGGTCACATACCGTATGTCATCCTGTCACTCGATATTAAATTGTCCTACTCAGTCCTCTAATGTCCAATACTCGCGAATACCGCCGAGCAAAATTGTATTTTTTTGGGCAAATTCGAATGCAGATGTGATTTGGAATGTTGTGACATTTTAGTACAGTTAAACGAGCGTCGTCTATCATGCGACACAATTCACTGGATCGGAGGGACTGTTCTAGTTTCAGTCACCTGCTGTTCTGAAGTGCTGATCGGTGCTGTTAGTGAGCCAATCGTTAATCCAGGTCTGAAATTTGCATCTTTAGTATGGCTAACAATATGATACGTGTATTAATGTTGCTAGAATTACCGACAATATGTTGGGTAAAAGGACACAAATGCAACTAATGCGACATTTTATTGTGGCAACGTTTCGCTCTCCAGGAGCTTTATCAAGCCGTTACAAATAATACATGGACACAGGGTGTATATATATAGATACAGAGTGAGGTGCAAAGCATAATATAATATCCGATACGTGGTACTTTACTGAACAATGTAAGCTGGATTATTAAGTTTAAAGCCTTTCGACAACACAAGTATGAATGTCACTTTAAATCACTAATCAAGCTTACTTTAATCTTTAAAGTATTTAAATGAACTCTCTCAGCATACACCCAGAGATGTACAGGAGCTGTGACTCGACCCCTGCAACCACAGATTGGAGAGTGCATCCTAGTTTCTCTATACGGCTGAAAAATTCTAGTAACCTTCTTAGGCATGACTATTTGTAATGAAATTCATATTGATTTCCTATTGTTAAGTTCTCTTCTAGAAAGTTTAAGATCTTGTCTCGAGTATCAGTCAGCATTTCTCATCCCAAAATGAATGTTAAGCTGCTGGAACGATAGTGAGACACATCTCGGGCGTAAAGAGATGTGAAACAAAGCGCTTTTGAACATTATAGTGTGTGATGAAGCTCAAGATTGGGCGAAATGTTGTCAAAAAATAAGAGAAAAATTTCCATTAGGTACACATTGGTTTGCTGGCCCAGTTACACGTATCGTCTCTCTTTTAGACCCTCGTGGAAAAGCCTCATCGGTGCCCATGACAAGTTGATAAAGCGCCTCAATATTCTACTGAAGAAGTCTCCTGCGCAGGAGATACGTTTCAGCAAGTGTTGTAAATACGGTACAACATGACATTTTATGGTGAAGACGTTTCCTCCACCGGAGACTTTTATCAATTCAATAAAATCCCTGATTGACCCAAACGTCTCCTTAACCCTTTATTGTTTCTCTACTCTGACCAGGGTATATTTTCAGGCATAATTTTAGCCCTTGCAGAGCCTAATCGTTGCACAGGATTGTTCAGATTGCTGCAAGCCAATGGAGCAGCTCTCTGCCATCCTCAAGTAACAAATCAGATCGCCATAACTCTTTCCCAAGTGGAGTGAGTAGTCGAGATGTGAAGCAGTGTAAGATCTAGAAGTGTTTCCCAATCGTTCAGAATCATTTCTTTTAGCACAAATAATGATTACTCGGACAAGCTTTAAAAAATTCATAAAAAAACTATCAAATATATAACAAGAATGGACCATTCTATAATATAACAGGAGTAAAGATCTTAGAATGGGTCTTATTTATATACTGTCAGTGTCATCTACGACTCAGTGTTGCTATACCCAAGTATTGCACACATCTACCACTCACAGTGTTATACCCAATTGATGCACACATCTAGCACTCACAGTGTTGTTATACCCAAGTGTTGCACACATCTAGCACTCAGTGTTGTTATACACAAGTGTTGCACACATCTAGCACTCAGTGTTGCTATACCCAAGTGTTGCACACATCTAGCACTCAGTGTTGCTATACCCAAGTGTTGCACACATGTCTTATTCAACCGCCACTGCCAAAACTTAGATAAAACCTATATGATGACAAGACACAATAAAGATATTGGCTGTATATTTCCACCTCCAGTCTCGACAGACAAGATGTTTCATATATATATATATATATATATATATATATATATATATATATATATATATATATATATATATATATATATATATATATATATATGTCGTGCCGATTAGGTAAAACTGGTCAATTAGCAAGAACTCATTTAAAATTAAGTCCTTTCTAAAATTTTCTCTTATACGCTTAAAGATATATTTTTTTCATTTATGTTAATGTAAGAATTTATAATTTTGTACCAAGAGAAACTTTGAAAACCTACCTAACCTTATTACAACAAGCGCAATTTAATTTAGCCTAACCCAACTAAATATATTTTAGATATGTTAACAATAATTAATTAATAAATAAACACAATGAAATATATTTTTTTTCGTTAGGTTCAGAATGATTTTCGCGAAATTATTGCATACACAAATTTTCGCTTGTCTTATATGGCAAGATGAGCGCTGCTATTTAAGCCAAAATCGCAAGTTCTGCCTATTCGGCACGACATATATATATATATATATATATATATATATATATATATATATATATATATATATTAGATAGCCACAATAGACACAATATTCAGATAGTTACTGACAGCATATCTACAGGACCACTAGTGGCTCGTAAGAGGCCATTCAACTCAGTGATGTCCCTGACAGGGTGACACATAGACAAGTCATCACCCCGGGTGTGCTAGCCAGTGATTCCTGTGGTTCAGTGTGAGTGATGGAGCCATACTGGTGCAGAGTGGCCACCAAGCCAAGCTGAATTAGAACGGGATTTGGAGTGTAAATCCAATTATTGCGACCTCGGTGTTTCACTTGCGGTGGATATTTAGCTTTTGGTTCTGAATGTATGTTTATATTATGTGCAATAAACATTAACTTTCTTAACTATGAAGCGATAAATGCATCGTTATTTATATATATATATCACGAACGAGTGGTATTGAATCAATAACAACACTGCGACTAGCCGTGGATTCGAACCCATGTCGTTTTGACCCTGCCTCGTGGTGAGCGAAAATCACATGTAGTGCCGAATGCAATAATGTGTATGCAATAATTTCGCAAAAATCATTCTGAACCTAACGAAAAAATATATTTCATTGTGTTTGTTTATTATTAAATCATTTAAACTTATCTAAAATATATTTAGTTGCATTAGACTAAATTAAATTGCGTTTGTTATAATAAGGTTAGGTAAGTTTTCTAAGGTACTTTTGGTACAAAATTATTAATTTTTATATTAACCTAAATGAAAAAAAAAATATCTTTAAATGTAGTATAAGAGAAAAATTTAGAAAGGACTTAATTTTAAATGAGTTCTTGCTAATTGATCAGTTTTACCTATTCAGCACTACATATTTATAATGTCGTGCCGAATAGGTAAAATTAGCCAATTAGGAAAAACTAATTTAAAATTAAGTCCTTTCGTGATTTCAATGAAATCACGAAACAAGTGATTTTGAATCATTAACAGAACTGCAGCTTTGCCAGGACTCGATCCTGGGTTCCCATGCCCAGCCCTGTGTGAAATGATCGAATTACACATCCCTCTATCCACTGGACCACCATCCTTAAACACCAGGCGCCCAGCAGTACTGAGCGTGGCATTCTGATTCAAGGACATTCGTGGTCATGGAGCCTCAGAGACTAATTTCAACCTCATCCTGTTTGGTGTACCAGCCTTCACCAGCAGTCTATATATCAATGAAATCACGAATATATAGACTGCTGGTGAAGGCTGGTGCACCATACAGGATGTTGAGATTAGTCTCTGAGGCTCCACTTCCACGAATGTCCTTGTATCAGGATAACACGCTCAGTACTGCTGGGCGCCTGGTGTTTAAGGATGGTGGTCCAGTGGATAGAGTGATGCGTACTTTGCTAAGTTTACACGGGGCTAGGCATGGGAACGCAGGATCGAGTCCTGGCCAAGCCGCAGTTCTATTAATTATATATATTCTTTCTTTCAATAAAACAGCCGTATCCCACCAAGGCAGGGTGGTTCAAAAAGAAAAACGAAAGTTTCTCTTTTTAACTTTAGTACTGTATACAGGAGAAGGGGTTACTAGCCCCTTGCTCCCGGCATTTTAGTCGCCTCTTACGACACGTATGACTTACGGAGGAAGAATTCTGTTTCACTTCCCCATGGAGATAAGAGGAAATAAACGAGAACAAGAACTAGTAAGAAAATAGAAGAAAACCCAAAGGGGTGTGTATATATATGCTTGTACATGTGTAGTGTGACCTAAGTGTAAGTAGAAGTAGCAAGACGTACCTGAAATCTTGCATGTTTATGAGACAGAAAAGACACCAGCAATCCTACCATCATGTAAAACAATTACAGGCTTTCGTTTTACACTCACTTGGCAGGACGGTAGTACCCCCCTGGGTGGTTGCTGTCTACCAACCTACTACCTAGGATTTTCCATACTTACACACACACACACACACACACACACACACACACACACACACACACACACACACACACACACACACACACACACACACACACACACACACACCCACACACACACACACACACACACACATACATATATATATATATATATATATATATATATATATATATATATATATATATATATATATATACACTAAGCAAAAATTATTTATTACTATTATTTATTATATTCATGGAGAGAATGAAATCCTTATGGGTTATACAGAGTCTGAATAATAAGAGGAAATCGGACTTGAAGGCTTGTTCTAAATCCCTTGATCAAGAGCCTTCAGCGCATCAAGACACCCCGGTTAAAGGGATTATTTGTGCAGACGACGCTGGGGTGAAACCACTTCATGTCAGCTATATGACATGACATGATGCAGAGTCCACCTCATGACAGCTGCATGACATGAAGTAGAAACCACCTCATGTCAGCTATATGGCATGACATGATGCAGAGACCACCTTATGACAGTTACATGACATGATGCAGAGTCCACCTCATGACATGATGCATGACAAAATGCACAGACCACTTGTGATAGCTGCATGACATGACATGATTCAGAGACCACCTCATGACAGCAACAGCTGGGGCCCCACAACATGCTGCTGGGACCACCACCTCATAACAGCAACAGCTGGGGCCCCACAACATGCTGCTGGGACCACCACCTCATAACAGCAACAGCTGGGGCCCCACAACATGCTGCTGCCCCAGTTGTCCAATGTTTGCGTATGCAAATACTAATTATACGCGATTAATTACGTCCTTCTCTGCGGCTTGAAAAGTTAGGGTGAAAGCAAACATCTGACAGGCTATGCACAGGGGAGTGTTCTATTGATAGCAGTGCGTAACAGTCTTTAAAAGTTTGCGTATGCAAAGTATATCACCTTGACGTGGGGCACTGACTGGACTCGCCGCCTGTTCCCGTAAATCACTCGGCAACCATTACGCGGACGCGATCTACGCATATATGACGAAAAGGTTTTTTAAGGGGGATGAGTTCCATGTTGGGACTGACCGAATATTCATTGGTGTTAGTTGCTAATTAATACCAGATGGCGGTGGTATTTTGTTCACTGGAAAGAAGTGGAGGTTGTATTTTGTTCATCAAGACGAGGTGGAGGTTGTATTTTGTTCGTTATATATATACGTATATATATGCAAGACAACCACTATGAAAAAATAGAAGAATTCCAAGCGCTTTCGTGACTACTCACTATATATATATATATATATATATATATATATATATATATATATATATATATATATATATATATATATATATATATATATATTGTCGTGCCGAATAGGTAAAACTGGTTAATTAGCAAGAACTCGTTTAAAGTTAAGGCCTTTCTAAAATTTTCTCTTGTACGTTTAAAGAAATATTTTTTACATTTATGTTAATGTAAACATTAATTATTTTGTACCAAAAGAACCTTAGAAAACTTACCTAACCTTTTTATAACAAGTGCAATTTAATTTAGCCTAATCCAACTAAATATATTTTGGATAAGTTTACAATAATTTAATAATAAACAAACACATTGAAATGTATTTTTTTTCTTTAAGTTCAGAATGATTTTTGCGAAATTATTGCATACACAAATTTTCGCTTGCCTTATTCGGCAAGAAGAGCGTTGCTCTTATATATATACATACATACACACTCAGGAGCTGAGTCTCGACCCCTGCAACCACAATTAGGTGAGTACATGTACATACATACTCACACTGTGTAAGGAAATGCTATGTTACCTTTTCCGAAAACCAAATGCAATTCAGCAGTGAGTGGATACAATTCTGTAGCTTAAAATATGTGGTAATGTATCACTGGAGGCAGAATATATGTCAACATGTGTGAATGAAATCAATATCGTTCGAAAGATTTTTCAAAAGCTGAAGTGACGGATTAGTATACAAATATTGTGGCCAGTCTACGTCATGTTGCTGAGCTCCTTCAAGGTTTACATTCTTCACCTTCTTTTTCTTCTGCCTCTTCTTATAATAATAATAATAATAATAATAATAATAATAATAATAATAATAATAATAATTATTATTATTATTATTATTATTATTATTATTATTATTATTATTATTATTATTATTATTATTATTATTATTATTATTATTATTGCTATTATTATTATTATTGCTATTATTATTTTTATTGCTATTATTGTTTTTATTGCTATTATTATTTTTATTGCTATTATTATTGCTATTATTTTTATTGATATTATTATTATTATTATTATCGGTATTATTATTGCTATTATTTTTATTGCTATTATTTTTATTGCTATTATTTTTATTGCTATTGTTGTTATTGCTATTATTATTATTATTATTATTATTATTATTATTATTATTATTTCAGATAAGAGCTTTAAACCGTTTAATATAACAAAAGCTTCAGCTGGTAATTTTTTCTTTACATTTTGTTATCTCGGCTTTTGTCTAATTTTTAATGTAAAGCTTCGTGAGCGGCTCATCACTGATACAGTGTCGGGGAAGCGAGTAGTAGTAGCTCCAGTTAACTGAATCAAGAGCCCTTCACAAGTGCTCTTAAAATAAGGTCTCTTCGTCAAGCGACCAATATTACAGAGCGTAAAACCTATAGTGAAGAACGTAATATAGGCTAGTTGGTTAATGGGGTTTAAATCCCATCAACCTAAGGCTGGTTGGTTGGTTAATGGGGTTTAAATCCCATCAACCTAAGGCTGGTTGGTTAGTTAATGGGGTTTAAAGGCTATGGACTACACGAGGGTCAAGTAGACTTCAAGTAGCCTTTCCACAACCAGTCAAGACTACTTTACTCCCTCTAAAAGAGATTAAAATAAACTCAGTGTATATATTCACTGAGAAATATACACCTCACGGTGTATATTTCATGGACAGTAGTTTTGTGCTGACCTGGACAACGCTGCTAATGTATTGGCAAGTCTCCGAAGGTAATTCTTGTATATCATCTGCATTTTTTGAGTTTCGAAATTTTGCTGGCTAGCGATTGTCATAGAAGTTTTTTTTCCCCTTGTTTTGATTTTCTTTCTACCGGGTGTAATTCACATTCCGTTGTTTTTATTGTTTGTACTTGTTTTAGTTTGTATTTGGTATGGGAATTATTAGTTATAAGTAAATGATTTGAGAGGGGATTCCACACGATGTTTTGGCCTGCCTTTGTCCTTTTCATATAATGGAGAACTTGTGAATTGTTCCAGCCCTGGTTTTGTGTTCCTAAGAAGATAACTTGACAGATCACTCAATAAATGGACAATAAAGTACATAATGTTCAAGAAAGTAGACATAAGGCTGGCCACATACTTCTGCCAGACGTATTAGTATTTAAGCATAAACCTGACTTCTAGATCAGTCTGTTTATATTGCAAGTTGCTATGTCCCATAGTTCCTACGTCTTTCTGTATTGATGTGCAGTGCACACTACTCTAGAAACTTCCATCCACAGAATATATATGGGGTGGGCAATGAACTATCCACTATCGTCCACAGGATGGATGTGAGGTACACAAAATCTTATTCCTTATTCAACATTCGCAAGTATTAGATGAACAATTTAGCTTTACCTAAAATTAATAATAATAATAATAATAATAATAATAATAATAATAGAATATCAATTACTAAAATAATTCCTCACATGAAAACGTACACAAATCAGACTAGTGTTGTACGTTGCTACCAGACTGTACAAATCAGTAATGGAAAAAAATCCTTGAATTACACAGGTTATGCTGCATCACAACACATCCTGTCATTACACATCGTTCGTTTTTTCGGTCAATCTCAGCACCATCTTCTGAACATTTCCTGCAATTAAAAAAATAATTGTGGTCACCGGAAGCTCAGAAGCAGTAGGGATCACACAGCACCTGGGGAATGTGAGGCAATCATGTTCGATCCGAGGTACGAGAGGATGACTTGATTTTTGAGTGACTAGAGAATAAGTGTATGTGTCTGAGTGACTGTAGTGTTACTGTGAGTGTCTGTAGTGTTACTGTGAGTGTCTGTAGTGTTACTGTGAGTGTAGTGTTACTGTGAGTGTATTGTTACTGTGAGTGTCTGTTGTGTTACTGTGAGTGACTGTAGTGTTACTGTGAGTGTCTATAGTGTTACTGTGAGTGACTGTAGTGTTACTGTGAGTGACTGTAGTGTTACTGTGAGTGACTGTAGTGTTATTGTGAGTGACTGTAGTGTTACTGTGAATGTAGTGTTACTGTGAGTGACTGTAGTGTTACTGTGAGTGACTCTAATGTTACTGTGAGTGACTCTAATGTTACTGTGAGTGACTGTAGTGTTACTGTGACTGTAGTGTTACTGTGAGTGACTCTAATGTTAGTGTGAGTGACTGTAGCGTTACTGTGAGTGACTGTAATGTTACCATGAGTGACTGTAGCGTTACTGTGAGTGACTGTAGTGTTACTGTGAGTGACTGTAGTGTTACTGTGAGTGACTGTAGCGTTACTGGGAGTGACTGTAGTGTTACTGTGAGTGACTGTAGTGTTACTGTGACTGTAGTGTTACTGTGATTGTAGTGTTACTGTGACTGTAGTGTTACTGTGAGTGACTGTAATGTTACTGTGAGTGACTGTAGCGTTACTGTGAGTGACTATAGTGTTACTGTGAGTGACTGTAGTGTTACTGTGAGTGACTGTAGTGTTACTGTGACTGTAGTGTTACTGTGAGTGACTGTAATGTTACTGTGAGTGACTGTAGCGTTACTGTGAGTGACTATAGTGTTACTGTGAGTGACTGTAGTGTTACTGTGAGTGACTGTAGTGTTACTGTGACTGCAGTGTTACTGTGAGTGACTGTAGTGTTACTGTGAGTGACTGTAGTGTTACTGTGAGTGACTGTAGTGTTACTGTGAGTGACTGTAGTGTTACTGTGAGTGACTGTAATGTTACTGTGAGTGACTGTAATGTTACTGTGAGTGACTGTAGTGTTACTGTGAGTGACTGTAGTGTTACTGTGAGTGACTGTAGTGTTACTGTGAGTGACTGTAGTGTTACTGTGAGTGACTGTAGTGTTACTGTGAGTGACTGTAGTGTTACTGTGAGTGACTGTAGTGTTACTGGGATTGTCTGAGTGATTTGAATATGACTGTGTGTATGTATACATTCACAGAGATATGAACACGTTTGTATGTATTGCTACCACAACACGTACCAAGTAACAATAATTTAAGACATCTATGATACGAATCTTGAAAATATTCCCAAAATTAGTTTATTATAGGCCTGTGAAAAAAACAAACACTAAAAGTGCATAGGACTAAGGGGGTCGATGTATTCCACACCTCCCCCACAATATTACAAGTTATAAAATAAGATAGCCGCTAGCCCTGGCCGGTGGCTGATAAAGAGCATAAACCTACGGTGGAGAGATAGGAGAAACGGCCTAAGGGAAGGGAGTGGGTTATACTGTTTTTGCCTCCGCTTCCCAATTCCCTTGAAGCCAATGCCGTCAATATTTCTGTCTGGACTGCCAAGTATGAGGCGGGAGGCACGACAGCTACGCCTCTGCTTGCTCTCTGCTTCCCCGAGTGCCAGTGGCACCACTGCCATGGAAAACCTATCATGTATACCATGATTTGAATATAATTATCTGGGGGAGACGCTGGTTGAGCCAGTGACCGCTCTCTCTCTCTCTCTCTCCCTCTCTCTCTCTCTCTCTCTCTCTCCCTGTCTCTCTTTCTTGCTTTTATTAGCGGTAAAAACACGCGTAAGAGACTGCAAAGATCACAAGAGCGATGCATTGTGAGGAAACAGAAGCCAACGCTAAATGTTCAACTATCCGAAGCATAAATAAGTACATAATAAGTTGGGATTTGTTAGGTCGTAAAGGGAAGTTATCGTACGCGGCAACGGGCCACCCCCCTTTCCCCCCCCCCCCCCACCAGCCGCTTATCATATCAACCAATCCCCGGTGAGCTCGCATCCAACGCCCGCTGAATACTTGATGAAAGCGCTCACCTTATTGGTTTTCACGCAGGGGTTGAGATATGAAAGCGGCGACTTGATTGGCTGATATGCTACCGAGACATGGAAGAGGCCGGATCCCTCCACCAATCATGTCCCAGATAAGATAAGGATGATTGAATGACAGGGGCCCAAGACGATTTGCGAGCCCCTGGGATCTCTTCCACCGACAGTTAACCATTTAAGTATTTCTTTCAGTTTGAGCGTCAAAACCCGGAGGACACGCTGGCGAGGTTTTAGTGGGAATACCGGGACATTAGTTGATTATATTTATGGTCCACCGAGTGTTCTAGGTAGTGAATATGAGTGATATAAACCACCCCAGACTCCCCTCCTTCACCCCGTCTTGTAGTCTTCATCAACTCAAGTATTGGACGTGTTTTCTTGTGTATCTATTGGGTTTGCTTACTGTTTTTGTGTTTGTGTAACTAGCTGAACTGTGCTTGCCTCTCTGTGCTTCCTATACTACATTTTCTCCTTAAAGGACTTGAGACAGAGCTTGCTACAGCAGTGTGTGTGTATATTCACCTATTTGTGGTTGTAGGGGTCGAGTCACAGCTCCTGTCCTTTGTGTGTGTAGGTGTGTGTGTGTGTGTGTGTATTTTCATTTTAGCAACGGGACGTCGAGCTCTGATCTAGAGTGCCATTATTATTATTATTATTATTATTATTATTATTATTATTATTATTATTATTATTATTATTATTATTATGCTTACAGACTTGCAAGATCCTCTCCTCCTTCCTAAACATCACGACAATCACACATATTAAAGCAGCTTTCTCAGTTACACAAAATATGATTGATTCTGCATTAGCTGTCGGTTACGAGACCTGGTCACACCTGGTCACAGACCGGGCCGCGGGGGCGTTGACCCCCGAAATCTTCTCCAGGTATACCCAGGTATACTCCAGGCATACTCCAGGTATACCCAGGTATACTCCAGGCATACTCCAGGTATACCCAGGTATACTCCAGGCATACCCCAGGTATACCCAGATATACTCCAGGTATACCCCAGGTATACTCCAGGTATACCCCAGTTATACCCAAGTGTCTCTTTTTTTGCTCTCTCGAACTCTCTTTTGTTCTCTGGTACTTTTTTGTTCTCTGGCATTCTTGTTCTCTGGTACTTTCTTGTTCTCTGGTACTTTCTTGTTCTCTGGTACTTTCTTGTTCTCTGGTACTCTTTCTTGTTCTCTGGCACTCTGGTTCTCTGATACTTTCTTGTTCTCTGGTACTCTTTCTTGTTCTCTGGCACTCTTTCTTGTTCTCTGGCACTCTTTCTTGTTCTCTGGCACTCTGGTTCTCTGATACTTTCTTGTTCTCTGGTACTCTTTCTTGTTCTCTGGCACTCTTTCTTGTTCTCTGGCACTCTTTCTTGTTCTCTGGCACTCTTTCTTGTTCTCTGGCACTCTTTCTTGTTCTCTGGCACTTTCTTGTTTTCTGGCACTCTTTCTTGTTCTCTGGCACTCTTTCTTGTTCTCTGGTACTCTTTCTTGTTGTCTGGTACTCTTTTTTGCTCTCTGGTACTCTTTCATGTCTGGTACTCTTTCTTGTTCTCTGGTACTTTTTATTGTTCTCTGGTACTCTTTCTTGTTCTCTGATACTCTTTCTTGTTCTCTGGTACTTTTTCTTGTTCTCTGGTACTCTTTCTTGTTCTCTGGTACTTTTTCTTGTTCTCTGGTACTCTTTCTTGTTCTCTGGCACTCTTGTTCTCTGGCACTCTTTCTTGTTCTCTGATACTCTTTCTTGTTCTCTGGCACTCTTGTTCTCTGGCACTCTTGTTCTCTGGCACTCTTTCTTGTTCTCTGATACTCTTTCTTGTTCTCTGGCACTCTTGTTCTCTGGCACTCTTGTTCTCTGATACTTTCTTGTTCTCTGGTACTCTTTCTTGTTCTCTGGCACTCTTTCTTGTTCTCTGGCACTCTTTCTTGTTCTCTGGCACTTTCTTGTTTTCTGGCACTCTTTCTTGTTCTCTGGCACTCTTTCTTGTTCTCTGGCACTCTTTCTTGTTCTCTGGCACTCTTTCTTGTTCTCTGGCACTCTTTCTTGTTCTCTGGCACTCTTGTTCTCTGGTACTTTTTCTTGTTCTCTGGTACTCTTTCTTGTTCTCTGGTACTCTTTCTTGTTCTCTGGTACTCTTTCTTGTTCTCTGATACTCTTTCTTGTTCTCTGGTACTCTTTCTTGTTCTCTGGTACTCTTTTTTTTCTCTCTGGTACTTTTTTTTTGCTCTCTGGAACTCTTTTTTGTTCTCTGGTACTTTTTTGTTCTCTGGTACTTTTTTGTTCTCTGGTACTCTTTTCTTGCGGTCTGTACTCTTTTTTGCTCTCTGGAACTTTTTTTTTGTTCTCTGGCACTCTTTCTTGTTCTCTGATACTTTTTATTGCTCTCTAGTACTTTTTTGCAGTCTCTACTCTTTTTTGCTCTCTGGAACTCTTTTTTGCTCTCTGGTTCTCCTTTTTTTGCATTTCTTAGGTAATCGTTTTCTGCACTTCTCTGGTGCTCTCTTTTGCCCTCCTACCGTACTCTTTTTTTTTGCTCTTCTTTTGTTCTCTCTCTTTGTTCTGCTGTACTCTTTTTCTGCACTCCTCTGGTACTCTTTCCTGCACTCCTGGTACAGTCTTGCACTCTTGTACTCTTGTCAGTTTTATCCCAGATACACTATAATTCCTCTATAACTTATGCGACGTAGAAAGTTTTCGAGTGCCATCTTCTGGTTGCTTACTGGCACCTTCACCTCGTGCCATCTTCTGGTTGCTTACTGGCACCTTCACCTCGTGCCATCTTCTGGTTGCTTACTGGCACCTTCACCTCGTGCCATCTTCTGGTTGCTTACTGGCACCTTCACCTCGTGTCATCTTCTGGTTGCTTACTGGCACCTTCACCTCATGTCATCTTCTGGTTGCTTACTGGCACCTTCACCTCGTGCCATCTTCTGGTTGCTTACTGGCACCTTCACCTCATGCCACCTTCACCTCGTGTCATCTTCTGGTTGCTTACTGGCACCTTCACCTCGTGTAATCTTCTGGTTCCTTACTGGCACCTTCACCTCGTGCCACCTTCACCTCGTCATTCCACCAATCACTTCTCCCTCCTACACCTGCTCTTAAGTAGGGTAGGAGAAGGGGGCACTGCCTACAAGACAGGTAATACAAAGAGCACTCAGGGAGGAAGTTGTACTCCTACAGGTTTACTGCCCTCTCGTGAATGTTACAACAACAACAACAACAATAATAATGATCTGTGTGTTTGTGGCCCTTACAAGTTTACTGATTCCCATGAATGCAATAATAATAATAATAATAATAATTATGGTGTGTGTGTCTATGACCTTCACAAGATTAGTGCTTCCCATAAATGTAGCAATAAGAATAATGATAAAGCTGTTGTAAGTGTGTGTGTGAAAGCCACAAGTATCTGGAGTTGATGTGTCATGTAAACAAAGACAAGAATGTGTAAATAATCCTGGAATGGAGTGGATACTTTCATTAACCACGATGTTTCGCTCACCAGGTAGTCTTTATTAACCTAATATCACCACTGTGAAGATGTCAACACGACACTATTACCCACTTCTCACTTCCCACTTTTATTCTAATCCACACTATCCATTTCTTTCAAAACAGTCGATGAATTTAACATTCTTTTCTCTCTCGTTTCACACTGCTGATAAACCACTGCTGATAAACCACTGCTGATAAACCAGGCAGTGGTGATAAACCAGGCAGTGGTTTATCAGCTAATGACAAGGCAAAAAAAAAAAAACATGAAAATGGGACAAAAAATTATATTTTCCTGAGGGTAATTTTGACACATCAGCGGACAATGGTTTTCCTGGAAGCTTTGATCAAGTGAGTTGTTGTTATGATGGACCTCTAATTTTTTTATCCTGTAGTTTCATTGTGACTGTCACCTGACTCGGTGATTTGTTCGTGCGCGGCGCATGCGCGCGCGCACCCACACACACAGGAGCTATGACTCGACCCCTGCAACCACAATTAGGTGAGTACACACACACACACACACACACACACACTTCTCTACGTCACCATCATTGTACCTCACTATTATTCACTTCTCCACAGATCACTAAGCTCAAGATCGACAGTAATCCCTTCGCCAAAGGCTTCCGGGACTCCTCACGGCTCACGGACTTCGAAAGGTGAGTTGAACTCAACCTGCAGACTTTCCCAGGGACCCGCATTCCTACCTGGGTTGATTCCAGGGACCCCAAATTCCTACTTAAGGTCGATTCCAGAGACCCGTATTCCAACCTGGGTTAATTCCATAAACATGTATTCCTATGTGAGCTGTGTGGTGATGGTGAGTTGTGTGGTGAGGGTGACTTATGTGGTGAGGGTGAGTTGTGTGGTGATGGTAAGTTATGTGGTGAGGGTGAGTTGTGTGGTGGGATGAGCTGCGTCACGGGGTGAGTTGTGTTGTAGACTACAAGGATTCAAAGACAGTCGGCCACAGAATATAGAAGGTTGGCAAGTAATACACACATGTTCTATCCCAGCTACATATATATATATATATATATATATATATATATATATATATATATATATATATATATATATTTTTGCCGAATAGGTAAAACTGGTTAATTAGTAAGAACTCGTTTAAAATTAAGTATTTTCTAAAATTTTCTCTTATACGTTTAAAGATATATTTTTTTCACTAATGTTAATGTAAAAATTAATAATTTTGTACCAAAAGAACCTTAGAAAACTTACCTAACCTTATTATAACAAGCGCAATTTAATTTAGCCTAATCCAACTAAATTTATTTTAGATAACTTTACAATAATTTAATAATAAACAAACACAATGAAATATATTTTTTTTCGTTAGGTTAAAAATGATTTTTGCGAAATTATTACATGAACAAATTTTCGCTTGAATTATCCGGCAAGAAGAGCGTTGCTATTTAAGCCATATATACACTGTATACGTATATTATAATACAAACAGACGTGAACAGATGAATGTGTATATATATGGTTAGTGCAGACGCAGATTTTTTCTTAGCGTGTACACTGTCATGAGTCGTAATGGTGGTGAAGGTTTATGGAAGAATTTAGAAGAGACTTGATGACACAGATGACGAACACAGTGGAACATTCACTTCAGGCGGGTCAGTTGGTCTGACAGCATGTCAGCTGTGAAGGTAATGTCAACAAGCACTTGACAGGAAAGTCATGTGTTGAAGGTGTGGTATTGTCTGGTTTGATAGCAGACTTTACCACGGTGGATCGAGTTTACATTATCAAAGAGGCATCGTTATGGAGATTAATGTGGCTCTGGACTTCCTATATATGTACATAAATGGATTTTTGTGGTTCCCAAAGCGTATGTTTTTTCCAATATAATGTTTTAGATGTTGCTAGAGTTTATATTCATGAAGCAAATTGAAACAAGACAATATTGCAAAGGAGATTTCCTTATGATTATATTTATTATGTCCTAAACAGTTCCAGTACAAGACCGATTTTTAACTTCGGTGTCTTCAAGAAGGTTAAATTCCTCTTTTAATCCCTCTAACAGTGTTGGGTTGTCCTTCGTGATCACAGCGTTTCTGTCGAATAGTTCTCTTGAGTAACCCTCAATAAATCTGCTCTGCACTTATCCATGTTCACTCAGGGATGTTGGTGGGAAAAATACAACTGTGGTCATCATCGTAATCATCCACAGATGTAGAAGTCATCTGATACAGGTGATACAGCGGGGTTGTCGTTGAGGGACGGGGACGCTGGTTGATGCCTCTGAAAGCTGTGTTCGTGAGGTCGCAGTTGGTGGTGTTGGAACAAGTTTGTGGCTCATAATACGGCATTGTTTATGAGTGGACCTGGTCTGACTTTTTTGGGTTATCTTAGGCAATTTACATATAGGTCCGAGAAATGTACTTGCGTGTACCTGTACCTACATAAACTTACTAAACCTTTCTCCAAGCTCTGTTTTCCCAGCCACCGTTGGCAATTGAGCAGGGGCGTCGTTAGAGCCGGCTGGAGGCACTTCGCCAGTAGGATTCTCCTGAAGCAGTGATGCAGGTGTGCAAGCCAAATCATCGTCGAGTACAGTTTGAGTCACTGTGTTGGAGCAGCGTCGTGGTGAGACACTGGCCACAACTGTTGCCAGGTTACCTGGAGTCAACCTTGAGGGTGTGCCGGGGCCAACGCCCCCGCGACCCAGACCTTGACCAGGAACATGAATATTTCCGGAGAGGGGTGCTGATGCAACACCCTCTCCTTTAGTAGAAACACTACATATGTTAACTGATGTTGCAAGCTTGTCTTTCATGTTGTCAAAACTTATTATTTATCGGAAATAATTAATAATTTTTGACAATATGTTTTTTTAATAATCACTGAATGTTGTGGACGTACAAGCTAATATCGTTCCCAACAAACTTCTCAACAAAAGTCAACAAGTTTGTTGTTTTAATTTGACAGTCTGTGATTGTGAAGGGACGCGTCTAGTTGAGAGCCCTGTAGCTTGTGGTTGAGATTGACCAAGAGCTTATTGATCCAGGCATTATAGTGAGAGTGTGTGGTGTGGCACTGTTGACCCAAGTATTATTGTGTGTGTGTGTGTGTGTGTGATTGCAGATTTATATAAATACCAGTGAAAGTAGGAAAAAAAAAAAAAGTGCTTTTATGTGCTTACACACACATCTGAAGATACGTATGTGAGCAGATGAAAGCGCTCAGCTTTTTTTCTAGTTTTACTGACATATATATATATATATATATATATATATATATATATATATATATATATATATATATATATATATATATGAGCACTTGCTGTATAAGTCTCAGACTTGAACATTTTCGACGAAAACTCAAAATTTTGTCACAAGTCTCGTGGCTAAGTCTGACGTCTCTCACCTGTTTGTTTTTGTTATTGACTGTTAATTGTACGAAACAATTGCTTATCATCATTATTGTTAACACACCTAACCTAAACTAACCTAACCTAACCTAACCTAACCTAACCTAACCTAACCTAACCTAACCTAAACTAACCTAACCTAAACTAACCTAATCTAACCTAACCTAACCTAACCTATCTGGGGATAATAAATATTAAATTTTCTTAAAGAATCCTATTATTGGAAAGAACGAAGAAAAATTTGACAGAAATACCAAAAAAATACATCCAAGAATTGAAGAAAATTATAAAAACACACATTGTATATGTGAACACACGTCATATAAACATCACACAAGCACACGTCATATAAACATCACACAAGCACACGTCATATAAACATCACACAAGCACACGTCATATAAACATCACACAAGCACACGTCATATAAACATCACACAAGCACACGTCATATAAACATCACACAAGCACACGTCATATAAACATCACACAAGCACACGTCATATAAACATCACACAAGCACACGTCATATAAACATCACACAAGCACACGTCATATAAACATCACACAAACACACGTCATATAAACATCACACAAGCACACGTCATATAAACATCACACAAGCACACGTCATATAAACATCACACAAGCACACGTCATATAAACATCACACAAGCACTCACGTCATATAAACATCACACAAGCACACGTCATATAAACATCACACAAGCACACGTCATATAAACATCACACAAGCACACGTCATATAAACATCACACAAACACACGTCATATAAACATCACACAAACACACGTCATATAAACATCACACAAACACACGTCATATAAACATCACACAAGCACACGTCATATAAACATCACACAAGCACACGTCATATAAACATCACACAAACACACGTCATATAAACATCACACAAGCACACGTCATATAAACATCACACAAGCACACGTCATATAAACATCACACAAGCACACGTCATATAAACATCACACAAACACACGTCATATAAACATCACACAAGCACACGTCATATAAACATCACACAAACACACGTCATATAAACATCACACAAACACACGTCATATAAACATCACACAAACACACGTCATATAAACATCACACAAACACACGTCATATAAACATCACACAAACACATGTCATATAAACATCACACAAACACACGTCATTGAGTGGTGACCTGTTCTTAGCTCAGTGGTGACCTGTTCTTAGCTCAGTGAAGAAGTGTCTAGTGTACTCCCTGTGGACTGAATCAAGATGCCCCCTATTGAGCAACTTTACCAGCAGCTTAAGGAGGAATTGAGGGTAGCGAAGCTTGAGATACGGCGATTGACGGAGGAAAACAAGAGGATTCGTAGTAGTCCTCCTGTTGTGAGTCCTCAGGTCAAGAAGGGAACCTGGGCAGTGGCCGGACAGCATGGGACGAAGTTGAAGATCAAGAAGACGAATGGAGAGGTAGTAACGACGAAGAAGAAAGAGACTGCTGTGGAAACTTCGAACTCCTTTTCTGTGCTACCAGACGAATGTGAGTCGACTACTGGGAACGTCACGACGAACTGTACCAAGGAAGGTAAAAACATTGTTGTTGTTGGGGATAGCCAAGTTAGATATATGGATAGGGCCTTCTGCTTGACAGATAGGAGTAGGAGACAGAGGGTTTGCTTTCCTGGGGCTGGGATGGAAGACATTGTTAGCCGGCTTGACAACATCATGCATGGTAATGGGATCAATCCTATTATCTGCCTCAGTGCTGGAGGCAATGATGTATCCAAGCGTAGAAGTGAGGATTTAGTTAGTAGGTATAAGGCAGCAATAGACATCATTAGGAAGAAGGGAGGGAGCCCTGTTATATGTGGCATTTTGCCAAGAAGGGGTGTTGAAATGAATGGCTGTCCAGAGCGATTGGTATAAATTGCTGGCTGGACAAACACTGTAAGGATAATGCAGTCCCATTCATTGACAACTGGGACCACTTCTATGGCCGAAATGACATGTATGCCAGGGATGGGGTTCACTTATCCAGGGAAGGTGTAGGATTTCTCGCTAGCTCAGTTGAGGATGTTGTTAGGGCTTTAAACTAGGATTAGTTAGAGGTATGGGTTTAGGAATGGTAAATAATGAGGGCCAAAATATTGATTCAGGCTTTGATATCATAAATCATAACAATAACAGTAATCGAGTGACACAGGGTAATGATAGTAATAGAAATTGTGTAAAACAAAAGCTGAAAAAGGTTCACAAGAAGATACATATCAATGTATTTTATACTAACTGTCGAAGCGCCAGAAATAAAATTAACGAATTACGTTTGATAGCATGTGCTGGGAACTTTGATGTCATTGCAATAACTGAAACATGGTATAATACCAAGAGTCGGGATATGATTGCTGAGTGTCATATTCAGGGGTTTAAGTTGTTCCATGTAGATAGATATAATGGGAAAGGGGTGGAGTTGCATTGTATGTACGAGAAAATATAAATTGCTGCATAAAAACAGGCATAAAAATAGATGGATCATTAACAGAATCTGTTTGGGTAGAGTTTCTAGAAGGTCAAGAAAAACTGATTCTAGGTGTAATATACCGACCTCCAGGCTTGGATCACGATAGAGGAGACTTCTTTGGGACGAAATTGTTAGGGCTTCTAGGCACAATAACGTAGTGATAGTAGGGATTTTAACTTTAGTCAAATTGACTGGACTTCTTTGACCGGTAATCTGGAGTCCAGTGACTTTATGGAAGTAGTTCAGGACTGTTTTCTGAAGCAGTGTGTGACGGAGCCTACCAGAGGTAATAATTTGCTCGACCTAGTCTTGTCAAATAAAGAAACTCTTGTAAATAATCTGGAGATCACTGAAGAGCTTGGAGCTAGTGATCACAAATCCATTACCTTTAATATTACATGGGAGTACGAGAATAGGGATAATACGGTAAAAGTTCCTGATTTTCGTTCTGCCGATTATATTGGACTTAGGGAACACCTGTCTAATCTCGACTGGGGTAATCTAGCTAACGATTACGATGGGATCTGCGTTTATGATTTTTTCTTAATAATGTACAACGTGCACAGAGTATGTTTATTCCCCAGAAGAATTTAGGTCAAATAATAACGATCCCAAATGGATTAACAGGAGGCTAAAACATCTATTAGGGGAGAAAAGAGGAATTTATAGGCGCATCAAAAGAGGAGATGTTAACCTTATTGACCAATATGTTCAGTTGAAAAGAGAAGTAAAAAAGGGGATTAGAAAGGCTAAACGTGACTATGAGATTAAGGTTGCTAATGAATCAAAGACTAATCCAAAAGGGTTCTTTCAAGTGTACAGGACGAAGGTGGGGGAAAAGGTAGGACCTCTGAAAATTGGGAATGGACAGCTGACGGATAACGAACTGGAAATGTGTTCTCTATTTAATGACTATTTTTTGTCAGTCTTTACACAAGAAGACGTAAATGAGATTCCAGAAATTAACTATTATTCAGTTCTTGAAGAATTCAAATTAACTAATATTACTGTCACGAGGGATATGGTTATCAAACAGATAGATAAACTGAAGCAAAATAAGTCCCCAGGACCCGACGAGTTGTTTTCCAGGGTACTTAAAGAATGCAAGATGGAACTTAGTCAGCCATTAACGAATGTGTTTAATACGTCCATCCTAACTGGTGTTGTGCCAGAGATGTGGAAGATAGCTAATGTAGTTCCTATATTCAAATCAGGGGATAAGTCCAGTCCATCAAATTACCGTCCAATAAGCCTCACGTCTATAGTAGGCAAATTATTAGAATCAATTATAGCTGATATTATCAGAAGTCACCTTGAAGAACATAATTTGATTAATGAATCTCAGCATGGGTTTACGAGAGGTCGTTCCTGCCTGACAAATTTGCTGACGTTTTTCAGTAAAACATTTGAGGCAGTAGACAGTGATAAAGAATATGATATAGTTTACTTGGATTTCAGTAAGGCCTTCGATAGAGTACCTCACAAGAGACTCTTAAGAAAGGTGGCAGCTCATGGTATAGGAGGTAAAGTTCTAGCATGGATAGAGGCATGGCTTACCAATAGAAAGCAGAGAGTTTCCATTAATGGGGTCAAATCTGAATGGGGATTTGTCACCAGTGGCGTTCCACAAGGATCAGTTTTGGGCCCATTGTTGTTCATAATTTACATAAATGACCTTGATGAAGGAATTGCAAGTGACATGAGTAAATTTGCTGATGATACAAAAATAGGCCGTATAATTCATTCTGAGGAGGATACCAATGAACTCCAGGAGGATTTGGATAAATTAATGTCTTGGTCTGAAAAGTGGCAGATGAAGTTCAATGTGGACAAGTGTAAGGTGCTAGTCGTTGGTAATGAAAATATCCCTCGAATTTATAAACTAGGTGAAGTTGAGCTTGATCATACAGAATGTGAAAAAGACTTGGGAGTCATGACTCCCAAGTCATGTGCCTAAGTGTGCGCAATAAGGCTAACAGATTACTAGGATTTATTTCAAGAAGTATAAGCAACAGAAGTCCAAAAGTTATTTTACAACTCTATACATCACTAGTGAGACCTCATTTGGATTATGCAGCTCAGTTTTGGTCTCCTTACTACAGGATGGATATAGATTCATTGGAGAACATACAAAGAAGAATGACTAAAATGATTTACAGTATAAGAAATCTCCCGTATGAAGATAGACTTAGAGCATTGAATCTCCACTCTCTGGAGAGACGTAGAATGAGGGGAGATATCATCGAGGTGTACAAGTGGATGATGGGCATAAACAAAGGAGATATTAATAAAATACTGAGGATATCGAAGCAAGTAAGAACCAGAAATAACGGATTTAAATTGGATAAATTTAGATTTAGAAAGGACATAGGCAAGTACTGATTTTCGAACAGAGTTGTAGATGCGTGGAACAATCTTCCGAGTAGGGTGATAGAGGCTAGGACCTTGGGTGGCTTTAAAAAGAGATTGGACAAATATATGAGTGGGAGGGGCTGGGTTTGATTAGTGTCGTGAGTACAGGAGTAAATTCTTAGGTAGTGGTGGTTTTGATAAGGACCTGCCTTGTATGGGCCAGTAGGCCTTCTGCAGTGTTCCTCCATTCTTATGTTCTTATGTTCTTATATAAACATCACACAAACACACGTCATATAAACATCACACAAACACACGTCATATAAACATCACACAAACACACGTCATATAAACATCACACAAACACATGTCATATAAACATCACACAAACACACGTCATATAAACATCACACAAACACATGTCATATAAACATCACACAAACACACGTCATATAAACATCACACAAACACATGTCATATAAACATCACACAAACACACGTCATATAAACATCACACAAGCACACGTCATATAAACATCACACAAGCACACGTCATATAAACATCACACAAGCACACGTCATATAAACATCACACAAGCACACGTCATATAAACATCACACAAGCACACGTCATATAAACATCACACAAGCACACGTCATATAAAAAACACACAAGCACACGTCATATAAACATCACACAAGCACACGTCATATAAACATCACACAAGCACACGTCATATAAACATCACACAAGCACACGTCATATAAACATCACACAAGCACACGTTATATAAACAACACACAAGCACACGTTATATAAACATCACACAAACACACGTTATATAAACATCACACAAGCACACGTCATATAAACATCACACAAGCACACGTCATATAAACATCACACAAGCACACGTCATATAAACATCACACAAGCACACGTCATATAAACATCACACAAGCACACGTCATATAAACATCACACAAGCACACGTCATATAAACATCACACAAGCACACGTCATATAAACATCACACAAGTACACGTTATATAAACATCACACAAGCACACGTTATATAAACATCACACAAACACACGTTATATAAACATCACACAAGCACACGTCATATAAACATCACACAAGCACACGTCATATAAACATCACACAAGCACACGTCATATAAACATCACACAAGCACACGTCATATAAACATCACACAAGCACACGTCATATAAACATCACACAAGCACACGTCATATAAACATCACACAAGCACACGTCATATAAACATCACACAAGCACACGTCATATAAACATCACACAAGCACACGTCATATAAACATCACACAAACACACGTCATCTAAACATCACACAAGCACACGTCATATAAACATCACACAAGCACACGTCATATAAACATCACACAAGCACAGTCATATAAACATCACACAAGCACACGTCATATAAACATCACACAAGCACACGTCATATAAACATCACACAAGCACATCATATAAACATCACACAAGCACACGTCATATAAACATCACACAAGCACAGTCATATAAACATCACACAAGCTACACGTCATATAAACATCACACAAGCACACGTCATATAAACATCACACAAGCCACGTATATAAACATCACACAAGCACATGTCATAAAACATCACACAAGCACACGTCATATAAACATCACACAAGCACAGTCATATAAAATCACACAACACACGTCATATAAACATCACAAGCACACGTCATATAAACATCACACAAGCACACGTCATATAAACATCACACAAGCACACGTCATATAAACATCACACAAGCACACGTCATATAAACATCACACAAGCACACGTCATATAAACATCACACAAGCACACGTCATATAAACATCACACAAACACACGTCATCTAAACATCACACAAACACACGTCATATAAACATCACACAAACACATGTCATATAAACAACACACCAACACACACACAAACACACACACAAACACACACACACACACACACACACATCAGCATCACAAACGCTAGCACAAAAAAAAATATTCCTCTGCATAAAAACACACAAACAAACATACAGGCTGCCGGATATAAACACATACATCGCATGTTAAAACCGAGTACGTACAAATCCCATTAATTAAACCACACACATACATAGTGTATTATTGTAATCAATAGGACCAGCAATCATTCACAACGCTCAGTATATGTGATAGCCCAGATAATAATGAGCATACGTAATTCCCTTGATAAATCGTCCCATTATATTAGAAATAAATGCCACAACTGCGGCGGGAGTGTCATCGACACGACCGTTAACAGCCAACAGGTAATCGCAACTGCACTGCCATGTCGGCGTAAAATAGAGAGCGTCGTGTCATTGATACGCTTGCTAGCGTGATGACGCTCAACACACACACACACACACACACACGCAGTACTCTCGCTTTCTCACGAGTACTGGTATTTTACTTTCATTAATAAGATACCTTGATATATCACAAATGTTGTTGTTCTGTATCTACTAAAAAAAAAAGCATACGCAAGATAGTGACCAGAAGGTTGATCAGATACCTTGCATTTAGTCTGATCATCTGTGTATCTGGCAAACTTCCAGACGTATTTGCAGCCAAGTCTAAGCCTGGTTTTCTTTACGTTGTAAGTTGCCTGTACTCATGTTTATTTACGTTCATGTTACCATCGTGAGTGACAGATCTCAGACTTCTATCTACATGTCTATGACATTCACTTTCATTGTTTACTTTTTCCAGGTTTCCAAATACCATTCGTAATAATTAACAAAAATATTCAATTTCCTTCATTTGCCAGAGATCTAGAAGAAATGTAGTCGTTATATTTAAGAGACTGACAGACCTGTCTCTCTGACAGGCATACCTTGCAAGGTATGGGCGGGGGTGAGAAAGTGGCTTCATAAACCATAAGTAGCAAGGGTTTAGGGATGGTAAATCTTGTCTTACCAACTTGAAGTTTTATGATAGAGTAACAGATGTGTAACAAGAGAGAGAGAGAGGGTTGGGTTGATTGCAATTTTTTGGACTGCAGTAAGGAGTTTGATACTGTACCCTACAAAAGGCTGGGCCCCAAACCTCAGATGCAGTGGGAATAACAGGGAATGGACTCCGGTGGATCAAAAAGTATCTTAGGGGGAAAGGAAGCAAAGAGTGACAGTCAGGAAAGAAACTTCACAATGCGGTAGAGTAACTAGCGGAATTCCCCAAGGATTCGCATTAGGACCAGTACTATTTCTGGTCAATATGAGTGGCATGCCAAATGGAATTGATTCGGATGTAGCTATGTTTGGTGATAATGCAAAACTGAAGAGAATAAAAGCGAATAAAGAAAAGGAAATGCTCCAAAGGGATCTGGACAAATTGCAAGAGTGGGCAGATAAGTGGTTGCTTGAATTCAATCCTAGTAAGTGTAAGGTCATTAAAGAATAGTGAAGGAACAATAAGGCCCGAAAGGGGATATAGACTAGTGGGACAAGAGTCTGCAAACTTCCCTCAGAGAGAAAGACCTAAAGGTGAGCATAGTGCCTAGTATATCACCAGAGGTTTGTATCAGCTGAATATACTCTGCAGCCAATGATCTTCTGGTAAATCTTAGAGAAACCTTCAGGAATGTCAACAAAGAGTCATACTGGGCCTTTTATACAACATACGTTAGGGTCATCTAGGAGTACACAGCACCAGTAGGGAAACCGCACCTGAAAAGCATACTAAGCAACTGGAGCAAGTGCAGAAGTTTGCAGAGAAGCTTATTCCTGAGTTAAGGCGCATGACTTACAAAGAGAAGCTAACGTAATTAGATTTAAGGACATTGGAGGACAGAAGAACCAAAGAAGGACGTTTCTGTGGATCATTGCCTCCGCAGAAGGGTCTCAGACCAGGCCTCCTGTACGTTCAAGGTCTGGTCAACCAGGCTGTTATTACTAGCTGCACACAGTAGAAAGTATGAGCCACAACCTGCTGATCAAGTTATTGATTTGAGGAACCTCTCCAGTTCCCTCTTGAAGACCGCCAGAGTTTTTGGTAATTCCTCTTATGCATGGAGGAATGGCGTTGAAGAGTCGGGGACCTCTAACGCTTATGGTCCTCAGACAAATAGAGAAATTAAAACCTAACAAATCCCCAGGCCCTGATGAACTGTTTGCAAGGGATTTAAAGGAATGTAAAGAGGAGCTTAGCAAACCTTTGGCTAATCTTTTCAATATATCACTACAAACTGACATAGTGCCAGACAAGTGGAAAATAGCTAATGTAATACCTATTTACAAGGCAGGTGACAGGTCCTTAGCTTCGAACTATAGACCAATAAGCCTAACCTCCATAGTGGGAACATTTATGGAATCAATAATTGCCGAGGCAATTCGTAGCCATCTTGAATGGCATTAATTGATTAATGAATCTCAGCACGGTTTTACAAAGGGGCGTTCCTGTCTTACGAATTTACTAACTTTCTTCACTAAGGTATTTGAGGAGTTAGATCATGGTAATGAATATGATATTGTGTATATGGACTTCAGTAAGGCTATTGAGGAAACTTAAGGCACACGGAATAGGAGAAATTTTTTCCTGGGTAGAGGCATGATTGACAAATAGGCAGCAGAGAGTTTGCATAAATGGGGAGAAATCAGAATGAGGGCACGTCACAAGCGGTGTTCCACAGGGGTCAGTGTTGGGCCCCTTGTTGTTCACAATTTACATAAACGACATAGATGAGGGAATAAATAGCGATATAAGCAAATTTGCTGATGACACCAAAATAGGCCGTCCAATTCATTCAAATGCGGACATTAGAGCACTCCAGGAAGATTTGAATAGACTGATGCAGTGGTCGGAGAAGTGGAAGATGCAGTTTAATATAGACAAATGCAAAGTTCTAAATGTTGGACAGGACAATAACCATGCCACATATAAATTAAATAATGTAGACCTTAATATTACTGATTGCGAGAAGGATTTACGAGTTCTGGTTAGCAGTAATCTGAAACCAAGACAACAGTGCATAAGTGGTCGCAATAAAGCTAACAGAATCCTTGGCTTCATATCAAGAAGCATAAATAATAAGAGTCCTCAGGTTGTTCTTCAACTCTATTTATCTTTGGTTAGGCCTCATTTAGATTATGCTGCACAGTTTTGGTCACCGTATTACAGAATTGATATAAATGCACTGGAAAACGTACAAAGGAGGATGACAAAGTTGATCCCAGGTATCAGAAATCTTCCCTATGAGGATAGACTGAGGGCCTTGAATCTGCACTCTCTAGAAAGGCGTAGAATTAGGGGGGATATGACTGAGGTGTATAAATGGAAAACAGGAATTAATAAAGGGGATGTAAATAGCGTGGGTATGGGTGGGTGTGAGTCGGACCTGACTAGCTTGTGCTACTAGATCAGATGCCGTGCTCCTTCCTTAAGTAAATATGCCCTGACCTGACTACCTTAAGCCATTGGCTTAATTCGGTGGGTGAAATGGACCTGCCTCGCATGGGCCAGTAGGCCTGCTGCAGTGTTCTTTCTTACGTTTTTATATTCATCAAATTCTCTCAGTGTACTCGTCGCGCCCCTGCTTTTTAGTAGAGGGATTTTTCAGTGTTTGCAATGTCTCTTGTCATTCAGAGTGATTTCGGTATTCAGGTTTGACACCAGTCCCTCCAGGATTTTCCAGATGTAAATTATTATGTACCTTTCTCGCCTACGTTTCAAGGAGTACAGTTGAAGGGGCTTGCAGCATTCCCAAGTGTTCAGATGCTTGACTGAGTGTATATAAACAGCGATAGTTGTACATACGTTTTCCAGCACAGCAAACTCTCCTGCCTTGAAGGTGTCCGTCAATACACAGTTGTATTCCAGCCTGGAGACCAATACACAGTTGTATTCCAGCCTGGAGACCAATACACAGTTGTATTCCAGCCTGGAGACCAATACACAGTTGTATTCCAGCCTGGAGACCAATACACAGTTGTATTCCAGCCTGGAGACCAATACACAGTTGTATTCCAGCCTGGAGACCAATACACAGTTGTATTCCAGCCTGGAGATCAATACACAGTTGTATTCTAGCCTGGAGACCAATACACAGTTGTATTCCGGCCTGGAGACCAATACACAGTTGTATCCCAGCCTGGAGACCAATACACAGTTGTATTCCAGCCTGGAGACCAATACACAGTTGTATTCCAGCCTGGAGACCAATACACAGTTGCATTCCAGCCTGGAGACCAATACACAGTTGTATTTCAGCCTGGAGACCAATACACAGTTGTATTCCAGTCTGGAGACCAATACACAGTTGTATTCCAGCCTGGAGACCAATACACAGTTGTATTCCAGACTGGAGACCAATACACAGTTGTATTTCAGCCTGGAGACCAATACACAGTTGTATTCCAGCCTGGAGACCAATACACAGTTGTATTCCAGACTGGAGACCAATACACAGTTGTATTCCAGACTGGAGACCAATACACAGTTGTATTCCAGACTGGAGACCAATACACAGTTGTATTCCAGACTGGAGACCAATACACAGTTGTATTCCAGACTGGAGACCAATACACAGTTGTATTCCAGACTGGAGACCAATACACAGTTGTATTCCAGACTGGAGACCAATACACAGTTGTATTCCAGACTGGAGACCAATACACAGTTGTATTCCAGACTGGAGACCAATACACAGTTGTATTCCAGACTGGAGACCAATACACAGTTGTATTCCAGACTGGAGACCAATACACAGTTGTATTCCAGACTGGAGACCAATACACAGTTGTATTCCAGACTGGAGACTATCAATACACAGTTGTATTCCAGACTGGAGACTATCAATACACAGTTGTATTCCAGACTGGAGACTATCAATACACAGCTGTATTCCAGCACAGGTTCAGTTCCTTGAATCAAGAGCCCCTCAACGGCATCAATGAGGCTCCCTTGAGGAGTGCAAAGTCTTGCAATGTTGCTCATTTGCACTGCTGAAGCTGATGAGAATCCTTCAGAAGTTTTCCCCTCTTTTCCCCTCGTCGCCTTCTCACTTTTCCCTTTCTCTTCTGCCTCCCTTTTCTTTTCCCCTCGTCGCCCTCTCACTTCCCTCCCTCCTCTTCCTTTCCCCTCGTCGCTCTCTCAATTCCTTCCCCCCTCCTCTTTCTTTCCCATCGTCGCTCTCTCACTTTCCCCTTCCCTCCCATTCTTTTCCTCTCGTCGCCCTCTCACTTCCCTCTCTCCTCTTCCTTTTCCCTCGTCGTTCTCTCAATTCCTTCCCTCCCTCCTCTTCCTTTCCCCTCGTTGCCTTCTCACTTTCCCCTTCCCTCATCTTCTTTTCCCCTAGTCGCCCTCTCACTTTCCCCTTCTTTTCCCCTTGTCGCCCTCTCACTTTGTCCTCCCTCCCTTCCTTTCCCCTCATCGCCCTCTCACTTTGCCCTTCCTTCCCTCTCTCTTCCTTTTCCCTCGTCTCCTCTCACTTTGCCCTTCCTTCCCTCTCTCTTCCTTTTCCCTCGTCTCCTCTCACTTTGCCCTTCCTTCCCCTTCTTTTCCCCTCGTCTCCCTCTCGCCCTCTCAATTCTCTTCTCTTCTACCCTCCTTCAATTACCTTCTAACCCTCCCTCCTCTCCTCCCTCTCTTCCTCACTCCATCCTATCTCACCCTCCCTCTCTCTTCCCCACTCCCTCCCCTCTTCCTCCCTCCTTCCCCTCGCTTACATCGCTGCCAACAACCACCCTCGACCCATAACGACCTCTGCACCCTAACTGCCGGTCACACTTCCCCTCAGACCACCCTGGTGACGCAGGCTGAGGGAAGAAAAGGGGAGAGAGAGAAATGGATGAAGAGTGGGATTCAAATTGGAAAAGGAGTAGGAAGAGAAGAAGGGAGGAAGGAAAGGAGAGAGAGAGAGAGAGAGAGAGAGAGAGAGAGAGAGAGAGAGAGAGAGAGAGAGAGAGGTTGGGGGAGGGAGAGAGGGTGGGAGGTAGGGGTGATGTGTTTGTGAAATGAGATAGATATACTGCTGGGAAATAGCCGGAGACAGATGGCAGACGTGGTTAATGTTGGTGGTGATGGAGGTGGTGGTGGTGGTGGTGGTGGTGGAGGTGGTGGTGATGGTGGTGATGGTAGTGGTGGTGGTGGTGGTGGTGGTGGTGGTGGTGGTGGTGGTGGTGATGGAGGTGGTGGTGATGGTGGTGATGGTAGTGGTGGTGGTGGTGGTGGTGGTGATGGTGGTGGTGGTGGTGGTGGTGATGGAGGTGGTGGTGGTGGTGGTGGTGGTGGTAATGGAGGTGGTGGTGGTGGTGGTGATGATGGAGGCGGTGGTGGTGATGGAGGTGATGGTGGTGGTAGTTGTGGTGGTGGTGGTGGTGATGGTGGTGATGGAGGTGGTGGTGGTGGAGGTGGTGGTGGTGGTGGTGATGATGGAGGCGGTGGTGGTGGTGGTGATGGAGGTGGTGGTGTGCATGGTAATGGTTGGAATGGAGGTGCTAGTAATGAGAGTAATGGTGGGAATGGTAGTTGTGGGAATGGAAGTGGTGGAAATGGCAATGGTGGTGGCGGCTCATTTCAACCATGAAGAAGCTAACTCAGAAAATTGGGATTTGCATGAAGCACCAAACTCATGGAGGTGGCAAAGACACTGTGTGTCAGTATGTTAAGGATACATCCAGAGAGAGAGAGAGAGAGAGAGAGAGATAGAGAGATAGGCGGAGTTGAACTATCAAAACTGTGCCTGATCTCCACCTTAAGCTCATTTTATGTGTGTAATGTAAACAAAAAAATAGACCAATAGCACTGACGTCCCACATAAAGAATTTTGAGAGGGTCTTAAAAAGCAGGATTGCCAATCACAGCAATGGAATCACAGGAGTTGCGCATCTCAGGTCAACATGGGTACGGAACAGGTCGGTCCTGCCTCTCGCAAATTGCTGAGGCACTAAAACCTGGTCTTGGGTACACTGGAATACAACCTAAATGAAAACGTATTGACCGACTTTGAAAAAACCTTTGACAGGTGCGACCATGGGGCAATTGACCACAAAATGTGCACAGAATTAATAACTGGGAAGGTTGATGGATGGACATTTGCCTTCCTACCAACAGAACCCAAAACAATAGTAAACGGGAAAATCAGAGGCGGCCATAGCGAAGATTTGCAACACCTCACTTTTTCATTCTCCTAGTTGACATTGACAGGGATTTATACCATAGCATAGGATTTATACCATAGCATAGGATTTATACCATAGCATAGGATTTTTACCATAGCGTTGTATCGTCCTTTACAAACGATATTAGAATCTGTATGAGAGTGGCATCCATAGAAGACACAGTGAGTCCCCAAGCTAATATCAACTAAGTCTTCCAGTGGGCCACTGACAACAATGCATGTGTAGAATAGTTGTCTGTGGGTCATGACTGATTAGGTTAGTGATCCAATCAAGCCAGTTGTGGAATTCAGCCCAGAAACCTGCCAACCCATTCCTGCTACCTGAATTCTTACCTCTAGTTTACACAGGGCATTGTGTAGTAGGCCGGTTGCAGGTACGTTGCATCTCTGCTGAGCTGGAGGTTGTGGTAAGACCCATCACACTACTCAGCCCAAATAAAGTACAAGAAATGCACATTTAATGGTACTGTTACAGAATACTTACTCGTTGAGTATTCGAGCCTTTGGTACATCCGTTGGGACACGTAATATACTTGTATTTGAGTCACTGATCTGCAACTGCCTTGAATAGTAGGGAGGAACCGTTTATTGCCGTGAAATGTTATCTAATTCGCATTTCACTGCATCAAGGCCTGTTGCAGGATAAGTCGTCCTAATTAACTAGGCTGTTAATAAATCGGCACAGTTCGGTAGAGCTCCATGCACTCACCTCTTCACTCGCTATGCTTTATTGTGATTGCAGACTAGGCATGAGTCGGTCACTCCCCTAGGTAGTGGGCACTCATGGCTGGGTGGAATAAGTGCCCACTATTCACAATTTTGTAGGCTTTGAGAGACTGTTGTAGATAAAATACGTATAAGTAGTATTGTGTAATACATCCGCCACTGGAGGCTTCGTTACTACATTAAACTTATAAATTAAGAGTGGAAAGGGAAATGTGGCATCCGGACATAGGCATATGTGGGTATGTGGGTCCACCGCTCGTCTTCCCCTCTCTCCTTCCCCCATTTAGGCAGGTCTAACCTTTTGGGAAATCAACCAAGTCCCATGATTTCCCACAAGGCAATATTTTAATGAGGAAATATTTTATTGCAATCTTATGGAAAGACTGATCGAAGTACAAGACCAACGCAAACTATTTATGTGAGAGACCTGGAAGTGATGTCAGAAGATGTCACGTTCAAGGAGTGCAACAATGTTGTTACCTCAGTTGCAAAGGAAAATGAGATGCCAAGCCGAGATTGCAGAGCCGGAATATGTTCAGAGAACAGCAGCAAATGGAAGGCGCGTAGTTGTCAGCCACCATACACAATTGAGTTTCGAGTACTTTGTGAAATGAACATAGTTTCAATTGTATCGCCTGAGCCGTTCGTGTATGTTGCTCCCTCTGAAGACAAAGGTATGAGATAAATCTTGAATGCTGTATAACGGGAAAGAAATAGAAGGAAAGAAGCTGAATGAAATGATGGAATACTTGGTATCCTGTGGCTCGGTTGGTAGCATACTCAGCTCAAATACTAAGTACCTCTGGTTCGATCCCTAACATAGTTGGAAATGCTGGGCATGTTTCCCTACACCTATTGCCTCTGTTCACCTAGCAGTAAGTAGATACCTGAGCGTCAGTCAACTTTTGTGGGTGGCATCCTGGGGGTGGTAGTATACCTTAGACAAGGCTGGGCTTGGATAACAGCTCTTAGCCTGTAAAATTTATTTGTAAAAATTATCCGGTAAGTGCCGGGAGGCGGAGGAGGTACACCCTGATGCAGCAGCAATTTAAAAATTTGATAAACAGTCAATGATTCAAGGAAACAAGCAGAGGCAAAGCCAGGTGCAAGAGCATGCAAGAACTATAAAAAGAACAGGACCAAAGAAAAAAGGAGAATAGGCAGACGAGCTAGAAGAGAAAAGACTTGTGAGAGAAGAGAAGCTGAGAGACAGTGTTTTATTATACTATTGTTGAATTTACAGACGAAGATCAGTTATTATACCTCAACTCATTTACAGTCTAACAGCAGTTATACGTTAACTCCTTTACAGTCTAACAGCAGTTATACGTTAACTCATTTACAGTCTAACAGCAATTATACCTCAACACATTTACAATCTAACAGCAATTATAACTCAACTCATTTACAGTCTATCAGCAGTTATACGTTAACTCATTTACAGTCTAACAGCAATTATACGTCAGCTCATTTACAATCTAACAGCAATTATACGTCAGCTCATTTACAATCTAACAGCAATTATACGATCATACATCAACAGCATTATACGTACTCATTTACAATCTAACAGATATTATACGTCAGCTCATTTACAATCTAACAGCAATTATACGTCATCTCATTTACAATCTAACAGCAATTATACGTCAGCTCATTTACAATCTAACAGAATTATACGTCAGCTCATTTACAATCTAACAGCAATTATACGTCAGCTCATTTACAATCTAACAGCAATTATACGTCAGCTCATTTACAATCTAACAGCAATTATACGTCATCTCATTTACAATCTAACAGTTGTACGACATGAGGAAAGAGAAAGAGGTATTCCTGTTCACAAATGTAAACTATATGAGAATAAATAAGAGAGGACTGGAAATGCTACAGACCAACCTGGACAAGTTGTAGGACTGAACCCCTGCAAGTGCAAGGTTGTGAAATTTGGTGTAGGAAAAAGAAGACTGGTAACGGAGTACAGGCTCCGGGGACAAGTAACAAAGAAGGACCTCGAGGGAAGAGGATAGTGCTGAGCATGTTGCCAGAGACTCACGAAACCTGGTAAGATATGTTAAGTAAAAAAAAAAAAAAGTGCAACTAATGTGACATTTTATTGCTGGTACGTTCCCTTTAACCCAACATATTGTCGGTAATTCTACCAACATTATTACGAATAAGATATATATCAAACGCTCGTTTGGACAAATCTAACATTATCAGGAAGGTGAAGCAAGAATCACTGTCAACACTACCACCTCTGTCAGACGCATCTTAGAGCAGCGTGTAGCCTCAGTATGGTGGACACACGTGATACAACAGGCAAAGAAAGTGGAATAAATTTAGAAGTAAGCAAATAGACTAATCCATGAAGATAAGAGGTATAAATCAGGGAACGGGTGGGGTTTGAAGCCAGAACAAATGAATCCAAAAACTCACAGGCCACTCGCCATGGGTTCAGACCCCACCCGTTCCCTGATTCGTTTGCAATCGTGTTATTACGATTTCCTGAGTGGTAAGGTGTTTGAGTTATGAGGACAGAGTAAAGGAATTAAACCTGACAGCCTTGGTGGTAGCAAGACCAGGGGAGACATGATAACGACGTTCAAAATACTCAGAGGAATTGATTGGGTGGACAGGGATAGACTGTTGGAAAGGCGTGGAACAGGTACACGAGGGAACAAATGAAATATAAAACACAATTGGATCACATTTATGTTAGGGAATACTTTTTCAGCCTCGGAATGTTCAGGAAGTGCAACGATCTGAAAGGGTAGTGGTAGTGGGAGGATTCATACACAGCTTTAAGGCTAGGTATGACTGAGATCTCAAAGCTAGAAATGAGTGAATTAACTAGCAGCCAAATGATAAGCGGGGCCAGGAGCTGAGCGTGGACCCCTGCCGCAACAAATAGGTAATTGCAAATTGATAAGCTTCGCGCGTATGCACACACACACACAACACTGGAGGAAAGAAGGGTCAGAGGAGACATGATAACGACATACAAAATACTGCGGGGAATTGACAAGGTAGACAGTGACATGATGTTCCAGAGAGGGAACACAGAAACAAGGGGACACAACTGGAAGCTGAAGACTCAGATGATTCAAAGGGATGTTAGGAAGCATTTCTTCAGCCACAGAGTAGTCAGGAAGTGGAATAGTCTAGAGAACGATATAGTGGAGGCAGGAACCATACATAGTTTTAAGACAAGGTATGATAAAGCTCATGGAGCAGGGAGAGCAGACCCAGTAGCGGACAGCGAAGAGGCGGGACCAGGAGCTGAGTCTCGACCCGTGCAACCACAATTAGGTGAGTACAATTAGGTGAGTACAGACATAGCCAGGAGCTATGTCTCGACCCCTGCAACCACAACTAGGTGAGTACACACACACACACACACACTGTACATGAACACAAAAACGTGTGTCCTGATGTGACAGGAAGATGATGGACGACCCAGAGTGGAGGAAGCTTAAAGTAGGGCGACTGCGGCTGCGGCTGAGGCTGAGGCTGCGGCTGCGGCTGAGGCTGAGGCTGTGGCTGAGGCTGAGGCTGAGGCTGAGGCTGTGGCTGAGGCTGAGGCTGAGGCTGAGGCTGTGGCTGAGGCTGAGGCTGAGGCTGAGGCTGAGGCTGAGGCTGAGGCTGAGGCTGAGGCTGTGGCTGAGGCTGAGGCTGAGGCTGTGGCTGAGGCTGAGGCTGAGGCTGAGGCTGTGGCTGAGGCTGAGGTTGAGGCTGAGGTTGAGGCTGAGGCTGAGGCTGAGGCTGAGGCTGAGGCTGAGGTTGAGGTTGAGGCTGAGGCTGAGGCTGAGGTTGAGGCTGAGGCTGAGGCTGAGGCTGAGGTTGAGGCTGCGGCTGAGGCTGCGGCTGAGGCTGCGGCTGAGGCTGAGGCTGAGGCTGAGGCTGCGGCTGAGGCTGCGGCTGAGGCTGAGGCTGCAGGCTGAGGCTGCGGCTGAGGCTGAGGCTGAGGCTGAGGCTGAGGCTGAGGCTGAGGCTGCGGCTGAGGCTGAGGCTGCGGCTGCGGCTGAGGCTGAGGCTGCGGCTGAGGCTGAGGCTGCGGCTGAGGCTGCGGCTGAGGCTGAGGCTGCATCTGAGGCTGTGGCTGAAGCTGCGGCTGAGGCTGCGGCTGAGGCTGCGGCTGAGGCTGTGGCTGAGGCTGAGGCTGAGGCTGTGGCTGAGGCTGAGGCTGAGGCTGAGGCTGAGGCTGTGGCTGAGGCTGTGGCTGAGGCTGAGGCTGAGGCTGTGGCTGAGGGCTGAGGCTGCAGCGAGCTGAGGCTGGGCTGAGGCTGAGGCTGAGGCTGTGGCTGAGGCTGAGGCTGAGGCTGGAGGCTGTGGCTGAGGCTGAGGCTGAGGCTGTGGCTGGCTGAGGCTGAGGCTGAGGCTGAGGCTGGAGGCTGAGGCTGAGGCTGAGGCTGAGGCTGTGCCTGAGGCTGAGGCTGAGGCTGAGGCTGCGGCTGAGGCTGTGGCTGAAGCTGCGGCTGAGGCTGCGGCTGAGGCTGCGGCTGAGGCTGCGGCTGAGGCTGCGGCTGAGGCTGAGGCTGTGGCTGAGGCTGAGGCTGAGGCTGTGGCTGAGGCTGAGGCTGAGGCTGAGGCTGAGGCTGAGGCTGCTGGGCTGGTGGCTGAGGGCTGAGGCTGAGGCTGAGGCTGGGCTGAGGCTGAGGCTGAGGCTGGCTGAGGCTGGGCTGAGGCTGAGGCTGAGGCTGAGGCTGAGCTGAGGCTGTGGCTGCTGAGGCTGAGGCTGAGGCTGAGGCTGAGGCTGAGGCTGAGGCTGAGGCTGAGGCTGAGGCTGGGCTGAGGCTGAGGCTGGGAGGCTGTCAGGCTGAGGCTGGTGGCTGAGGCTGTGGCTGAGGCTGAGAGCTGAGGCTGAGGCTGAGGCTGAGGCTGTGCTGAGGCTGAGGCTGAGGCTGAGGCTGGAGGCTGAGGCTGAGGAGCTGGAGGCTGAGGCTGGCTGAGCTGAGGCTGGTGAGGCTGGGCTGAGCTGAGGCTGAGGCTGAGCTGAGGCTGGGGAGGCGGGTGAGGCTGAGGCTGAGGCTGAGGCTGGGCTGGCAGGCTGAGGCTGAGGCTGAGGCTGGCTGGCTGAGGCTGGCTGAGGCTGAGGCTGTGAGGCTGAGGCTGTGGCTGAGGCTGAGGCTGGGCTGTGGGCTGAGGCTGAGGCTGCGGCTGACGGCTGAGGCTGAGGCTGAGGCCTGAGGCTGAGGCTGAGGTTGAGGCTGAGGTGAGGCTGAGCTGAGCTGAGGGCTGAGGCTGAGGCTGAGGCCTTGGCTGAGGCTGAGGCTGAGGGGCTGAGGCTGAGGTGTGAGGCTGAGGCTGAGGCTGAGGCTGAGGCTGAGGCTGAGGCTGCAGGCTGAGGCTGAGGCTGAGGCTGGCTGGCTGCAGCTGAGGCTGCAGGTGGCTGAGGCTGAGGCTGAGGCTGAGGCTGAGGTTGAGGCTGAGGCTGAGGCTGAGGTTGGGCTGAGGCTGAAGGCTGAGGCTGAGGCTGAGGCTGAGGTGAGCTGAGGCTGAGGCTGAGGCTGAGGCTGGCTGAGGCTGAGGTTGAGGCTGAGGCTGAGAGGCTGAGGTGAGGCTGGGCTGAGGCTGGCTGAGGCTGAGGTCTGAGGCTGAGGGCTGAGGCTGAGGCTGAGGCTGAGGCTGAGGTGGGTGAGGCTGAGGCTGGGGCTGAGTGGGCTGAGGCTGAGTTGAGCTGAGGCTAGGCTGAGCTGAGTTGAGGCTGAGGCTGAGGCTGAGGTGAGGCTGAGGCTGAGGCTGAGGCTGAGGCTGAGGTTGAGAGGCTGAGGCTGAGGCTGAGGCTGAGGCTGGGGAGCTGAGGCTGAGGTGAGGCTGAGGCTGAGGCTGAGGCTGAGGTGAGGCTGAGGCTGAGGTTGAGGTGAGGCTGAGGCTGAGGCTGAGCTGAGGCTGAGGTGACTGAGGCTGAGGCTGGGGCTGAGGCTGAGGCTGAGGCTGAGCTGAGGCTGATGAGCTGAGGCTGAGGCTGAGGCTGAGGCTGAGGCTGAGGCTGGGAGGCTGCAGGGCTGAGGCTGAGGCTGAGGCTGAGGCTGGCTGAGCTGAGGCTGCAGGGCTGGCTGAGGCTGAGGCGAGGCTGAGGCTGAGGCGCTGAGGCTGCGGCTGAGGCTGAGGGGCTGGCTGGGCTGAGGCTGCGGCTGCGAGGCTGAAGGCTGGCTGAGCTGAGGCTGCTGAGGCTGAGGCTGGGCTGGCTGAGGCTGGCGAGCTGGCTGAGGCTGCGGCTGGTGAGCTGCAGGCTGAGGCTGAGGCTGAGGCTGCAGGCTGCGGCTGAGGCTGGGAGGCTGCGGCTGGGCTGAGGCTGAGGCTGCAGGCTGAGGCTGAGGCTGGGCTGAGGCTGGAGCTGCGAGCTGCAGTGGCTGGGCTGGGGCTGGCTGAAGCTGCGGCTTCTGCTTGTGTCGGTGTGAAGAGAAGAGATGGTTGTGATCAGACACCTCCACCACATTCCCCCAGGTACCATCACCACCCACTACCATTAGCACCACCCACTACCACCACCTACTACCATTAGCACCACCCACTACCACTAGCAGCACCCACTACCATTAGCACCACCCACTACCATTATCACCACCCACTTCTACTATCACCTCCCACTTCCACCACCTACTACCATTAGCACCACCCACTACCACTATCACACCCACTTCCACTACCCACTACCACTATCACCACCCACTTCCAATACCTACTACCACCACCCACTACCACTATCACGCACTACCACCACCCACTACCACTATCACCCACTACCACCACCCACTACCACTATCACCCACTACCACCACCCACTACCACTATCACCACCCACTACCACTATCACCACCCCCTTCCACTACCCACTACCACCACCTACTACCACTACCACCACCCACTACCACTATCACCACAAACTTCCACTACCACTACCCACTATCACCACCCACTACCACTATCACCACCCACTACTACTATCACCACCCACTTCCACTACCCACTACCACCACCCATTACCACTACCACCACCCACTACCACTATCCCCACCCACTACCACTATCCCCACAAACTTCCACTACCACCACCCACTACCACTATCACCACTCACTACCACTATCACCACCCACTTCCACTACCCATTACCACCACTCACTACCACTATCACCATCCACTTCCACTACCCACTACAACTACCACCACCCACTACCACTATCACCACCCACTTCCACTACCCACTACCACCATCCACTACCACTATCAACACCCACTACCACCAACCACTACCACCACAAACTATCACAATCACCCACTATCGCTACCACCACCCACTATCACCACCCACTCTCACCACCCACTACCACTATCACACCCACTACCACTATCACCACCCACTACCACTATCACCACCCACTACCACTATCACCACCCACTGCAACTAGCACCACCCACTCCCACTATCACCAACTACTAGCACCACCCACTACTACTATCACCAACCACTCGCACTACCCACTACCATTAGCACCACCCACTACCACCGCCCCTTACCACTATCACCACCCACTACCACCGCCCCTTACCACTATCACCACCACTACCCACTACCATTAGCACCTCCCACTACCACCACCCACTACCACTACCCACTACCACCCCCTTACCACTATCACACCACTACCCACTGCCATTAGCACCTCCCACTACCACCACCCACTACCACTACCCACTGCCATTAGCACCTACCACTACCCACTACCATTAGCACCACCCACTACCACTACCCACTACCATTAGCACCTACCACTACCACCTCCAACTACTACTACCCACTACCATTAGCACCTACCACTACCACCACCCACTACCACTACCCACTACAATTAGCACCTACCACTAGCACCACCCACTACCACCACCATCATTGTAACACCTCTCTTTCGGTGACAGCTTCTACCCACGATGTGTTAGGGTTGGCATCGCCCACGATGCGTGAGGCGTAATTCCGCCCATGATGTGTGAGGAAGGTGTGGCACCGCCCACGAAGTGTGAGGGGTGGCACCGCCCACGAAGTGTGAGGGGTGGCACCACTAATCACTTAGCGCCAGGACACCCAGGGTGGAGACCGAACCTAATTGGCCTTAACTACCTTGCCCAGACTAGTTAACCTAGCATATCCTACCCTACTCTGGCCTAACATAGCATAGCTTTGCTAAGATAATAAATATTGTGAATAAGACAAGATATGAGCGAAATTCTGCAAGAAAAGTATGAGTCGGTGTTCAGCAACCCTGCCTCCATGAGGAAGCTGGATAGACACTTAAAGTCAGTACCTACGTTTGATTACGTGCGACCGGCAGTAGTAGCCTGGTTGATCAGGCCTTGACCCACCGCGAGGCCTGGTCATGGACCAAGCTGCGGGGGGCGTTGACCCCCGGAACACGCTCCAGGTAACCCACTTAATGACAGCAAAGTGGAGAATGCAGAAATATTTTTCATTCCATCGCAACGCCGCTCCGACCAACTAACTGACCTTAATACTAATCCCATAGAATTCGAAAACGAAATGGAACACGTCTGTGCACTCAGCACCTGGATCAGATTCATGCAATTCTCTAATTATAAAAAAGGTGCAAAGCACTACTAGCATGAGCCCGTTTTCTTTGGTAAAAGATCCTAGATCTACGTGAAATATCAGAGACCTAAGGGTTCAAACCTTACCAGTTCCATGATTTGTTTGCATCTGTGTTATTACGGTTTTGTGAGTCATAGTTCCTTGGCAAAAGAAGGTAGTCCTAACATCCCACATCATAAAAATAGTCGAAAGAGTGATGAGATGCCAAATTACAAACTTCATGAAACAGCACAATCTGCATAACCATTATGATAGAATTACGGAGGATTAGGAAGACAACCAAAACGCAGATGGGATATACACTGATTTTGCAAAGACGTTTGACAAAGGCGATCATGGGTTGATTGAACACAAAATGGGGGCCATAGGCATTACGGGAAAGGTAGGCAGATGGATTTTCAGGTTTCTAATGCAGAACACAAAGATTAGCAGTAAACAGAGCAAATTCCAGCATTAGAGAGGTAAGCTCAGTACCCCAAGGCGGTGTCCTGGCTCCTCTACAGTTTCTTATTCTCTTAGCTAACAGATAAAAACAGGCGTCACAGTTTTGTATAATTTGCAGACGACATTAAAATAAACATGAAAGTCACCTCGGTAGAAGATACTGAAAAATTGCAGGAAAATATATTACATGTCATTAATGGTTTTGAAAACCGACAAGTTGAAGATTGAGACACTTATGCAACATATGGGAATCTATTCAAGATCAACTGCGCCTCATCTTTGATAGTATATACCGTATTTCCCGGTTTATTAGACGTATTTTCACCATAAAATGTCTCCAAAACCCACCCTGCGTCCTATAAGCTGAAGGTCAGTGACGGGAGCTCTGTATGAGGTGTGGGGTGGACTGCAGCTCTCCCAGTTACGTCCGATGCCGAGCCGTTGAAACCAAAACAAGTCTTATGAGCCTCGAAATTCGGTAAGTCTCCACACTGTTGCTCCAGGTTCAGGGACTGACCACCTCAAAGCTACGTCTTCCAGGGTGAAGGACTGATAACATCGTCAAATCGAAGTTTCTCTTGTTGATTCACAAAAATCTAAGAACAGAAAAGAGAATATGATGAAGAGTAAGAGTAGTGGTAGTAGTAGTAATAGTAGCAGTAGTACTAATTGTAGTTTCGATAATAGAGAAGTAATAGTTAGAGGAATGGTATCAGTAATAGTAGTACGAATAGTGGAAGCAATGGTAACAGTGGAAGTAACAGGAGTAATGATAATAGTAGTAGTAGTAGTGTGGTACTAAGAGTAGTAATGATAGTAGTAATAATTGTAGGAGTAGTGCCAGTGATAGTAGTGTTAATAGTAGTAATAGTGGTAGTAATAATAGTTGTAGCAACAGTGATAGTAAGAAGAGAAAAAATTGCAAGAGAAGATAGACGACTAGGAGGAAGAGAAGTTGAAGAATAAGGAAGAAAAGAAAGAGAAGTTGAAGAATAAGGAAGAAAAGAAAGAGAAGTTGAAGAATAAGGAAGAAAAGGAAGAGAAGTTGAAGAATAAGGAAGAAAAGAAAGAGCAGTTGAAGAATAAGGAAGAAAAGAAAGAGAAGTTGAAGAATAAGGAAGAAAGACAAGAAGAGAAGTTGAAGAATAAGGAAAAAAAGAAGAAGTTGAAGAATAGGAAGAAAGAAAGAAGTTGAAGAATAAGGAAGAAAGACAAGAAGAAGTTGAAGAATAAGGAAGAAAAGATAGAAGTTGAAGAATAGGAAGAAAAGAAAGAGAGTTGAAGAATAAGGAAGAAAGACAAGAAAGAAGTTGAAGAATAAGGAAGAAAGATAGAAGTTGAAGAATAAGGAAGAAAAGAAAGAGAAGTTGAAGAATAAGGAAGAAAAGAAAGAGAAGTTGAAGAATAAGGAAGAAAAGAAAGAGAAGTTGAAGAATAAGGAAGAAAAGAAAGAGAAGTTGAAGAATAAGGAAGAAAGACCAGAAAGAGAAGTTGAAGAATAAGGAAGAAAAGAAAGAGAAGGCGAAGGATGATAACGAGAGGGGGAAGAGGAGGAGGGAGGGAGAGAAGGGAGGGGATAGAGCAGGGGAGGAAGCTGGTGTGTCACCCGTCTACCGTCACATTAGCCTCTGGTGTCATTAGCAGAGAGTGACAAGTGAGGTATCCGACAGTCGGACCTCAGGAGGAGAGGAGCAGGAGAGAGGAGGGGAGCAGAAGAAGAGAAAGGAGCAGGAAAGGGGAGGGGAGCAGGAGAGGGAAGGGGAGGTAAAGAATAAACGATGAAGGCCAAGGGAAAAGGGAAGAGAGAAAGGGATAGGGAGGAGGGTTGAAGCAAGCAGGGAGAGATAGGGAGGAGGGGTGAAGTATTCAGGGAGGGATAGGTGAGGAGGGTTAAAGCAAGAAGGGAGGGGGCAAGCAAGCAGGGAGGGATAGGTGAGGAGGGTGAAGCAGGCAGGGAGGGATTGGGGAGGTAGAAAAATCCAGGGAGGGGGTAGGTGAGGAAGGCAGGGATAGGTGAGGATGGGTGAATCAAGCAGGGAGGGATAGGGAGGAGGGTTGAAGCAAGCAGGGAGGGATAGGGAGGAGGGTTGAAGCAAGCAGGGAGGGATAGGGAGGAAGGTTGAAGCAAGCAGGGAGGGATAGGGAGGAGGGTTGAAGCAAGCAGGGAGGGATAGGGAGGAGGGTGGAGACTATCATGGAGTCTTCCTGGATATTGTGTCCAAGGGATAATGTCCCTGCGGCCCGGTCCATGACCAGGCCTCCCTGTGGATTACGGTCTGATCAACCAGGCTGTTACTGCTGGCCTCAAACAATCCAACTTATGAACCACAGCCCGGCTGGTCAAGTAATGACTTTGGGTATCTATCTGGTTCCCTCTTGAAGACAACCAGGGATCTATTGGTAATTCCCCTTATGCATGATGGGAGGCTGTTCAACAGTCTTGGGCCCCGGACACTTATGGTGTTTTATCTCAGTGTACTCAACAGCATCCTTTGCTTGTCGTTGGGTGTATATTGTATCGTCTGCCCAGTCTTTTGCTTTTATAGGAAGTGATTTCTGTGTGCAGATTTGGGACCAGTCCCTCTAGGATTTTCCAGGTGTAAATTACAATGCATCTTCCTGGCCCGCCTTCTGAGGAGTACATGTCAAGGGACTTCAAATGATCTCGGTAATTAAGGTACTTGACTGTACTTATATGTGCAGTGAAAATTCTCTGTATATTCTCCAGATCTGAAATTTCGCCTGCCTTGAAAGGGGTTGTTAGTGTACAGCAGAATTTCAGCCCAGAGAGAGCAAATGACTTGAAGAGGATTATTAACTTGGCATCTTGAAGGTTCTCATAATCCATCCTATCATTGTCCTTGCAGATGAGATCCTCAGATCCCTGACGTGACTGCTTAGTCCTTCACATTAGTTTTCCGCTCTTTTATGTGGTTAGAATTTGTTTTCACTCTGTCTAGCTTTTATTTCCTAAAGATTTTCATAATGGAGTAACTGAAATTTGTCCTCAATGAACATCAAATTGTTTTCTGTGGCCCACTGGAAAACTTGGTTTAGATCCACTTGAAGATTTACAGTGTCTTCGATGAAGATTTTGGTATCGTCTGCCATAGAAGACTCGGTGCTATGGTATACATCTCTCTGTCAGATATGAAGATAAAGTAAAGATAGGGTCAAGTACTGTACCTTGTGGAACAGAGCTTTTCACTGTAGCCGCCTCCGACTTTACTCTTTGTGTTCTACTAGTTAGAAAGTTAAAAATCCAGTTATTCCTTTAGCACACATTTTGTGCACTATTACACCATGATGGCACTTGACGAAGGCTGCATTCTGTTCTGCAGTGCAGGAGCTACCTGCTCTAAACCCATGCTGCCCTGGGTTGTGCAACTCTTGGGAATCCAGGTAGTTGGTGATCATGCTTCTTAAAACCCTTTCAAAGATTTTTATAATGTGAAACGTTAGTGTTATCAGTCTGTTATTTTTTCTTATTGCTTTGTTGCCGCCTTTGTGGAGTGGAGCTATATCTGTCGTTTGTAACAAATGTGAGACACAACCAGTTTCATGGGTCCCTTTCCACTGCATACTTAAGGCACATGATATACGTTTTTTGCAGCTCTTTATGAATACGGAGTTCCACGAGTCGGACCTGAGCCAGAGTGCATGGGTATGTTGTCAGTTGCTTTTTCGAAGTCCAGTGATGTTACTGTTTTATCAGAAAGTGTGGAGATATTGACAGAGTTTTGAGTCTCGTTCATGAAGTTGTTCGGATTGTCGACCTTTAACCTGATTAATGGTTCACTTGAACACAGTCATCTTCAGACTTCAGTATTTCATTCCCAACCTTCTCCTAAGTAAGACACACCGTATACAATGTCGTGAATGGCTCCTTACTTAGATGTCTAAAAACCAGAACTAAATTTGCTAGACGCGCATTTGCTGCAGCAGTTATTTGGTTGATGTGCGCCTCCGGTGATATCCTCGGTGCAATACTTACCCAAAGGTCCTTGAGTGACACTTTCAACCTTTACTTCCAGAATCTGTACACCGTTTGCGGTCATCCTTGTGCATGTACTCACCTAATATTTGTGGTTGCAGGGGACGAGTCACAGTTCCTGGCCCCGCCTTTGCGCTGGTCGCTACTAGGTCGACTCTCCCTGCTCCATGAGCTTTATCGTATCTCTTCTTAAAGCTGTGTATGGATCCTGCCTCTACTGCATCACTCTCCAGATTGTTCCACTTCCTGACAACTCTATGACTGTGGGGGGGGGGGTGACCCCTTAAACAGAGGTTGCTGAGAGTGGCCTGGTTGGCCATCTGGCTCCTGTGTACCACGCTGTGAACCCGTAACCTGAGAACCACGGTTCGTGTCCCTCCCCAACACACACAGCATCAAGTGTTCACCACACCTCAATTAACACACCCGAGCACAAGATGAGAACTCCACGACCTCCGTGTATGTATGTATGTGTGTGTGTGTGTGTGTGTGTGTGTGTGTGTGTGTGTGTGTGTGTCAGAAGCAGAACTAACCTCGTAAAATTCAATTTTCATATTATTATTATTATTATTATTATTATTATTTGAACGGTCAATGCACGATGCCACCCACATCAGTCGGCTAGCACCTAGGAGACCATGTACTGCTAGGTGAAAAGGGACAACTGGTAGTAAGATTTCATTATAAATCACGCCCTGTCCAGGCATCGAGCCCTGGCCCCTTAGGTTGTGAGCGTAACTCTCGGACCACAGATTTTGAAATTTATTTGCGGTTTCTTATCATAAATAAAGAATAAAGAGGCACATTACCGTAACTCGAACAATACCCACAGAACGAAACTCCCACTACCTCCACTACTACAACTGCACTATTACCTCTTCTCGTTCTACCACTCCCGGCCCCGCCCCTCTTGTATATATACTGGCTCTCTTCCCTATACCCTTCTATGTGTCTAGTTAATGACCCAAGTCGGACCGAAACGTCATAAGTTTTTTCTCCTGTGTGTGGGTTATCTGTATATTATCAGAAATGTTTTTCAGTGGTCTTACGGTTCCTGGTTATTCAGAATGACTCTTCAATGAGAGAAAAAGGTGCCTTGATACCTGTGAGAGGAGAGGGGTTCCTTGATTCATGTTAGAGGAGAGGGGTGCCTTGATACGTGTGAGAGGAGAGGGGTACCTTAATACCAGTCAGGGGAAAAGGTACCTTGATATGTGTGAGGGGTGAGAGGAGCCTTGATGCTAGTGAAAAAGGGGAAGGGTACCTTGATACCAGCAAGGGGGGTCCTTAATACCGGTGAGGGAGGGGGTACCTTGATTCCAATAAGAGGTCATTAGAAGCAGGTTTATTTCACGCCTCAGGTGCTGAGGTGCCAACCAGGTGTCAGTCAGGTGCTAACCAGGTACCAACCAGGGGGTCAACCAGGGGCGGCTCAACCAGGGATGTCAACCAGGTACCAACCAGGGGGATCAACCAGAGATTTCAACCAGGTGGGTCAACCAGTTGCCAACCAGGTGGATCAACCAGGGGGATCAACCAAGGGGTTCAACCAAGGGGGTCAACCAGGGGTCAATCAGTTGCCAACCAGGGGGATCAACCAAGGGGGTCAACCAGTTGCCAACCAGGGGATCAATCAGGGGGGTCAATCAGGGGGTCAACCAGGTCGGTCAACCAGTTGCCAACCATGGGGTTCAACCAGGTGGGTCAACCAGGGAGTCAACCAGGTGCCAACCAGGAATATCAACCAGGGGGGTCAACCAGGTGGGTCAACCTAGGGGTCAACTGGCACCCTCATCATCCTGTCCTAATTAACCTCCTGACCCCATGACCTCACTTGTTCTTGTTTTCCTCTTATTCTCACGTTCCTTCCTCTTTATGTTCTCACGTTCCTTCCTCTTCATGTTCTCACGTTCTTCCTCTTCATATTCTCACGTTCTTCCTCTTCATGTTCTCACGTTCTTCATCTTCATGTTCTCACGTTCTTCAAGCTAAGATCTGTAATCCTATTTCAGCTCATTTCAAAGCCCAACCCTATCTAAGGTATACAACCAGGCCCCAGGATGCCACTCACACCAGTCGACAAGCACCCAGGTACCTACTTACTACTAGGTGAACAGGGGCAACAGGTGTAAGGTAACTTGCCCAACGTTTCCAACAGGCCGGGAATCGAACCACGGACACTCAGTATGAGAGCTGAATGCGCTATCAACAGAACCACGGGACACTGCAGAGAGCTTGATGTGAGGTAAGCGTCACTTCACATCACTTCTTAAACCGTCCAAGAAGTTTCCTAGACAAAACATCCATTAAACTAGGTGGAAACATCGGAGGTGTTTCTTTACACCGGTTGTCTATGTTCACCCATCAGTAAAATGGGTACCTGGGTGTTAGTCGACTGGTGTGGGTCGCATCCTGGGACGACACTGACCTAATTTGCCCGAAATGCTCAGCATAACAAGCGGCTTTCTATATAGTAGTATGTCATTGATGTCAGCTAGTCCTGTATACCTTATACATGTACTTGTAGTAAATAGAGATATTATTATCATTATATTATTATTATTATTGTTCTTAAACTGCTATTCTGAGTGAAATTCTTCAGAATGTGAGAATGTGACTGTGAGACTTCTGGAGGACCAAGCCGGCCTAATTTCAGTGGTGTAATCTGATGGCCCACTGACTGAAGTACGCTTCTGCAGGTCTCTGAAGTCCACCTGACTCTCCACACTATATATACTCATGTACCCTTTACCCTTTTGTGCCGGGTCACCATTTGGAGAAGACCCGGGCCGGATGTACCGGCGAACCTACAACAACAATACCCTTTTGATTTGCCAAAGCCCACTGTGTGGGCGAAACTTAGTCAATAAAGGACCGCATTATCCTGCATTTGTGTTTATTGTCAGAAACATCTTTGTTAAAGATGTTTCTGACAGATTCGGGAAGTCAACTTTGCAATGTAGATCAATAGTTTGAGAAGTAGGTACTTTGGCGAATATTATAATTTTATACAATACTGACAAGTTAATAAATAAGACATATGTGCAACAGTTACGTATCTTTATTCCGAAACTTCGGAATAAGGATACCTAACTGTTGAACATGTCTCTTACTTAGGTACCTTGGTGAAGAAGGAAGTCATGTTCTGGCTAGAGTGTTTTTTATTCCTTATATTTATTTCACTGATGCCATAAAGGGATCTATCTGATCTATCTATCTATCTATCCCTGATCTATCTGATCTATCTATCCCTGACCGTGACTTTCTACATCTTGAAGAACCTTTTTCTAATTATTTTTCATTTGGTTACATCCTTGTCCAACAATTGTTCGGTTTACCTTTGGTATTCCTTATTTATGCGGTCATGAAGAGCTTATTTATGCGGTCATGAAGAGCTTATTTATGCAATGTTTTGAAGCTCAGCCTTGAACAACTATCCCTCTTTTATCACCTGGTTTTCCTCTGTTGACATTCTCATCGTTACACCTAAACCCCCGCGGCCCGGTCTGTGACCAGGCCTCAGTTGAAGAAAGTGTCCTGAAACAATCCATGGAACGGGCGGGGATTGAACTCATGGCAAGTGATTCCTAAACTCAATGGCCCGTGAGTTAACCACTCGGTCAGCTGGCTTTAATAAAATTCTTTTTGCAGTCAGCTGGCCGAGTTGTTAACGCACTGGACTGTGTAGGACTAACTTGCCATGAGTTCAATCCCCGTCCGTTCTCTGGTTTGTTTACAATCATGTTAATACGGTTTCGTGAGTCAAGAGTCCTGAATCAACCCTCGTCAGCATTTACAACAATTTCAAAACTGCTTCTACATTTCAGCAAAACCTCATTCACAAATAACCCGCACATAAGAGGAGCATACGACGACGTTTCGGTCCAACTTGTACCATTTAAAAAGTCAGGAGACTCCTGGGACGTTTCGAACATGATATTACGACACACCTCACTTCAGGAACTCTGTATAAAAACCTTATATATTTGTAAGGAAAAGGATCTTTGAAGGAGACATTTGTGCAACATTTGGGAATTTTTATTGAGGAAACATTTCGCCAGCCACTGGCTTCTTCAGTCCAGTACAAAGAAGAGCGGTGGAAAAAGAGGAGTAGTTTGAGGTAATCAGTCCCTCTGCCTGGTGTCGATGTGTTTAGTCCATTAATCGTGAAAAACGTAGTACTAAGTGAACATTATGGATATGCTTGATAAAACCCTTGTATGGGCGAAACGTCGATAAAATTTTAATCTAGTTTCTTATTTCTTCCCTTTACTCCTGTAGTTGCTACGTTGTCTACTTCTACTGCTCCACTTCCCACCATCACTACCTCCCCATCCATCAGTCTTCACATTCCTCCCACCCACGTCATTCTACTCTCTCTATTTCCCATGCATACCTTTCCCCTACCCACTTGGGCATAGTACACCCGACTGGCTGCCCTTCCTTCTCTTTTCAATCTCTCTTTTCTTTTTTATACCTCTTTTCACCCATTCCCTCTCTCTCCCATATTTTCCCTCTCTCTTCCACCCGTCTCTCTCTTTAACACCCCTCCCCTCTCTTTCTTCCATTCCTCTCTCATTTCCGCCCCCTCCCGTCTCTTTCATACCCCTGCCTTCTCATCCCCCTGCCCTCTCCCCCTCCTGCTCACTCATTCCCCTGTTCTCTCATTCCCCTGCCCTCTCATCCCCCTGCCCTCTCATTCCCCTGCCCTCTCATCCCCCTGCCCTCTCATTCCCCTGCCCTCTCATTCCCCTGCCCTCTCATTCCCCTGCCCTCTCCCACCCTTGCTCACTCATTCCCTTTGCCCTCTCCCACCCCAGTTCACTCATCCCTCCTGCCCTCTCCCTCCCCTACCACTAGCACCTCATCTCTCACAAGCGAGGTCAGGCAATCCTAGCAGCAGTGACCTGTCCATAAATCAGTGCCTGGACGAGGTCATCTGGTGGTCAGGTCATGGGAGTCTGTGTGACGTCACGCATGACCTGCGCTGAGGGGAGACAGGGGAGAGGAATCGAGCAGGAAGAGGGGTGGGGAGCGAGAGAAGAGTGAGGAGTGGGAAGGGAGAGCAGAGAGAGGGGAGGGAAGGGGAAAAACAGACAGGGAAGTGAGGGGTGATAATTTGTGGGAGAATTCACGGACTATAAGGACAGAAATGTAACATAATACCATGCTGAAGCGCCTTTACACGCACGCACGCACACACGCACATACACACACACACACACACGCACACACACACACACACACACGCACACACACACAGGGTAGGTGTCACTGTCTCTGTGTCACTGTATCATTATGTGTCACTGTCCGTATCATTGCATGTATCACTGTGCGTGTCACTGCATGTGTCACTGTTACTGCATGTGTCATTGTATGCGTCATCACGTGTCACTGTGTCAGTCTGTATCACTGAATGTGTCACTACGTGTCAGTCTGTGTCAGTCTGTATCACCTAAAAATAGAAAAAAAAAACATTTATGGTCTTTGTTGAATATTGCTTTGTAGAATTAAATTACTGTATATCTACAACATATCAAAAAATAAACTAAATACCTATGTAAACAAGGGAGATTTTAGAAGCCGAAAATGTATGTGTCACTGTCTGTGTGACTGTATCACTGTATGTGTCACTATGGGTCACTGTCTGTGTGACTATCACTGTATGTGTCACTATTGGTCACTGTGTGACTGTATCACTGTATGTGTCACTATGGGTCACTGTGTGACTGTATCACTGTGTGTCACTATGGATCACTGTCTGTGTGACTGTGTCACTGTATGTGTCACTATGGGTCACTGTCTGTGTGACTGTGTCACTGAATGTGTCACTATGGGTCACTGTCTCTGTGACTGTATCACTGTATGTGTCACTATGATTCACTGTCTGTGTGACTGTGTCACTGAATGTGTCACTATGGGTCACTGTCTCTGTGACTGTATCACTGTATGTGTCACTATGGGTCACTGTGTGACTGTATCACTATGTGTCACTATGGGGTCACTGTCTGTGTCTTTATCACTGTATGTGTCACTGATGTAGCACGGATCATGTATCCAGCTTGTATTAACAGAAGAAGTATCAGATAGACGCTTTCGCATTCATGATTGCTGCTCAGTTAAGGTGATGTGTTCGGTATGATGTACATTCATACATCCCTGTCCACCATCACCACGGACACCGTGTGATGTAGACAGTGTACATAATTCCTCCATGTAACCAGTATTTACAGTCTAATGCGTCTCCTCGACGTGCCCGTCAAACCAGTGTCACGACAGATCAACATCTGTCTAAAATCGTGTCGAGCTGCGAGGGATGAAGAATAACACTGAAATCCGTGTCGACCGCCTGTCACCAGCACCTGGGCACACCAAAACATTTCCCTTCCACAGGTGACAGACAGGTGGTAGACTGACGACACTGTTCGTAGACAGGCAGGCATTTTGCCTCCACGTTGACACAGTAGTCAATCTCACATGCGCGCGGGCGCGCGCGCTCACACACAAACACACACACACTCGACCCCTGCAACCACAAATAGGCGAGTACACACACACACACACACACACACATATATATATATACTAGGAATTCGCAAGAGCAGGCGAAATATTCACAAACACTGATCTCTGGCCGACGGAGACTCGAACCTACGAACCTCATGACAAGGTACGCAGTGCTTTGCCGACCGTACCACACTGGTCCAATACCTTGGCGTCCAGCTCACGCTAGACGTTGATCCAAGGCAGCCAGCTTTCAGGCAGGAGGCTTACAGCTTTTCATCTCATCCCCTGCATGCATCGACACAACTAGAGATTTTAACAATGCTAGGAATTCGCAAGAGCAGGCGAAATATTCACAAACACTGATCTCTGGCCAGAAAGCTAGCTGCCTTGGATCAACGTCTAGCGTGAGCTGGTTGCCAAGGTATTGGACCAGTGTGGTACGGTCGGCAAAGCACTGCGTACCTTGTCATGAGGTTCGTAGGTTCGAGTCTCCGTCGGCCAGATATATATATATATATATATATATATATATATATTATATATATATATATATATATATATATATATATATATATATATATATATATATATATATATATATATATATATATATATATTCTCCATGGGGAAGTGGAACAGAATTCTTCCTCCGTAAGCCATGCGTGTCGTAAGAGGCGACTAAAATGCCGGGAGCAAGGGGCTAGTAACCCCTTCTCCTGTATATATTACTAAATGTAAAAGGAGAAACTTTCGTTTTTCCTTTTGGGCCACCCCGCTTCGGTGGGAAACGGTCGACGTGTTGAAAGAAGAAAAGATAGATAGATATATATATATATATATATGTAAAAATTAATAATTTTGTACCAAAAAACCTTAGAAAACTTACCAAACCTTATTATAGCAAGCGCCATTTAATTTATCTTAATCCAACTAAATATATTTTAGAAAAGTTTACAATAATTTAATAAACAAACACAATGAAATATATTTTTTGTTAGGTTCAGAATGATTTGTGCGAAATTATTGCACATACAAATTTTCGCTTGCCTTATTCGGCAAGAAGAGCGTTGCTATTTAAGACAAAATCGCAAGTTTTACCTATTCAGCACGATATTCATATTTATTTATTTTTTTATTAACACATCGGCAGTTTCCCACCAAGGCAGGGTGGCCCGAAAAAGAAAAACTTTCACCATCATTCACTCCATCACTGTCTTGCCAGAGGTGCGCTTACACTACAGTTATAACTGCAACATTAACACCCCTCCTTCAGAGTGCAGGCACTGTACTTCCCATCTCCAGGACTCAAGTCCGGCCTACCGGTTTCCCTGACTCCCTTCAAAAATGTTACCTCGCTCACACTCCAACAGCACTTCAAGTCCTAAAAACCATTTGTCTCCATTCACTCCTATCTAACACGCTCACGCATGCTTGCTGGAAGTCCAAGCCCCTCGCACACAAAACCTCCTTTACCCCCTCCCTCCAACCTTTCCTAGGCCGACCTCTACCCCGCCTTCCCTCCACTACAAATTTATACACTGTCTTAGATGTTCTATTTTTTTTTCCACCCTCTCTACATGTCCGAACCACCTCAACAACACCTCCTCAGCTCTCTGGATGATAGTTTTGGTAATCCTGCACCTCCTCCTAATTTCCAAACTACAAATTCTCTGCATTATATTCACACCACACATTGCCCTCAGACTTGACATCTCCACTGCCTCCAGCCTTCTCCTCGTTGCAACATTCATCACCCATGCTTCACACCCATATAAGAGTGTTGGTATAACTATACTCTCATTCATTCCCCTCTTTGCTTCCATGGACAAAGTTCTTTGTCTCCACAGACTCCTCAGTGCACCACTCACCTTTTTCCCTGCGTCAATTCTATGATTCACCTCATTTTTCATAGACCCATCTGCTGACACGTCCACTCCTAAATGTCTGAATACATTCACCTCCTCCATGCTCTCTCTCTCCAATCTGATATCCAATCTTTCGTTACTTAATTTTTTTGTTATCCTCATCACCTTATTCCTATATTAACTTTCAATTTTCTTCTTTTACATACCCTACCAAACTCATCAACCAACCTCTGCAACTTCTCTTCAGAATCTCCCAAAAGCACAGTGTCATCAGCAAAAAGCAACTGTGACAACTCCCACTTGCCAGCACCCGAGCTTTCACTTCTCTTACATACTCTAACCTGAGACTCACTATCCTCGTAAAAACCTTTCACTGCTTTCAATAACATACCTCTTATTCCACACATCTGCAACATCTGCCACATTGCCCCCCTATCCACCCTGTCATACGCCTTTTCCAAATCCATAAATGCCACAAAAACCTCTTTAACCTTATTTAAATACTGTTCACCTATATGTTTAACTGTAAACACTTGGTCTACACTCCCCCTACACTTCCTAAAGCCTCCTTGTTCATCTGCTCTCCTACTCTCCGTCTTACTCTTAATTCTTTCAATAATAACTCTACCATACACTTTACCAGGTATACTCAACAGACTTATTCCCCTATAATTTTGCACTCTTTTTGTCCCCTTTGCCTTTATACAAAGGAACAACTATTTATGACAGTGTCCTCCATTGAAGACACTGCAAGGCTCCAGGAGGACATCAATCAAATCTTTAAATGGGCTGCATAAAACAATATGAAGTTCAATGATGAGAAATTTCAATTACTCCGATATGGAAAACGGGAGGAAATTAAAATTTCATCGGAGTATAAAACAAAATTCCAAACACACAATAGAGCGAAAAACTAACGTCAAAGACCTGGGAGTGATCATGTCAGAGGATCTCACCTTCAAGGACCATAACATTGTAACAATCGCATCTGCTAGAAAAATGACAGGATGGATAATGAGAACCTTCAAAACCAGGGACGCCAAGCCCATGATGACACTCTTCAGATCGCTTGTTCTATGTAGGCTGGAATATTGCTGCACACTAACAGCACCTTTCAAGGCAGGTGAAATTGATGAACTAGAAAATGTGCAGAGAACCTTCACAGCACGCATAACTGCGATAAAACACTTTCAATTACTGGGAACGCTTGAAGTTCCTAAACCTGTACTCCCTGGAACGCAGGCGGGAGAGATACATGATTATATACACTTGGAAAATCCTAGAGGGATTAGTATCAAACTTGCACTCGAAAATCACTCCCTACGAAAGCAAAAGACTCGGCAGACGATACATCCCTCCAATGAAAAGCAGGGTGCCACTAACACGATAAGAGAACACACAATAAGTGTCAGGGGCCAAAAAACTGTTCAACTGCCTCCCAGCATACATAAGGGGGATTACTAATAGACCCCTGGCTGTCTTCAAGCAGGCACTGGACAGGCACCTAAAGTCGGTACCTGACCAGCCGGGCTGTGGTTCGTACGTTGTATTGCGTGCGGCCAGCAGTAACAGTCTGGTTGATCAGGCCCTGATTCACCATGAGCCCTGGTCGCAGACCGGGCAGCGAGGGCGTTGACCCCCGGAACTGTCTCCAGGTAAACTCCAGGTAATGCTCTCTGCCAATCCCTAGGTACCTTACCCTCTTCCATGCATTTGTTAAATAATAGCAACAACCACTCCAGAGCTATATCCTCACCTGCCTTTAACATTTCTATCTTTATCTCATCAATCCCAGTTGCCTTACCCCCTTTCATTCTACTCACTGCCTCATGAACTTCCCCCACACTCACAACTGGTTCTTCCTCACTCCTACAAGATGTTATTCCTCCTTGCGCAATAAACGAAATCACAGCTTCCCTATCTTCATCAACATTTAACATTTCCTCAAAATATTCCCTCCATCTTCCCGATACCTCTAACTCTCCATTTAATAACTCTCCTCTATCAAATCCATTCTTTCCTTAGGCTTCCTCAACTTATTAATCTCACTCCAAATTTTTTTCTTATTTTCAACAAATTCGTTGATAACATCTCACCCACTCTCTCATTTGCTCTCTTTTTACATTGCTTCACCACTCTGTTGACCTCTCTTTTTTTCTCCATATACTCTTCCCTTCTTGCATCACTTCTACTTTGTAAAAACCTCTCATATGCTAACTTATTTTTCCCTTACTACTCTCTTTACATCATCATTCCACCAATCGCTCTTATTTCTCCCTTACTACTCTCTTTACATCATCATTCCACCAATCGCTCTTCTTCCCTCCCGCACCCACTTTCCTGTAACCACAAACTTCTGCTGAACACTCCATTCTTAAACCTACCCCATACATCTTCGACCCCATTGCCTATACTCACACTAGCCCATCTATCCTTCAATAGTTGTTTATATCTTACCCTAACTACCTCCTCCTTTAGCTTAAAAACCTTCACTTCTCTCTTACCTGCTGCTTCCCTTTTCCTTGTATCCCATCTACCTTTTACTCCCACTGTAGCTACAACTAAAAAGTGATCTGCTATATCTGTGGCCCCTCTATAAACATGTACATCTTGAAGTCTACACTCTAACAATACGTAGTCCAACAAACTACTGCCATTACGCCCTGTGTCATATCTTGTTATGATAATGATGGTGATATTAGAATGATGATAGTGGTCATGGTGATGGTACTTGAGGTTACCTAAGCAAAGGGGTTAAGGTTAGTTTTGGTGGTGGGTTAGATCGTGCAGAAATGAACGACCTTTGACAAGTTAGTCACCCTTCCCCTTCACCTTCCCGCCTCCCCTTAACTCTCTTCTTCCCCTCCCCTTCATCCTTTAACTTCACCCTCCACCACCACCCTCCCCCATCACCCTCCCCTCCTCCAATCACTCTTCCCTTCAATCCCACTCAACCCTCCTTCACCCTTCCCCCATCACTTTCCCCTCTCCTCCACTTCCCAATATTATAGCCAGGCCACTACAAGTCAGGTCATGGGCGTGGCGGTCATACACGCCTGACTTCTTTCCACTTCCCACGACCTGCCTCTCCACGCCCACACAAATTTGACCCCATAGGTGGTCAGGCTGGGGTCAAGTAGGGGTCAGAGTGCCGCCCTTGAAGTAGTGGTCACAGTGTTCAGCACCAGCTGCCAGGAATTCTTAGTAGGAATGTGTGTGTACTCACCTAGTTGTACTCACCTAGTTGTGGTTGCAGGGGTCGATTCACAGCTCCTGGCCCCGCCTCTTCACTGGCCGCTACTCGGTCACACTACCCGCTCCATGTGCTTTATCATACCTCTCCTTAAAGCTATGTATGGATCCTGCCTCCACTACATCACTTCCCAGACTATTTCACTTCCTGACAACTCTCTGACTAAAGAAATACTTCCTAACGTCCCTGTAATTCATCTGAGTCTTCAACTTCCAACAGTGTGTATGTGTGTGTGTATATGTGTGTGTGTGTGTGTGTGTGTGTGTGTGTGTGTGTGTGTGTGTGTGTGTGTGTGTGTGTGTGTATGTGTGTGTGTGTGTGTGTGTGTAGGTGTGTGTGTAGGAGTGTGTGTAGGTGTGTGTGTACTCGCCTATTTGTACTCACCTATTTGTGGTTGCAGGGGTCGAGACTCAGCTCCTGGCCCCGCCTCTTCACTGATCGCTACTAGGTCCTCTCTCTCCCTGCTCCATGAGCTTTATCATACCTCGTCTTAAAGCTATGTACGGTTCCTGCCTCCACTATATATCACTTGCCAGACTATTCCACTTCCTAACAACTCTATGACTGAAGAAATACTTCCTAACATCCCTTTGACTCATCTGAATCTTCAACTTCCAATTGTGACCTCTTGTTTGTGTCCCCTCTCTGGAACATCCTGTCTCTGTACTCCTTATCTATTCCTCGCAGTATTTTGTATGTCGTTATCATGTCTCCCCAACCCTCCTATCCTCCAGTGTCGTCAGGCCGATTTTCCTTAACCTTCCTTCGTAGGACATTCCCCCTTAGCTCTAGAACTAACCTTGTTGCAAACCTTTGCACTTTCTCTAATTTCTTGACGTGCTTGACCAGGTGTGGGTTCCAAACTGGTGCTGTATACTCCAGTATGGGCGTGACGTACACGCAGTACAGTCTTGAACGATTCCTTACTGAGGTATCGGAACGCTATTCTCAGGTTTGCCAGGCGCCCATATGCTGCACCAGTTATCTGGTTGATGTGTGCTTCCGGTGTATGTGTGTGAGTGTGTGTGTGTGTGTGTGTGTGTGTGTGTGTGTGTGTGTATGGGTGTCTGTGTGTGTATGGGTGTGGGTGGGTGTGGGTGTGTGTATGGTAGTGTATTTATTGCTGTGCTGAACTTCAGTGTGGGTGAACGTAAAATCCTGTGTGTGAATAAGTGTATCTTTTCTAGTGTGTAAAGGGAAGGAGACATAGGTGCTGAGACAGTACACATATCTGGACATGATAGAGGATAAGTGCCGCAAGCAATGACTGAGGAATGGCACTGGGCTGGAGTGTCAGGGGTCAGCTGAAGAGATAATCTAATTTGTAGGCGCCAAATGATAGCATATCACAACCTAACTTTTCAGCAGTAACCACACCTAGGAACCAGAAGGTGTGGTAAGTGAAGTGCAACGTGTAACATACAGGAGGGTGCGTGTTAGACACAAACACACAAACCTAATTACACACATAACTCACTCTCTCTCTCTCTCTCTCTCTCTCTCTCTCTCTCTCTCTCCTCTCTCCTCCATATTTTCTTTCCCCACTCTTTATGTATGGTCCCGTGGGTTAGAGCGTCGAATTTTCGCTCGCCATGAGGCGCAATAAAACAACACGGTTCGATCCCCGGCTGTCGCAGTGTTGTTATTGATATATATATATATATATATATATATATATATATATATATATATATATATATATATATATATATATATATATATAATGTTCAATTTTCTTGTACATTGAAAAAAAATTAAAAAAAAAAAAATCGCTTACGTTGTTCTGGTACCAATTGTCATTGTAATTGTTGAGTGTCATTGTAATTGTCTTTGCAATTGCTGTAATTGCTGTCTTTGTAACTGTCATCATAATTGTCAAAGTAATTTCTGAGTGGCACTGTAATGTCTTGAAGTGTCATTAGTGCTTCACTGTCTTATTGTCATTGTAAGTGCTGAGTGTCACTGTTTAGTGTCATTGTAAGTGTTGAGTGTCACTGTTTAGTGTCATTGTAAGTGTTGAGTGTCAATGTTTGTCATTGTAAGTACTGAGTGTCATTGTTTAGTGTCATCGTAAGTGCTTATCATGTTTGATCATGTAGTAAGTATAGTGTCATTGTTTAGTGTCATCGTAAGTGCTAAGTATCACTGTTTAGAGTCATTGTAAGTGCTAAGCGTCACTGTCTTGTGTGATTGTAAGTGCTAAGTATCACTGTTTAGTGTCATTGTAAGTGCTAAGCGTCACTGTCGTGTGTTATTGTAAGTGCTAAGTGTCACTGATGAGTCTCATTGTAAGTGCCAAGTGTCACAGTTGAACGTCATTGTGAATATCATTATAATCTCTCTCCTTTACCCCTCCTTTAATACCTCCACTTATTATTTCCTAAGCCTCCCTTTGCCCTTTCAGTGATCTAAGGGGTGTATGAATCTGCCATTGCCCCTCCCCCTGCCCCTCCCCCTGCCCCTCCCCTCTTCATTGTTCACACAGCTCATCCCCTCACATCTCTATTCCCCCTTAACAATCTCCTCTTCTTTCCCCTCTCTCCCTTCCTCCCTCCGTCCTTGTATATTCTATTTGATCAGTCTCCCTCTCTCTCTCTCTCTCTCTCTCTCTCTCTCTCTCTCTCTCTCTATCTATCTATCTATCTATCTATCTATCTATCTATCTATCTTCTGTATATCTATATCCTGTCTTCTCTAATTTCTAGCTCCTTCCCTTCCATTTCTACAGCATTTTTCCCTCTTCTTTTGCGTCTTTTTTTCTTTATCTAGCATTCTGATTATTGATTTATTGATAGATCGACCGATCTAGTTTCTCCCCTTTTTCCTCTTGTAACTTTTCCTCTCTTACTCCTTCCTCTATCCTTTTCCCCCTCTCATCCCTTCCTTTTCTATTTTTTTCCTTTCTCATCCCTTTCTAATTTACCTTTCTCTTTCTCATGCCTTCCTCTTCTATCTTGTCCATTCTCATCTTTTCCTCTTAATCTCTTTCTTTTCCTTCTCCTCTTCCCTTCTACCTTTCGTCAGTATTTTTCCCCTCTTCTATTCCTTCCTTCCCTCTGCTCCTCTTCCCTGCCTCTTCCTCCCTGCCTTCCCTCATCCTAGATTGTTTCCCCTCGAGCTTACACGTGTTGCTGGTGTCGTGTCCCCTCGACACCTCCCTCGGGACCCCGTGTGTGTGTGTGTGTGTGTGTGTGTGGTGTGTGTGTGTGTATGTGGGTTTGTGTGTGTATGTGGGTTTGTGTGTGAGGGTTTGTGTGTGTTTATGCTAGTGTGTGTATGGTGTGTGTGTGTGTGTGTGTGTGTGTGTGTGTGTGTGTATGTGTGTGTGTGTGTAAGGGTTTGTGTGTGTACTTACCAAGTTGGGTTAGCAAGGTTCAAGTCTTGGTTTCCATGAGCGCCCCCTAGAGTACTTGGATCATCATTACTGGTTTCTGGGCTTCTTTAGCCTTTTCATATCTAGTCCTGAATCTGTGTATTGAAATTTCCTCCGCCACCTCTTCATCCAACTATTTCCTCTTTTTAACCAACCTATTCTTTAAGAATTTCTTTCTAACTTCACTATTGCCTAATCTATCGTCAGTTTTCACTGTGTCCTCTTGATCCTGGTCCTCCTAACTCAGTCTGTCCCTTCCTGCCTATTCAATTTCCACCTGTGTCCTCTTCATCCTGGTCCTCTTAATTCTGTCCTTGCCTATTGAGATTCCACATGTGTTCTCATGACCCTAGTCCTCTTAATTCAGTAACTTCCTGCCCAATCAATTCTTCAGATTTCGCATATCTTTATTGTATCTGTCGTAGTCTTGCTCGCCAACGTAGTCAGGTTCACTTCTTTTAATTCCCACGTTGTAGTTCCTCTCAGTTTTGTTGCAAACCTTTAGATCGTTTCTACCTTATGCTCTTGACTGACCAGGTGTGGGCTCCATAGTGGGGCTGCGAACTCGGTGATTAAATGTCACAGTTGTGGTACTATTAGTGGTATAAGCAGTAGTAGCAGTAGCAGTAACAGTAGTAGTAGAAGTTGTAGCAGCAGTAGTAGTAGTAGTAACAGTAGTAGTAGTAGTATAGTAGTAGCAGTTTAGTAGTACAGTAGAGTAAAAGTAGTAGTAGCAGTGCAGCAGTAGTAGTAGTAACAGTAGTAGTAGAGTTGTAGTGTAGAGTAGTAGCAGTAGTAGTAGTAGCAGTAGTAGTAAGTAGTAGTGTAGCAGTTGTAGCAGTAGTAGTAGCCAGTAGAGTAGTAGTAGATGAGTAGCAGTGTGAGTAGTAGTAGTAATAGTCAGTAGTAGTAGTAGTGTAGCGTAGTATAGTAGCTGTATTTTTTTTTTCACTTTCTCTATGGGATCATCCTCAACAAATAACCTGAGACGCATTGCTACCAACCAGAAATCAGCTGATGGAAAAATCACCTAATTAGGTTCCAGCTAACTCGCCCCATACCCACTATACGAGTCTTCTTCCTCAACACACAACAAATACCCACCAGCTACTGTACATCTTATATATACAGGACACTTAGAACAAGTTTCATCCCAGTTCTTTGGCTCTTCCCTGAGAACATCCACAAACACACACATACGCAATACAAGAATGCAATAATCGCGAACAAGCGATACAAAACAACCACGGGAGGAGTTAAATGATAGCTCTAGGCCTTTCGTGTTACAATCAAAACATCTTCATGAGCTTGCAATGTTGCAGAAATGAGTAAGAGGTCCAGGTAGATTCGGTCTATCTAACGACTGCAACACACACATCTTGCTGCTGTGTATGTGTGTACTCACCTAGTTGTGGTTGCAGGGGTCGAGTCACAGCTCCTGGACTCTGTGTGTGTAGGGAGAGCCTTGTAATTTACTAACCTTGCTTCCTCTGGCTCTCCATCTGCAGTGTCCCCTCTCCCTCAGTTGTTTCACCAACTCAACCTTATCCAAAGATTACCATCCAGACTTGTCTCAACCTGTTTTTCCCTCGACAGCAACACGTGTCTATCATTCCCCTTCCGTCTCTCTCTCTCTCTGTCTGTCTCTGTCTCTCTCTCTCTCTCTCTCTCTCTCTCTCTCTCTCTCAGGACACCTGACCCGCCTCGCGCCTCTTCCGGAAGTCGTATTACCAGTCGGATTAAGGAAGTTTTAACAAAATGAGTAACAGTTTTGGTCCTGGTAATGACGCTTCGGATCGATGAAGAATACTTTTACTCGGATTAATATTTCAGCCAATTTTCTATGAAATCTGGGGGGATTAGTTGTGAGGAGATTATTGTGAGGGATTAATTATTGTGGGGGATTAATTATTGTGAGAGATTAATTGTGAGGGATTAATTATTGAAGGATTAATTATTAGGAATTTTTGTGAGGGATTAATTATTGAGTGATTATTGACAGGTATTTATTATTGTGAGGGATTAATTATTGTGAGGGATTAATTATTGAGTGATTATTGTGAGATATTTATTATTGTGAGGGATTAATTATTTGAAATTATTTATTATTCTAAGTGATTAATTATTCTTAATCTCTGAAATGGATTAAAAAATTAATCCTACATAAAGCTTATAAAATGGGATTAATAATCCTACATTTGGGATTTACCCAAAAAATCCTCAGTGTGAATATTTTTTTTATGGGGAGCACTAAACCCGTAGGCCTCGTAGAGCATCTGGGGGAAATGGAAGGTAATCGGGATGGATCCGAGGAAGAGGAGGAGTTCTAGTTTCCTGGATCAAA
>WNWK01000368.1:182500-217500 GCA_009830355.1 Cherax destructor | reverse complement strand
GCTCCACCATTCTTTTCCTGATGATTTTCACCAAGACTTTGCACACTATACACGTAAGTGACACCGGTCTGTAGTTTAGTGCCTCTTTTCTGTCTCCTTTTTTAAAGATGGGGACTACGTTGGCCTTTTTCCATATCTCAGGTAGCTGCCCAGTTTCAAGGGATGTGTTGAAAATTTTGGTAAGTGGCACACTCAGAACCTCAGCTCCTTCCCCAAGGACCCATGGTGAGATATTGTCCGGACCCATCGCCTTTGAGGTATCAAGGTCACTGAGTAACTGCTTCACCTCCCTCCCCCTCAGATATGTGTATGCCCTCCAGCACTCGATACATCCCTTGTTGGTGACGCACCCCGTCCTGTCTACCCAACTGCCTTCCTTCCTCCACTGTGAATACTTCCCTAAACCTCGAGTTGAGCTCCTCACACACCTCTTGATCATTACTTGTGAGTTCCCCATCTTCCCTCCTCAGCCTTATCACCTGGTCCTTTACTGTTGTCTTCCTTCTGATGTGGCTGTACATCAGTTTCGGGTCAGACTTGACTTTCGATGCTATGTCGTTTTCGTACTGTTTCTGGGCCTCCCTCCGTACCTGTGCATACTCGTTTCTAGCTCTTCGACTAATCTCCTTGTTTGCTTGGGTTCTTTGCCTTCTGTACCTTTTCCATTCTCTGGCACTCTGAGTCTTTGCCTCCCTGCATCTTTGGGTAAACCAGGGGCTCTTTCTTGTCTTCCCATTTATTCTTTTCCTTTGGGTATAAACCGTTCCTCTGCCTCCTTGCACTTTGTCGCTACGTATTCCATCATTTCATTTACTGACTGTCCTTCCATTTCCCTTTCCCACAGAACCTCCTGCAGGAAATTCCTCATACCCGTGTAGTCCCCTCTTTTATAGTCTGGTATGTCTCTTTCAGCACCGTTTTCCCTCTCCACCTGTAGCTCTACTATGTACTCAAAGCTCAGCACCATATGGTCACTGGCTCCCAGGGGCTCTCGTGTGTTATGTCCTCGATATCTGAGCTATTCAGGGTGAATACAAGGTCCAGCCTTGCTGGTTCGTCCTCTCCTCTATCTCTGGTCGTGTCCCTGACATGTTGGTGCATCAGGTTTTCCAGTACCACGTCCATCATCTTGGCTCTCCAAGTTTCTGGACCCCACGTGGTTCTTGGTTCTCCCAGTCGATCTCTTTGTGGTTGAAATCGCCCATGACCAGTAACTTCGCTCTGCTCATGTGCGCTTTTCTTGCCACCTCCGCCAGGGTGTCCACCATTGCTCTGTTGTTCTCGTCATATTCCTCTCCTGGCCTCCTGCAGTTTTGTGGTGGGTTATACATCACTGCAATGACTATCTTGTGCTCCCCAGACTGGATGGTACCTACTATAAAGTCCCTTTCTCTACACACCTCCATTCCTGCCATTTCCTCAAATCTCCAATGACTCCTTACGAGCAGTGCGACCCCTCCTCCCCCCCTGCTCCTTCTATCTTTCCTCAGGATCTGATATCCTTGTGGGAAGTTGCGTCTGATATTGCCTCATTTAGTTTAGTTTCTGTGACTGCTATGATGTCTGGGGACATTTCACCTATTCTCTCATTCCACTCTTCATACTTATTTGTGATTCCATCTGCATTTGTGTACCAAACCTTCAGCCTCGTTTGTGTGTATGTATGTGTGTGTGCATGTGTGTGTGTGTGTGTGTGTGTGTGTGTGTGCGTGTCTCTGGTCTACACCATATATAATATACGTGTCTCTGGTCTACACCATGTATAATATACATGTCTCTGGTCTACACCATAAATAATATACATGTCTCTGGTCTACATCATATATAAGTGTCTCTGGTCTACACCATGTATATTATACGTGTCTCTCGTCTAAACCATGTATAATATACGTGTCTCTGGTCTACACCATGTATAATATACGTGTCTCCGACCTACACCATGTATAATATACGTGTGTCTCGTCTACACCATGTACAATATACGTGTGTCTGGTCTACACCATGCATAATATACGTGTCTCTGGTCTACACCATGTATAATATACGTGTCTCTGGTTTACACCATATATATAATACACGTGTCAGTTCTACATCATGTTCCATTTCATTAACAATATAGTTGATAAATTAGACACTTGTGCAACACTTGGGTATCTTTACTGAGGAAACGTTTCGCCCCACAGTGGCTTCATCAGTCCTATACAGAGAAGAATGGTTGAAGATCAGGAGGAGTTGGTTTGGGTTTGAGAAGGACTTGCCAAGTCTGGGCCAGTAGGCCTGCTGCAGTGTTCCTCCTTTCTTATGTCCTTATGTTCAGTCCATCAATAAAGATACCGAAGTGTTGTACAAGTGTCTAATTCATTACCTTGTTTACATTTAATGTCTAATTCATCACCTTGTTTACATTCAATGTCTAATTCATCACCTTGTTTACATTCAATGTCTAATTCATCACCTTGTTTACATTCAATGTCTAATTCATCACCTTGTTTACATTCAATGTCTAATTCATTACCTTGTTTACATTAAATGTCTAATTCATCACCTTGTTTACATTCAATGTCTAATTCATCACCTTGTTTACATTCAATGTTGTTGATATTGCAGGGAGACGATGGAGAGCATGTTGTCTGAACACCCGTACTTCCGCAACGCCCTGGCGCCCTCCCTCGACGCCGCCCACCAGAGCACCTCCTCGCCCCTCACCCTCGAGGAACGTGCTCTCCTCGCCGCCCGCGCCCACATGTTCTTCCGCTCCTCCCACACCTCCACCCCCACCACCCCAACCACCTCCCTTGCCACCACCTCCCTAACCCCGCCATCCTCCTCCTTCTCCAGCGGGGGGATGGGTCCCGGCCTGGGACCCACCCTCGGGTCAGGTTTGGGTAGTTTGGGGAATCTACCGCCCGCTATCTCCCAGTTATACAGTCTTGGGGGCGGTGGAGGGAGGGCGGCAGCCACGCCCACGCCGGTCAACCTGCCCTTGCAGTTGTGGTCGCAGTGGGCGGCATTGCATGGGCTTAATCAAGTTAATGCAACATTGCTGGCCCATCATGCCTCTCTGACCGCAGCTGCGGCCGCCCACACCTCCCCGACGGGCGTGGCACACCCATCCCGGGACAGTGGAGCCGCCCCATCACAGTCAAGCGGTACAGGAGGACCTGACGGGGGGGTGAGGCTCCCCAGGCCAATTTACCCTCCCTTGGTTCCAGCTCTGCATCGTTTTGCCCCGTATTTCCACCCTAAGGGGAGCTCCTCTCCCACCCATCAGCATCCGGGATCGCCCGACCCCCGCCCTCCTCCTGAAGGGTCACCGGGGCAGCCAGCCTGAGGGCGGCTCCTCAGGGCCGAGGAACATCGTACGTCTCCTGACGCAGTTCACGGTCACCAGGTGTCCAGTAGCTGGTCCCACGTCGGCGACACCTTCAGTCAATATACTGGTCACGGCAGCGAAGATGACACCCAACACTACCTGACGGAGGCAGGTCGCAACGCCCACCTGACGGAGGCAGGTCGCAACTCCCACCTGACGGAGACAGGTCGTAATATTCACTTGACGGAGGCAGGTCGCAACGCCCACCTGGCGGAGGTAGGTCGTAGTACCCACCTAACGGATACAGGTCGTAGTATCCACCTAACGGAGGCAAGTCGTAATATCCACTTGACGGAGGCAGGTCGTAGTACCTACCTGACGGATGCAGGTCGTAGCACTCACCTGACGGAGGAAGGTCGTAGTACCCACCAGACGGAGGCAGGTCGCAGCACCCACGTGACGGATGCAGGTCGCAGCGCCCACCTGACGGATGCAGGTCGCAACGCTCACCTGAGGGATGCAGGTCGCAGCGCTCACCTGACGGATGCAGGTCGCAGCACCCACCATCAGGCTCTAGTTCCTGAGCTCTCCAGCAGTTCGCCACAGCGGTACATCGACGTGGACACACTTGTGAACCACTAACCTCCCGTGCACGCTCTACGACCAGGAGCACGCCCCTCCTGTGCACGCACTATGATCAAGCGCACGCCCCTCCCGTGCACGCTCTACGACCAGGCGCACGCCCCTCCTGTGCACGCTCTACGACCAGGAGCACGCCCCTCCCGTGCACAATCTACGACCAGGTGCACACCCCTCCCGTGTCTTGAGCATCAGTCACGTTCAACGCTCTGAGGGACACTGCAGGTCACGTTCAACGCTCTGAGGGACATTGCAGGTCACGTTCAACGCTCTGAGGGACACTGCAGGTCACGTTCAACGCTCTGAGGGACACTGCAGGTCACGTTCAACGCTCTGAGGGACACTGCAGGTCACGTTCAACGCTCTGAGGGACACTGCAGGTCACGTTCAACGCTCTGAGGGACACTGCAGGTCACGTTCAACGCTCTTCGGCAGATCATGACTGCACCAGGCTCCATTCAATATTTTGCAGGCGCTCTGGTATTCGGCGTGGCCCCATCAGCCTTTGGCAAGGACTTTATGCTTCGTTCAACGTTCTGCAGGAACGGGAGGCACTGTTTAACTCTCCGTCAGCAGTCCATGGAAATTCCAGACCTCGTTCTATGCTGCGTCAGTGGCCAAGGCACACTCCGAGTTCTTTTCAATATTCTGTAATCATCCAGGGACTCTTCTGTCTTGTTGATTGCTTCTAAAGTAGTCCAGGAATCACTTCAGGAACCCAGAGGCACTTCAGGCACCTGTGAACGCTTTCTCAGTGGCCACTTTGTACTCCAGGCCACCTTCAGAGTATCCTGAGATACGCCAGGCCGCGCTCAGAGTATCGTGGGATACGCCAGGCCGCGTTCAGAATTCCAGTTTCCCTGGGACATGCTAGGTCCCGTTCAACGCTCTGTGTCCAAGGACACGCTAAGCCCCCGTTCGATGCTCCGCTGACACTCAACGTGTCTGCCTGAGTCGAAGCCTCTCTAATCCCTCGATTTCCGCCTGACATTTGCGAATCCACAACTGTAGTGTTCCGAACCCCAAACATAATCCCATTCCACAAAGGCTGGGAAACCTTAAAGCAACCGCGATGCAGAAAAAAAAACAGTGTTACATATTACCCTGTGAGTGAATAAAGGGAAAACAAAAGACGCTATGTGTGAGGTTTCTCATTGCCAGACTCTCAGATAAGAATGTTTAGGTATAACTTGTAAACATGGTGTATTAGTCCGCACTACGGAGGTCATGTTTACTACAATCCTCGCAACTGTAGTGTGTTAGTTGATTTGAAATGTAAGGAAAGGTCGGGCAGGAAATTTTTCCTACCGTGAGTTTGTTGTGAACGTTTTTGTCTTAGGTGTAATTAGTTGTCCCGATCAACTTATTCCACTAATTATATTTGTTTCCCAGCAACCAACAGTTTTGGCAGAAAAACGAGGTCAGTGGCGGTCACAAACGACAACAAAGAGAGTAGTTTAGGATTTTTGTCTCGTTTACCATAGACCAGGTGATCCCCATCCACGCTATTGGAATACTAGTACACTGTAGAGACTAATAGTGCACTGTAGACTTATACTAGTGCACTGTAGACTTATAGAGCCTCAGGCCTCTTATACACCCGAAAGTCACATATAGAAACTAGATGTGACCTTGAAACCTCTTTCATAGTATAGACAAGGAGCTCCTGAGAAAACTGTGGCTGTATTTCCCTTGTCTCGCCAAATTCATGTATAAACAAAATTCCCTGTTGGTTCTTGCTAATGTATATTAATGTGTCTAACTTTAGTCTGAATCACATGTTTGTATTAATTGACCAAACATTTGTTTTTTTTAATGTTGAATATACGTTGTGTATTGAGAGTTTCCACATATAACTGGAGAAACACATTCCAATCACCTAACATGAACTAATGTTAAGTGCACCTTTAACAATGTTGTATTTATAACATTTAACTACAACTGTGACCTACAATGTAAATTCCATACACTTTGGACCATAATCTGTCTATTTATTGCCCTTGATGGAGGTTGATGTTGTGACTGTGGTATACAGTACCGATAAGTAGTTAAGTAAGACATATGCAACAGTTTGGTATTTCTATTCCGAAACGTTTCGCCTACACAGCAGGCTTCTTCAGTCGAATACAGAGGAGGCAGCTGAAGCGGTTGAAGTGTAAGGACGATGTAATCAGTCCATCACCCTCGTCGGCTTGAGGTGGTCAGTCCCCCTGCCTGGAAAAGAATTCAGCTCTATGGTCTGGAAGAATGTGAAGACGACAGAAGAGGCGGTGCCCACTAGTAGAAGCAAGAAGAATGTAAGACTGAGAAATACTGTAGCAAGTCTTACATTCTTGCTTCTACTAGTTGGCTTCGCCTCTTCTGTCGTCATCAAGATTTTCTGCGCCTCGCTTTTGACAGTATATAAGCCTCCATACTGTTGCTTCAGCTCCACATTCTTCCAGACTGTGGAGCTGAACTCTTCTCCAGGGTGATGGACTGACCACCTCAACAACCACGTCTTCCAGGGTGATGGACTGACCACCTCAACAACCACGTCTTCCAGGGTGATGGACTGACCACCTCAACAACCACGTCTTCCAGGGTGATGGACTGACCACCTCAACAACCACGTCTTCCAGGGTGATGGACTGACCACCTCAACAACCACGTCTCCCAGGGTGAGGGACTGACCACCTCAACAACCACGTCTCCCAGGGTGAGGGACTGACCACCTCAACAACCACGTCTCCCAGGGTGAGGGACTGACCACCTCAACAACCACGTCTTCCAGGGTGAGGGACTGATTACTTCGTCTTTACATCTCTACTGCTTCTGCCTCCTCTGTACCCGACTGAAGAAGCCTACTGTGTAGGCCAAACGTTTCGGAATGAAGACACCTAACTGCTACACGTTGTCTCACTTAACCGGGATCCGTGATAGCCCATGAGGGGCTCTTGATGCGAGGAGTTGAATCCGTTCTCCCCTTCTATCGAACCTTTTAAACCCTTCCCTCCAACAGGAGCTGCATGACCCCTACGGGTTTAGCGCTCCCTATGACTGTAATAAAGGACTATTTATATATTTAACGACCTCAATTCCTCGTGTAAGTCGTCAAAAAAAAAATATCAAGAAAATAATCCAGATGCCAGTGAAGGGCTCGTGATCCAAAGGAATGGAGCTGCCCTCCCTTTCCTTGGCTCAGACCTGATGAGCTCTCAGTCCCTGGTACTAACAGGTTTAGCTCTTCAAGAGGAGTGGTAAGGAGGACCTTCGAGTGAAGGATGAGACCTGATGTGTTGTAGCAACACTGATAAGTGATCAGTCTTGTAGCAACACTGATAAGTGATCAGTCTTGTAGCAACACTGATAAGTGATCAGTCTTGTAGCAACACTGATAAGTGATCAGTCTTGTAGCAACACTTGATAAGAGATGATCAGTCTTGTAGCAACACTGATAAGTGATCAGTCTTGTAGCAACACTGATAGTAGTGATCAGTCTTGTAGCAACACTGATAAGTGATCAGTCTTGTAGCAACACTGATAAGTGATCAGTCTTGTAGCAACACTGATAAGTGATCAGTCTTGTAGCAACACTGATAAGTGATCAGTCTTGTAGCAACACTGATAAGTGATCAGTCTTGTAGCAACACTAATAAGTGATCAGTCTTGTAGCAACACTGATACGTGATCTGTCTTGTAGCAACACTGATAAGTGATCAGTCTTGTAGCAACACTGATACGTGATCTGTCTTGTAGCAACACTGAGGAGTGATCAGTCTCGTAGTAACACTGATAAGTGATCAGTCTTGTAGCAACACTGATAAGTGATCAGTCTTGTAGCAACAGTGATAAGTGATCAGTCTTGTAGAAACACTGATAAGTGATCAGTCTTGTAGCAACACTAATAAGTGATCAGTCTTGTAGCAACACTGATAAGTGTTCAGTCTTGTAGCAACACTGATAAGTGATCAGTCTTGTAGCAACACTGATACGTGATCTGTCTTGTAGCAACATTGAGGAGTGATCAGTCTCGTAGTAACACTGATAAGTGATCATCAGTGTTGTGGCAATACTGGAAAGTGATCATCAGTGTTGTAGCAACACTGGCAGGTTCGTTCTCCTAAACGAACCTGCCTGGAATTTCTACGCAACTCTTCAACATTGCAAGCTCCTGATGAAGTGTAGATTGCAACACGAAAAGCCTAGATATATATATATATATATATATATATATATATATATATATATATATATATATATATATATATATATATATATATATATATATAAAACGTGTGTAGTGCATTTATTACATTACATAAAAATATATGCTGGCGCCTAGGGGTCAAAGCCTGTCTAGAGGCATTTAAAATATTAGGGCCAAGCTTGTTCCTTCACAAAAAAGCATTAATTAAATGGTCAGTACTTACAAGGAAGGGCACAAAAACTAAATGTACAAAATTATAACTATAATAATAGTAAACTTACATATACAACATACAACCTACTCTCTACATATTACACACTAACTAGCACAGTGGTATGAGTTAATAGATGTATAAACAGTGGGACTCTGACACCCCTGCCCCTTCTGCCGGCCTCTTAGCCTGTAGGCAAAACATTATTATCTGTATTCTCCACTACACAGGCACCTGCACACACTAGGGCCTTAAAGGAAATATCAGGAGAGTAAATACAAAAATTCTTAAAACAACCTATGGCATAAACTTACCCAAAATCACCCCCTTCCCCACATACACAAACACCAAACAATGACCTCTTGCTCCAGACGCTGTTCTTCCAGTACTGACACACACACACACCTGGCTACTCTTCAGGACTAATACGCGTCTGGTTTCAGAACGAAGTTAACCTAAGGTCTGGGGAAACACAAAATTTACCAAAAATAAGAAAACTCCACCAGTTTTCTTTTACATAGAAAAGCAAATTAAACATTTATCACCAAAACAAAATAAACATTTATCAACTTAAATTTTATCCCTACAATGAGCACCGCTAATCCGTAGACGTGTGAAACGCGTTTAACGTAAAAGTGATCAAGTTTTATGCCAATTGAGCCCACAGTCATGGTTTTATACCTATACTCTTAAACATAAACCAGGAAAATACATCAATACAACGCAGTGTTGACCAAACACCTACGTTAATGCATTTTACTATTCATGACACAAAAAGAAATGCAGGTGACTGGGTTACGTCTGTACATGTTAATTACACAAAGAGTATACATATTAAATATATAAAAGTAAACTGATATACTTCAATATAAAAATTATAAATTCAGAAACTCTCTCTAGCAAAAAAATAATTTACAAATAGAAAATTGCATTATCAACCCCGCGTCTCACAGTATTGTACAGTAAGCAAAACTGGCTATGCAAAACTCACCTCTGGGAGAAATTGGAGAGCGAGGGAAGGAAAATTACCAGACTTAAAACCTGGGTAGTTAGCCACATATAAATTTTGTCAGTGGGACCCCTCAAAAGATGGGCCTCCCAGGCCTTCACCTACACTGTCCTTCCAAGGAACCCTGGAGTCACCCCACATTAGTGATCCAAAAAACAGGCGGGTCCTGGAGAAACACAAAACACAAAGAATCACTTCATGACCCAAAAATGGTGAGGACTCACCGCCAGCACCATATCACTACAACAGTCCATACACCAACATAACACAGGTGAGGCATCACCAACAGCACCTAAAATGTTAGAATACCTTACCTAGGCGTGTAAACTAACGTGACTACCAACTCGAGGTTTAAGGAAGTATTCACAGTGGAGACAGGAAGGCAGCTGGGTAGACAGGACGGGGTGCGTCACCAACAAGGGATGTATCAAGTGCTGGAGGGAATACACACAACTGAGGGGGAGGTGAAGCAGTTACTCAGTGACCTTGATACCTCAAAGGCGATGGGTCCGGACAATATCTCCCCGTGGGTTCTTCGGGAAGGAGCTGAGGTACTGAGTGTGCCACTTACCAAAATTTTCAACACATCCCTTGAAACTGGGCAGCTACCTGAGATATGGAAAAAGGCCAACGTAGTCCCCATCTTTAAAAAAGGAGACAGAAAAGAAGCACTAAACTATAGACCAGTATCACTTACGTGTATAGTATGCAAAGTCTTAGAGAAAATCATCAGGAAAAGAATGGTGGAGCATCTGTTGCAGAACAGGATAATCAACGCCAGACAGCACGGATTCAGGGAAGGCAAATCTTGTGTAACAAACCTCCTGGAGTTCTATGATAAAGTAACAGAGGTAAGGCAAGAGAGAGAAGGGTGGGTTGACTGCATTTTCCTGGACTGCAGGAAGGCCTTCGACACAGTTCCTCATATGAAATTAGTAAAGAAGTTGGAAGGGCACTTGAATGGATCAGGGAATACCTCACATTGGGGCAACAACGGGTCATAGTGCGTGATGAGGTATCACAGTGGGCGCCGGTGACGAGCGGTGTACCGCAGGGGTCAGTCCTAGGACCAGTGCTATTCTTGGTATATGTGAATGACATGACGGACGGGATAGACTCAGAAGTGTCTCTGTTCGCAGATGATGTGAAATTAATGAGGAAAATCACATCGGATGAAGACCAAGCAGGACTTCAAAGAGACCTGGACAAGCTTGACATCTGGTCTAGCAACTGGCTTCTTGAATTTAACCCCACCAAATGCAAAGTCATGAGGATCGGAGAAGGGCAAAGAAGACCGCTGACAGAGTACAGGCTAGGTGGACAAAGGCTACAAACCTCATCAAAGGAGAAAGATCTTGGGGTGAGTATAACGCCAAGCACGTCTCGAAACACACATCAACCAGATAACCGCGGCAGCATATGGGCGACTGGCAAACCTAAGATTAGCGTTCCGTTACCTTAACAAGGAATCGTTCAAGACACTGTACACCGTGTACGTCAGGCCCATACTAGAGTATGCAGCACCAGTCTGGAACCCACACCTGGTCAAGCACGTCAAGAAATTAGAGAAAGTGAAAAGGTTTGCGACAAGGTTAGTTCCACAGCTCAGGGTAATGCCATATGAAGAAAGGTTGAGGGAAATTGGACTAACAACACTGGAGGACAGAAGGGTTAGAGGAGACATGATAACGACATACAAAATACTGCAGGGAATCGACAAGGTAGATAGTGACAGGATGTTCCAGAGAGGGAATACAGAAACAAGGGGACACAACTGGAAGCTGAAGACTCAGATGAGTCAAAGGGATGTTAGGAAGCACTTCTTCAGCCATAGAGAAGTTAGGAAGTGGAATAGTCTAGCGAACGATATAGTGGAGGCAGGAACCATACATAGTTTTAAGACAAGGTATGATAAAGCTCATGGAGCAGGGAGAGCAGAGACCCAGTAGCGGACAGCGAAGAGGCGGGGCCAGGAGCTGAGTCTCGACCCCTGCAACCACAACTAGGTGAGCACACACTTGGGAAATCTGAACCCCCTGCTGATCGAGCTTCTATCCACTAGGTGGCCAGAAATGGCATCTACTGACCCACCCAGCAGAACTGGTGTCTACTTTCAGAGAAAATGGCAGTGCAAAATTGGGACTAGTCAAGACAGGAACACTAATACTATTATCACTTTGCAAAACCCAGGCTGTGTAAACCAAGTTCACATTACATTTAAAGTTATACAGAAATTTAAAATACCTGTAGATTAAATTTTCAAACAGATAAAATTGGTACACTGGGTCATGGAAATCAAATAACACTACCATATACTCACAACTTTTGCATTTAGTTTATCAATGAAATTATCTCTAAGAGGAAACCCTTCAGCCTTAGTTATTAAATTCACCTTGCGGCAGACAGTGAACATGCTTAGGGTGTCATCTAGTGTGAAGCCTTGAAAGCCAATGTCCACTGTCTCTCTCTGAGTACAGTCAAAACTTCACCTGTTCCTCCATACACCAAATCTCTTCCCAAAACAACTTTACCTCATGGGGATTCATGCCCCCTTTACCAACATCCTAACATTCCCCTGAACCAACTGTCCAAGCCTTTTGTTATCAAAAACAAAGGTACACTATTGCCTTTCACTATAACATTGGTCATCTCGAATTGTTGACCCAGCTTCAGACCATTTAACCTGTTAATGTGCACATTACACTTAGTCACTTTATGATGGGGTGTGTGGATTTTATTTTCATCAGAGACCTCAGCCACCAGCAGGTACCATTCACTGCTCCTAGTTATCACAGCATTCCCAGGAATCATCTCCAAAGCCAACATCTCCTCTCTTGCCTCCAGAGTATGTAGCATCACCTCACGGTCCCACATTGTTATCCTGGTCAGACTGGCAGGATGGTTAACTGGTGCCATCCACCTCATACTAACCAGTCTCCTGGCCAGGGGAAGCAGGTTCATGGATTTGGGACTCCATGGTCATGTCTCTTCTTTCTTTTTTGTTTTTTAGAAAAGAAAAGAAAATAAAGAAAAAAAAGGGGGGGGGGAAAGGTCGAGGAATAGCTCCTAGGAGGCAAAAAGGGCCGTAAATCCCCCTCTGCGTCCAAGAGGATCTCAGCACCACGTGCAGGTGCGGCATGGAACCCGTGCCATACCCTACCCTTCATGCCAGTAAACCAGCAATCCGGGATAGCAACCTCACACCCACTGAGCAACCTCGGTGGACAAAAGAGAGGGCGGCCGGACATCCGCCACAAAGCATACCTCCTTCGGCCACCACACCCTGGAATCCGACAGGCAGGCTCCAGAGATACACCCGAAAGACACCCTAAGCCACCCCCCGGGAGACCAGGGAGGGATTGGGACACCTACAGGTGATCCAGATTCCACGGCAAACTACACCACCGCCAGGGACCTCAACGGAATGGGATGGACCCCGGTACCCTTCCCCCTACCTAGGAACTAGAGTGTCTGTGGGAAGAATCCCAAAGGCTAAAAATAGGAAGGGAATAAGGGAAGGACGGGGAGGAGGAGGAAAGGGAAAATGGGAGGATAAGGAAGAGGGTCTTGCCAGAGGCGCGCTTACACTGTTATAAAACTGCAACATTAACACCCCTCCTTCACAGAAAATTATTATTATTAAATAACTCCCTAAAACATTAAATATGCATATACAAAAATTAGGTAGAAATTTTTGTTTAAGGTAATTTATTATATGTTTAAACGTATAAGAGAAAATTTTAGAAAAGACTTAATTTTAAATGAGTTTTTGCAAATTGACTAATTTTATCTATTCGGTACGAGATATATATATATATATATATATATATATATATATATATATATATATATATATATATATATATATATATATATATATATATATATATATATATATATATATATATATATATTATATGCAAGACATGAGGTCAATGACATCATAAGAAAGCCTCGCCACAGCCCGTTGCCCAGCTCAACGGGAACCCCAAGTGCAGAGGTCTGATGGAAGTCAAAAGCGTCCTGATGGAGCCACTATGCTACCCTGGAAGGATGGTAAGCAGATTGCTTGGGACTACACCTGTGCTGCCACATTGGCAGACACCTACCTGCCACACTCCTTAGCCGAAGGGGGTGGAGCTGCCAGCCACAGGGAGACCCAGAAGACCCGCAAATATGAAGACCTTCCCTCTTGCTATAACTTCATCCCAATAGGGTCGGAGACCCATGGAGCATGGGGCAAGTGTGCTGTAAAGTTTCTCAAAGAGCTGGGTGGAAAACTCATCATAGAAACCAAGGACCACAGGGCGACCAGCTTCCTCTTTCAGAGACTCAGTGTTGCGATCCAGAGGGGAAATGCCTGCAGTATTCTGGGCACGCGGCCCACTGCCGGGGAGTTGGACGAAGTATTTGACATGTAGCTCTGAGTTGTTATCTATGTTGTTTTACTCCCCATTGTATTTTGTCTTGAAATAAAGTTTATATATAGTATATATATATATATACGTATATAAAGGCACAATACCGTGGATGGAACAATACACAAATAACCCTCACACACAAGAAACAAATTTATAGGGACGTTTCGATCCTACTAGAAACATTAACTAGTCACACAGTGTATATAAACCAACGGTTAAATACCTCATGGCATACAAACCCTTCATAGAAAGAGACACTACACCCTTCAGTATATATACAGAGTGTCAGTAGTGGTTTATGAGTGTTGACAATGCTGTCACTCACACTAAAGCCAGTACGGATGAGCTAACTAGCGCCTCGGTGCAGTTACAGGTAATCGTTGAGATCTGATTGGCCTGACACTAGATTTCTGATTGGTCCAGAAGGTGCATGGGTGGATCAGCAACACCTCACAAAAAACATTCATCACTGAGTCAGTTGTTGGAGTCCTGACATCGGTGTCAGTCGCTGGTGTCAGCTGCGTAATACGTCAAGTGACACTTAAGTGAAATTTTGAAGCTCTTAGAAAAGCAAGTGGACATAAGTTGAACTTATTCGTTGAAAATATTACGTCAAGGAACATGACAGAACATACGTTATAAATCATTTGTTATGACAAGATGTACGTTATAAAATGTTCATTAGAAAACAAACGTTTAACATATATTTTCCAAATATATAAAAAATACCACAGTGAAAAATAGTGGAAAATAAACACTCAGTGTTTAACATATAAAATGTTTCTCTTGCCTCTTGTTATTCGTCTGAAGGTGTCTACCTGTAGTCTACCTGGAGTCTACCTGGGGGTCTACCTGGGGGTCTACCTGGGGGTCTACCTGGGGGTCTACCTGGGGGTCTACCTGGGTCTACCTGGAGTCTACCTGGAGTCTACCTGGGGGTCTACCTGGGGGTCTACCTGGGGGTCTACCTGGGGGTCTACCTGGGGGTCTACCTGGAGTCTACCTGGGATCAACGCCCCAGTGGTCCGGTCCACGACCAGGCCTCCCGGTGATCAAGGCCTGATCAACCAGACTGTAATTGCTGGCTGCAGGTAGTCCAACGTACGAACTACACCCTGGCTGATCCGGCATTGACTTTAGGTATCTGTCCAGCTCCCTCTTGAAGACAACCAGAGGTCTATTGGTAATTCCCCTTATGGCTGGTGGGAGGCTGTTGAACAGTCTTGGGCCCCGGACACTTACTGAGTTTTCTCTTAGTGTACTAATGGCGCCCCTACTTTTCATTGGGGGGTATGTTGCACCGCGTACCCAGTCTTTAGCTTTCGTAGGGAGTGATATATGTGGTATTTTTATATATTTGCAATCACGCGTTTTACTGTGATTTCTTCCATAGTTTAGAAAATATTCATGGACATACATATAAGCATATTTCTGTAAAATGTTTTAGCTGTATATTATGACCCGTGACGTACAATAAAGATTAAAAACATACGTTATAAAACACCTTTTGAAAGTACTTGATAAAATGTACGTTATCATAAAGCGTACTTTAGAAAATCTTACGTTCAAACCATGTGTTCAAAACTTAGAAACCGTGTGTTCAAAACTTAGAAACCGTGTGTTAAAAACCTACGTTGAAAACATGATTTTGAAGAAATGCTTTTAAAGACGCAAGTGTTTTGTGTGCGCGCACGCAGGCGCGTCCCAACGTTAATTTAAATAATGAATAAGTGAAAAAGCAACGAGACGTAACGAAGGTTCTCGTTACTGGTGTCTGAAGGCAGTTGTGAAGTGACGTGGCTGCCTGGGGATGAAGGTAAGGAAGTGTTGTGTGTTGTGAGTGTGTGTTGTGTGTTGTGAGTGTGTTGAGTGTTGCGTGTGTGTTGAGTGTTGCGTGTGTGTTGAGTGTTGCGTGTGTGTTGAGTGTTGCGTGTGTGTTGAGTTGCGTGTGTGTTGAGTGTTGCGTGTGTGTTGAGTGTTGCGTGTGTGTTGAGTGTTGCGTGTGTGTTGAGTGTTGCGTGTGTGTTGTGTTGCGTGTGTGTTGAGTGTTGCGTGTGTGTTGAGTGTTGTGTGTGTGTTGAGTGTTGTGTGTGTGTTGAGTGTTGTGTGTGTGTTGAGTGTTGTGTGTGTGTTGAGTGTTGTGTGTGTGTTGAGTGTTGTGTGTGTGTTGAGTGTTGTGTGTGTGTTGAGTGTTGTGTGTGTGTTGAGTGTTGTGTGTGTGGGTGTATGTTGTGTGTGAGTGTGTTGTGTGTGTGTTGAGTGTTGTTGTGTGTGTGAGGTGTTGTTGTGTGTGAGTGTGTTGTGTGTGTGTTGAGTGTGTTGTGTGTGTGTTGAGTGTGTTGTGTGTGTGTTGAGTGTGTGTGTGTGTGTTGAGTGTGTGTGTGTGTGGGTGTAGTGTTGTGTGTGTGTGTTGAGTGTGTGTGTGTGTGGTTGAGTGTTGTGTGTGTGTTGAGTGTTGTGTGTGTGTTGAGTGTTGTGTGTGTGGTGAGTGTTGTGTGTGTGGTGAGTGTTGTGTGTGTGGTGAGTGTTGTGTGTGTGGTGAGTGTTGTGTGTGTGGGTGAGTGTTGTGTGTGTGGTGAGTGTTGTGTGTGTGGGGTGAGTGTTGTGTGTGTGGGGTGAGTGTTGTGTGTGTGGGGTGAGTGTTGTGTGTGTGGTGAGGTTGTGTGTGGTGTGTTGTGTGTGGGGTGAGTGTTGTGTGTGTGGGGTGAGTGTTGTGTGTGTGGGGTGAGTGTTGTGTGTGTGGGGTGAGTGTTGTGTGTGTGGGGTGAGTGTTGTGTGGGTGAGTGTGTGTGTGGTGAGTGTTGTGTGTGTGTGGTGAGTGTTGTGTGTGGGGTGAGTGTTGTGTGTGGGGTGAGTGTGTGTGTGGGGTGAGTGTTGTGTGTGTGGGGTGAGTGTTGTGTGTGTGTGTGTGGTGAGTGTTGTGTGTGTGTGTGGTGAATGTTGTGTGTGTGTGTGGTGAATGTTGTGTGTGTGTGTGGTGAATGTTGTGTGTGTGTGTGGTGAATTTTGTGTGTGTGTGTGGTGAATGTTGTGTGTGTGTGTGGTGAATGTTGTGTGTGTGTGTGGTGAATGTTGTGTGTGTGTGTGGTGAATGTTGTGTGTGTGTGTGGGGTGAGTGTTGTGTGTGGGGTGAGTGTTGTGAGTTATGTGTGTGCTGTTGTGTGTTGAGTGTACCACTAATTCATACTTCAGAGTATCATCAGTATTGTGGATGAAGGTCGTTGAACACGCGCGTGCGTGTGTACTCAGACAACTAACAAGTTGAATAACACAAACTTTTACAACATTTGGAAATCTTTATTGAGGAAACGTTTCGCCAGTGGCTTCTTCAGTCCAATACAGAGGAAAAACGGTGAAAATTGAGGCTGAGGGACTGATTACCTCATTCTCCTCATCTTAAACAGTTTTTCTCTCTACAGGACCGATGAAGCCACTGGCTGGCGAAACGTTTCCTTAATAAAGATTATCAAATGTACAAGTGTCATGTTCTTCAGAATTGTGTTTGTAGGGGTTGAGTTTCAGCTCGTGGCTCCCGCCAGGGACTTCTATCAATTGATAAACTCCCTTGTTGAAAAAAGTGCCATGAACACCATGGTTTTTTTTTAAATAACCTTTTAAGAATCTACTTTTCGCCCAGAAATATGTGGGTATATTAAGTTTAAGGCCAGTCGACCATTCAGTGGTGATTTAGGCTGCATGATAATGGCCTTTTAACCCTAATACACGAAGGTCATTAAATGCTCAGATAACCCTCACAGGAGAAACTTAAAGCGACGTTTCGCTCCCACTTGAACCATTAACTGTCACACACAAGCGTGAAGGGAAGGGAACCTGTATATACACGAGAGGGGGGGCGGGGAGAGGAAAATGAGAGGTGGTAGTAGTAGAAGTGGTGGTAGTGGTGGTGGTATTAGTGGTGGTGGTGTTATTAGTAGTTAGTGCAACAGTGGTAGAGGTGACAATAAGAAGGGAGCAGTTGTAGTGTCACAGGAGTCAGAGAATGGAGAGTTAGCAAGGTAGTTGTAGCAGTAGGAAGTAGCAGCAGCAGCAGCAGCAGCAGCAGCAGGTAATTAGGGCTTCATTTCACTTGTTCACTACAAGGCAAGTATTAATCCCTACAACAGAGATTAAACTCTAAGTATATATACAGTGTATATACACCATGTATATGCAAAACAACCACTGTGAAAAAATATACACAGTGTATATACACGGTGATATATACGTATATAACAGACTCTGGAAACTCATAACTGGAAGTCCAGTTAACTCCGCGTCTCTGGATACCAGCAGAAACTCTTCACACATTTCTTCTCGACATTAACTTATTGTAGGTCATTCTACCTTTATTACTATCTTACATAAAAATGACACAAGTGCAACTAAGGTGACATATTATGTGGCAACGTTTCGCGGAACTTTGCCATAATAAAATGTCACATTAGTCGAACCTGTGTCCCTTTACCCAACAACAGTAACTTAAGCGATTCACAACCAACATTTGTCCCCAAAATGAACCTTCAACTAACAACTGTATTTCCCTGCTGTCCACTATCTCACTGCCTCTTCCCCCTGGAAATTATTTTGGTGTGGAGCGTTGAGTGGCGGGACGGTGGTCAGAACACCTACTGGACAAGGGATAACTACACTGTTTCACCAGAAGCAAATCCAACCTTCCATGATAAATAATACCGCTTGCTTCTGCCCCGCGTTCGTATGAAATATTCCAAGGTGGACCTCAGTTTAAGTGAGATTGTTTTAGTACGCAACACGTACACGGCTTGGATCGAAACGTCTTCACAAGTTTATCTAATGTGAGGGTTATTTGTGTATTGTTCCAGTCACAGTATTGTGGCTTTTTATTCTGTTTATTCACTTTAAATCTGTCGACTACACGAGGGTTATTAAGGTTGAATGTAACCTGTTGATCACCAGCCAAGATTAACCCCTAAAATAGGAATTAAATTAACCTTTCAGTGTATATACACACTAACAGATATATACACCCCTCGGTGTATATATGTGAGGGGTCATTAATTTAGACCAAGGCAGACTGTTACCTAAGACGCTCAAAAACAAAAAGAATGATATACTGTTATATTTATAGGAAAGTACTTAACTCCTAAAGCTCAAACACAACATAGAAATTAGGAGACAATCAACAGCATCGCTCCTCTTTACCCCTAGAAAGGGAAGAATGTTAATATATATTTTATCTCTAGTGTAATCCTTAAAGAAAGGAAAATAGAATTTATCTGAAATTTGATGGGATTATGCACAAAAGAAAGCCGAGATCAAAGTAGGCCCAACGACAAAAGCCCAACGACAAAAGATTTTTAGATTTTGCCTCCGAAGTGGCTAGTTTATTGTGCGCCTTGTATTCGTCCTGTGGATGGTAGCGCAAGAACATATTTATGCACGAAAGGCCTAGGAACTAGGCACCAAAGGGATTAATAGGAGTACGTCTGAATTTATACCTGCAGTTCACTTATCTGCTGCAAGATAATTTAGGAAATTTGCTAATTAATATGTTTGGTGTCTTATTTCCATTAATAAGATACCATGATATTGTATTGAATCTCTATTCCTCAATAAGTGGACAATGAAGCACAGAGAACAAGATAGTGTGTCTGCTACCAGAAGAACTTGTAACTAAGCCTAAGTCTGGCTACTACAACATCAGTCTGTTCACATTGCAAGTTGCTCCATAAACGTACTTATCTATGTTATCACAGTGAGTGATAGATCTACTCAGGATTCTAACATTCAATTTCATTGTTTACTTCTAGCCTAATACAGACACGCCAAAGTTATATTCTACATTTTCCTTCGGGGTACTTTTTTGGCTAACTTATCAACTTTATCATGAAGGAGTATTTCAAAAGTGTGATGGAATCCATGACAATTGTATATCTGGCTTCTCCAATGAGCATGGTGAAGTCATTATGTGAGTCAAGAACCTTCAGTGATGACACAGAATCAGTAATACTCAGTCATGTCCAGTATCATAAGTTAATTTGTATCACTGAGGTTGACTGTACAGCAGAGTCAGTAGGTGCGTAATTAGCGTATTACAGACATGCGTAAAGACAGACATAAATTGGAAAACATATTTTCATTGAAAAGTTTTGCTCTATGTGGAAATTTGTTCTGCAGTTTGTCTTGTTTTCATGCAAGGCCAGGAGCTAGAGCTGTGCCCAGGCAGACTTTGATGGATGAGTGGAGTTGAAAGAGAATACAAATATGGCTTCAGTCATCAGATAGACTAGATACCAAGAGCTAGAGCTGTGCCGAGTTGGATGAGCGGAGCTAGAAGAGCAGCAGCACAAACACAGCCTCCGCCATCAGGTACACACAGCATCAGTCTTCCATCATCTCCTCTCTATTCATACTCCTGCCATCTCCCTGACACAAGGTTGGTGGATTCCACAGCAGGCCTTCATGTGAGGTCCTACCCCCCCCCCCTTTCTCTCTCTCTCTCTCCCTCCCTCCCTCCTCATCTACCCCTCTCTCCCCCCTCCCTCTCACACACACACACAGTACAAAGAGATGAATACACAAATAAAATTAACTAGAGAGAGCGCTGAGAGGGCATCACGACTCGTGTATACAATGAGAAATAAACTCTATGAAGAAAGAATATTGTTAGTAAGACTAAATACATCAGCCGGGAGCTGCTACCCTTTTCTAAACGATAGTTATAGTGGGAACAAAAGTTAGTTATGTTTGCCCTGTCATATTCCATCACACCGGACGAGTCACATAAATAGTCTTAAAAACCCTAAGGTAATGAGGACGTCGTCAAGTATTCCAGTTATGGTTTATCAGCTACGACAACTTGAGAAGCTTCGTTGTAGCAGAGCTGCAGTTACTGTCACTTAAGAATTACCATCTCTCAGGATAACTTACCCCATACACAGGAGAAGCTGATTTTTTATGAAGATATCTCCATTGGGCTCCAAACCCACTGGGCTGCGAGTTTTAGGACTCTCCGTGAGTTCAAACTCCACCTGTTCCCCGATTTATTTAAATACAAATACATATACAGAAAACACATTATGTTGCAATACCCTCCTGACATTTTAAAATTACGTTATAACCTAAGAATATACTTCGTTACAACCAGACTGGATATTAACAACATAGAGATAAGCTGTGGAACATTGCATTTATTTATCAGAAAGACAAAGTAAACCTGTACGGCCTGGTCACAGATCGGGCCGCGGGGGCGTTGACCCCCGGAACCCTCTCCAGGTAAACATAGTAACAAACCACACCAGTCAATACACACACACAAACACACACACACACACACACATATACATAGCTTTAAGAGGACGTACAATAAAGTTCTTCTTGGAGCAAGGAGAGAGTGGACCTAGTAGCGACTAATGAAAAGGTGCAGTTTCAAGGGACCAAGAGCTATGAAGCTCTTTGCCCCTTGCAACTGCATATAGGTGAGTACATACACACGCGAGCGATAAAGAAACTAGTGGAAGAGGGGAGAGAAGACAGTGGGTGGCAATAATTAGATATGAAAATCGCTGATCTGTTGAGCCAAATGGATGAGGAGTGGGAAAATGCGTAATAAAGCAAGAAAGGATGTTATGGAACAGGTAAAAAAGGACTAAAATGGCTGAAAAAAAGAGCAGAAGACAATAGAGAAAATTAGGGGAAGAGGGATAGAAGGTACAGTAATAAAGGAAGGAGCAGGGGATCTGGAAAATACAAAGATGGAACAGTCACTTGAAAAAATGCTCTCAGGAAACTGGGAGGTGAAGGAGGTGGAACTGGTGACAACAGATAAGGCAGTCTGAAGGAAAAGACAATAAGAGGAAAATAGATTACTGATGATCTGAGGCTGATGGTATATCAGGAAGGAGATGGGAGGAGGACGATCAGATTATATAGATTATTAAGTGCATAAAATGAGAGAAAGAAATAAGGCAGGTAGTAAATTTTCAGAAGACCAGAAAGTTCTTCCAAGGCAGACAACACCGTATCAGTCTATGCTTCTGGTGGCACACAGCTTCAAACTTTATTCTGAGACGGAAAGTGCATTTGACGGACAGAAAATATCGTGTATTGCTGGATCGAGACAGAAAAAAAAGAGGGAGAAAACTGAGTGAGCATATAAAAAACACAGACACAGAAAGGAGAAGAGGGGGGGGGGGAAGCTCCCAGCCTCAAAGAACTTCTCAAGGAATTTCTCAAGGATAACCTGCCCATTTCCTAGCAAGCCAAACTCGAGGCCTGCCCTCCACCCCCTTCCCCAACACTAATAATAACCCAACACCCTCCTTTTCTCCTACCTATAGCTGTAACATTGTCTCCTCTGTAACATTGCCCCTACAAACCCCCAACCTTATTTCCCTCACTCCTGAGAGATAAGCATCTTCTTGATTCGTCGGTACTCTCCCGGCCCAGGTCTTTTCCAGATGGTGACCCGGCCTTGGCTCCCTGTCTTAGGAGTGTCTGAGACCTACGTCTGCCATGGGAGGAGGTACAAGTACCTCCTCATCTTCTGAGACCAACTGTCCCCAGGCCTTGAGGCTACACTGGGTGAGGCTTCACTGGGTGAGGCTTCACTGGGTGAGGCTTCACTGGGTGAGGCTACACCTAGCCCCATTCCCCGCCCTCACGGGGCTCGTAGGGAGAAGCTAGGCCTATGGTCTGCCATCTTCCCCACCCCAGGGGAACTTGTGAGGATGGTAGTCTTGTTAGCTGCAGGTGGTAGCAAGCGCTGGCCATATATGAACAGAAAGTCCCAGAATATAGTACACAAATCAAGGTGGATTATGAAACTACAATAGTGATGAAATGAAAGAATGAGTAATGGAGGCCACCCTAGACATCATAGCTCTCACAGAGATGAAGCTAACTGAAATGATAAGTTACCTTATTCTTAGAAGGATATCAAGTGAAAATGAAAGAAAAAGGAAACATGTGGGAGGGAGGAATTGCACTGCTAATCTAAATAGTGGACACAAAACTGGTAAACCTAAATTAGATGTGGAAATGATCTACAATCCACCACCAAATAGGAAAAGATCGATGCAGGAATATGAAGGCAGCAACATAAAATTGGTTGACCCCTAAACGGAAGTAACAAGGACCCATATGCCGCCTCTTGGATATTTAGAATTCTTGCTCAAAATTCTGGGATCTTATTTTCATTACAACTTTCTATTTATATTCCTTGTTAATTGGACATTCAAGTATTTGCATTTAGTTTGACCATCGTCTGTATGTCTACCAAACTGTCAGAAGTACTGGTAACCAAGCCAAAGCCTGGCCACTACAATATCAGTCTGTTTACATTACAATTTGCTCTGTTAATGTGATTATCTGTTTCATGTTACCATAGTGAGTTAAAGATTTATTCAGCCTTCTAACACAGAGAGGGAAAGAGAGAGAGATATATATATATAAAGAGAAAGAAAGAAATTGTAAACACAAAAGAGGACGACCCCTGTGTCCTGCCTTCATGCCTGCTGCTCCACACAATTTGCTTCTTGCTTGACATCACAGTTTAATGAGCCTCTTGCGCCGACATCACCACTCTTTACCCTCCTTCCCCCATTCTTCCCTCTCCCTTCCCCTCCCCCACTCTTCCCTTCCCAACAACACACTGATTTGCAATTTAGGAGACTCAACCTGGAGACCAAAATTAATAGTCTCCCACGAAATCCCGTTCTCGTTTTTTAATGACGTAATTCTTTCGCTAAAAATAACTTAAAGGGCTCTAGATTCAAGGAATTGGAGCCACTTTCCCCTTTCTCGAGTCAAACCTCATTACTTCCCATTCCCCCAGACGCTGTAGCACTCCTATGGGTTTAGCGCTTCCTCGTGAATATATAATAAGAATAATTAGCAAGAACTCTTTTAAAATTAAGTCTTTTCTAAAATTTTCTCTCTACGTTTAGAGATATATTTTTTTTTCATTTATGTTAATGTAAAAATTAATAATTTTGTACCAAAAGAACCTTAGAAAACTTATCTAACCTTATTTTAACAAGCGCAATTTAATTTAGCCTAATCCAACTAAATATATTTTAGATAAGTTTTCAATAATTTAATAATAAACAAACACAATGAAACAAAAATTGTAAAATTATTGCATAAACAAATTTTCGCTTGCCTTATTCGGCAAAAAGAGCGTTGCTATTTAAGACACTTGAGAGCTTCCTTTAATCCTACCTTCAAAAGATGAAAACCTTCTTTAGTGTAAAGGAGAATTGCAACCATAATACCTCACGTGCAGTTGATAAACTTTAAACTTATCAAGGTAACTCACCTGGAATGGAGACGGTAGAGGAAAAGGACACCCTGGTTGAGCTAGTAGGTCCTTCCTGGCTCTCGCCGCTGGCAACTGTGAGGTCTTGTGGCTCCCCGCTGGGCTCCCAGACAGCTATTCACACCATCGTTGGCTGGTCCTGACGGCCAGCCAGGTGGTCTGGCCTTCTGCTGTCACTCTTTCTTTGTTGTCTGCGTGAAGGAGCCAGCGCTGTCAGCTCTCCAAGGCTGCTAATGATGTTTGGATATCGCGTCAGTCGATTGACAAACGGGAGAAGTGTTTGGGTGAGTGGGATGGTTGAGGGTGGCAGGAAAGCAAGAGAGAGAGTCGCGATTTTCTGTTTCCGCTGCTGAGGTGAGAGAAAGTGAGAGAGAGAGTGCTGGACTTTTGTTAATCTTGGAATGTTGGACTGTATTCACGTGGAAGCGCTAAGCCCGTATGGGTCTTGCATCTCCTTGGGATTGGGAGGTGATCAGGTCTAAGGCGGAGGGGGAGGTGGTGGGGTCGTAGTGGAGGTGGTGGGGTCGTAGTGGAGGTGGTGGTCGTAGTGGAGGTGGTTCGTCGTGGGAGATGTAATGATAATGTAGAGGCAGTGTTGATGGTGGTAGCCTTAGCAATGGTGTTATTGTTAGTAGCTGGGGTATTGGTGGCAGTCTTTCGTTATAGTCAATGTTTTGGGTGTCAGTAGTAACCAATGTATTAAGTGCCAAAGCCAACATTGATCATGAAAAGTAGAAAAACATCTGAGGACTCTGTAAATTAATAAAACATCTGATGAAAACTAAACATCTGATAAAAAGCTCTTTGAGTAATTATTAAGAATACATAACTGCAGCAGTTAAGACTCGTATGCAATACAACCCTGAATACTGGCTCACTCTAAGAGTACACTGGGGTTTCTATACGAAACCCCAGTGTAAAAATCATATAAACTGCCTTTGGTACCTAAGACCGAGCTTTCACGTACCTACACAAACGTCTTCTGAGAAATAGGAAAAAGACGCATGAGAAACATTTATATGTTACAAAGTGAGGAGACACCTCATAAAGTGAGGAGACACCTCATAAAGTGAGGAGACACCTCATAAAGTGAGGAGACACCTCATAAAGTGAGGAGACACCTCATAAAGTGAGGAGACACCTCATAAAGTGAGGAGACACCTCATAAAGTGAGGCGACACCTCATAAAGTGAGGCGACACCTCATAAAGTGAGGCGACACCTCATAAAGTGAGGCGACACCTCATAAAGTGAGGCGACACTCATAAGTGAGGCGACACTCATGTGAGGCGACACCTCATAAAGTGAGGCGACACCTCATAAAGTGAGACGACACCTCATAAAGTGAGGCGACACTCTTCATAAAGTGAGCGACACCATAAAGTGAGGACACTCATAAAGTGAGGCGACACCTCATAAAGTGAGGCGACACCTCATAAAGTGAGGCGACACCTCATAAAGTGAGGCGACACCTCATAAAGTGAGGCGACACCTCATAAAGTGAGGCGACACCTCATAAAGTGAGGCGACACCTCATAAAGTGAGGCGACACCTCATAAAGTGAGGCGACACTCATAGGAGGGACACTCATAAAGTGAGGCGACACCTCATAAAGTGAGGCGACACCTCATAAAGGAGGCGACACCACTCATAAAGGAGGCGACACCTCATAAAGGAGGCGACACCTCATAAAGGAGGCGACACCTCATAAAGGAGGCGACACCTCATAAAGGAGGCGACACCTCATAAAGGAGGCGACACCTCATAAAGGAGGCGACACCTCATAAAGGAGGCGACACCTCATAAAGGAGGCGACACCTCATAAAGGAGGCGACACCTCATAAAGGAGGCGACACCTCATAAAGGAGGCGACACCTCATAAAGGAGGCGACACCTCATAAAGGAGGCGACACCTCATAAAGGAGGCGACACCTCATAAAGGAGGCGACACCTCATAAAGGAGGCGACACTCATAAAGGGTGCGACACTCAAAGGAGGCGACACCTCATAAGGAGGCGACACTGGGACACTCATAAAGGAGGCGACACCTCATAAAGGAGGCGACACCTCATAAAGGAGGCGACACCTCATAAAGGAGGCGACACCTCATAAAGGGAGGCGACACCTCATAAAGGGAGGCGACACCTCATAAAGGGAGGCGACACCTCATAAAGGGAGGCGACACCTCATAAAGGGAGGCGACACCTCATAAAGGGAGGCGACACCTCATAAAGGGAGGCGACACCTCATAAAGGGAGGCGACACCTCATAAAGGAGGCGACACTCATAAGGACGACACCATAGGAGGCGACACCTCATAAAGGAGGCGACACTCATAAAGGAGGCGACACCTCATAAAGGAGGCGACACCTCATAAAGGAGGCGACACCTCATAAAGGAGGCGACACCTCATAAAGGAGGCGACACCTCAAAGGAGGCGACACCTCATAAAGGAGGCGACACCTCATAAAGGAGGCGACACCTCATAAAGCGAGGCGACACCTCATAAGAGCGACTCAAAGGCGACACCTCATAAAGTGAGGAGACACCTCATAAAGTGAGGAGACACCTCATAAAGCGAGGAGACACCTCATAAAGCGAGGAGACACCTCATAAAGCGAGGCGACACCTCATAAAGCGAGGCGACACCTCATAAAGCGAGGCGACACCTCATAAAGCGAGGCGACACTCATAAAGCGAGGCGACACCTCATAAAGCGAGGCGACACCTCATAAAGCGAGGCGACACCTCATAAAGCGAGGCGACACCTCATAAAGCGAGGCGACACCTCATAAAGCGAGGCGACACCTCATAAAGCGAGGCGACACCTCATAAAGCGAGGCGACACCTCATAAAGCGAGCGACACTCATAAACGAGGCGACACCTCGATAAGAGTGAGGCGACACTATAAAGCGTTAGCGACACCTCATAAAGCTGAGGCGAGCACCTCGATAAAGCGAGCGACACTCTAAAGGCAGCGACGATCCTGAAAGTGAGAATACATTCGGCAAAATTAAAGTGAATGATGTTAAAGTCTTTAAAGCTGAGTGAGCGTGTAGTAGTGGGAAGATAAATGGTTTGGCAGGTGAATGGGGTTTATAGGATCGAAAGGGTTTTTCTTTCTCGGGCACCTCCTTAATGCAAGTTTCTTGGATACTGTGGAAACGGGCGATGTGTCAGTAATGTTTATATGAACAAATTGTGTGTTGGCTTGCGATAAACTTTGAACTTAAATGCTCTACCAGAAAGAAGAAAAACTCACAATACCGTGACTGAAACAGCATACAAATAACCGTAACATAATCTACCTCTACAGCTACTACCACTACCAACATTACCTCTACCACTATTTCTCCTCTTACTTTTTTCTTCCTCTCTACGTACAGTCCCTGCCCCTCTCCCCTTGCCTATAGAAACTGGCTCCCTCTTGGTCTAAGTCGGACCGAAACGTCTTCATAAGTTTCTTCCAGGTGTGAGTTTTAGTGTATTGATCTATCAGATCTGTGGATATGTATATCCATAAAGAACTGAATGGAAAGGACCAGAGAGTTTAATCTGGGGAGAAAGCCATCAGGATTCTCATTATAAAGCCACACAGTACATCATCCACATACCTCAACCATGTGGTATTAGCAGGAAGGATTTTTGAGTTGACCAAATGGTGGAGGTATGTGGACGATACACTTTGTGGTCTTAGACATATTAAACACTCTCCCTTCCATTAAGTCGCTATGGAATGAGATATAAATGGAATAGTCCTATTTCTGTATATATATATATATATATATATATATATATATATATATATATATATATATATATATAATGTCGTGCCGATTAGGTAAAACTTGCGATTTTGGCTTAAATAGCAACGCTCTTCTTGCCGAATAAGACAAGCGAAAATTTGTGTATGCTATAATTTCGCAAAAATCATTCTGAACCTAACGAAAAAAATATATTTCATTGTGTTTATTATTAAATTATTGTAAATGTATTTAAAATATATTTAGTTGGGTTAGGCTAAATTAAATTGCGCTTGTTATAATAAGGTTAGGTAAGTTTTCTAAGTTTCTCTTGGTACAAAATTATAAATTTTTACATTAACATAAATGAAAAAATATATCTTTAAACGTATCAGAGAAAATTTAAGAAACGACTTAATTTTAAAGGAGTTCTTCCTAATTGACCAATTTTACCTATTAGGCGCGACAATATATATATATATATATATATCCCCAGAGATCTAGTGGAGCATTTAAGTTCAATGTTTATAGTAAGCCAATTAACATAAAATTTTATATACATAACTATTTGAATCACCAAACACACATTAAACGGACTGTATTTAACTATATTTTTTAAGAGCTCTCTTAGGATATATAACCCCGAGTTCGATGATTGACAAGTTAGAAAAATCTATGAAGCTGCATCTAACTTACAATACCCAGGAATTTTTATTCGCAAGTTTTTAATAAAGCATTAAAAAAAACATTCAACAAAACATCCTAACACCGAGTATAACCTTGAGAATATGATCGATTTACGGATTTACATATAATGACAATGTCTGTCACCTCCCACATGTTTTTAAATTCTTTAATGTTAATTTTTTATTGAAATATAGTATCGTAAATCCAAAATTAATCCAAATTCTCCCAAAGAATTTTTGGATTGAGTATACTCCATCCCTTGTAAACGTTGTGATAACTTTTACTTAGGACAAACTGGTAAGTCACTCGAGACCAGAGTTAAACAGCATAAATATGAAATAACTTCTGTACAAAAATTCTATACACTAAACAACGTATATAATCCCCTGAGGAATATAAAATGTTTTGATCATCATATAGAAAGTTGAACAAATTTAATAATGCTATGAAATGAAATATATAGAAGTTGACTGTTACTCATGAAGCTGTGTGTGTACTCGCCTATTTGTGGTTGCAGAGGTAGTCACTGCTCCTGGCCCCGCCTATTTGCTGGTGGCTACTAGGTCCACACATTCCCTGCTCCAGCTCAGCGCTGTATGACCCTTGCGGATTTAGCGATGAGTTATGATTATAATAATCTCCCTGCTCCAGGAGCTTTAGTGTGTGTGTGTGTGTGTGCTACCCACCCCACTTTCGCCTCCTTCCCTCCGACACCCTCACCCACCCACCCTTCCTAACCCTCCCTCCCTCACCCTCCTATTTTCTCCCTCTTGAAAACATTGTCCTTTATCATTGGTAAGAGGCGGAAGAATATTCTTACAGAGAAGGTAAGACCATTATGTCTTCTTCATCGTGATATTTAAAGTAGTTCCGACTACGTGTGGATGGTGGACCCTCCTGAAGGGACGTGTGGATGATGGACCCTCCCGAAGGGACTGGATGTGGATGAGTGGACCCTCCTGAAGGGACGTGTGGATGGTGGACCCTCCTGAAGGGACTGGTGTGGACTGAGTGATGGACCCTCCTGAAGGGACGTGTGGATGGTGGACCCTCCTGAAGGGACGTGTGGATGGTGGACCCTCCTGAAGGGACGTGTGGATGGTGGACCCTCCTGAAGGGACGTGTGGATGTGGACCCTCCTGAAGGGACGTGTGGATGGTGGACCCTCCTGAAGGGACGTGTGGATGGTGGACCCTCCTGAAGGGACGTGTGGATGGTGGACCCTCCTGAAGGGACGTGTGGATGGTGGACCCTCCTGAAGGGACGTGTGGATGGTGGACCCTCCTGAAGGGACGTGTGGATGGTGGACCCTCCTGAAGGGACGTGTGGATGGTGGACCCTCCTGAAGGGACGTGTGGATGGAGGACCTTCCTGAAGGGACGTGTGGATGGAGGACCTTCCTGAAGGAACGTTCGGATGGAGGACCTTCCTGAAGGAACGTGTGGATGGAGGACCTTCCTGAAGGAACGTGTGGATGGAGGACCTTCCTGAAGGAACGTGTGGATGGAGGACCTTCCTGAAGGAACGTGTGGATGGAGGACCTTCCTGAAGGAAGTAGTGGGCAGAGCATCCTCCAGGCGGAGGCGAGATGAGAGGGGGCGGAGGTGGGGGGGAAGATGTGGTGTCATCAGACATTGTGCGCCTCGACGGTAAAAAATGAATCACAACTTGGCATTCATCGGTAAAGCGCAGTCATTCACACAACTGCTGATTACTGAGGCTTTTGTAATGGATACCACACATCCCGCTTCACGGACCACCGCTAATGCTGTACTTACTGCTGTAATCGCCTGGGTATTGTTGCCGTTTTTGCGATGTCGCGTTGTTTCTAAGCTTTCTTGAGATTACTTCGTAAACGTTAAGTCATTAGGATGTCTTGTAGGGCTTTCGCTAACAAGTGAAAGAGCCTAGGTTTGATTCATGGGCGAGGCGAGACACGAAGGCAAGGTTTTTAGATCTGATGTAATGCTTGGGCGTCTTTATTGACTTATTCAGCCCAGTACAGAGAAGTCGTGAAAAAAGAGGTACCTCATTCTCCTTATCTTGTACCATTTTTCTGTGTTATGTTCTTATATCTGTACATATATAGCTTACAATACCGACAAGATGAAAAAATTAGACATGTGCAACATCTGGGTATCTTTATTGCAGACGTTTCACCCTCCAGTGGCTTCATCAATACCTCATATTCTGTATATAGTTCTTCTCTCTTCCAGTTATGTCCTTGAATTTGCATTGATAAAGCCATTGGATGGCGAAACGTCTACAGTAAAGATACCCAGATGTTGTACATGTGTCTAATTTTCATCGTCCTTATATCTGCTGCCCTTATTCATACAGCAGTAAACAGATACCCTGGAGATAGTCTGATGTTTTGCGTCTCGTAGAAAAACCTGAGGATCCAATGAAAATAAGCTGCAATGTTTGGCTGTGAGTTACACTGGCTTATTAATCCTTCGGGGTTAATCCTGACAGTCTTTTAAAACTCTTGGTTATTCTTGGAATCATAGGCTGTTTACCCGAGTGAAATAACGAATTTGGAGGTCCTCATATTGCAAGCAGTAAATTTTTATCTTTAGCCAGACTGAAAATCGCTTATTACCAAGAATTTGAGTGTCGTTTCCAGTGATTTTTTCTGTAATTTGATAAAATACTGTCAGTCATATTGAAACGACTGAGTTTGAAAACTAGCTCACGAATGCGTACACACAATTGAGAAACCGAGCACAAACATTCTAGAGGTTACAAGACAAACGCTTTTACAGAAACTACGTTTCGCCCAGGGAAGAGCTCAACCCTTAGTGAAACGTCCCACTAAAATAGCTTGTTCAGCATATTTTGTCGTTATACCCGTAGCTGCCAGGATCACTTGTGTACATCCAGTAATTTTAAAGAACAGCTAAAGCAAAATATATCAGTTTAACTCGGAATATATGTTAAATCTGTCAATATGGCTCATCGCCCCCGCGGACCAGTCACAGACCAGGCCTACATTGGAAAGAAAACACTACATAAGTAAGAACAATTAAGAATCAGAACGGTAAAGACAAGTGTTTACCAAATACGACAGTTTGTAAGATTTACCTGACATCTCGCTTGTTCAGGAGACAGACATAGACAACAATACTTCGACAGTGCAGTTGTATGAAAGTGCAGAAATATTTAACAGGCTCCATTTCACACTTAAATGGCAAGACGGTAGTACCTTCTTGGGAAGCTGCTGTTTACCAACCTACTACCAAGAGAATGAAAGAAAAACCACAACGGATTCCACGGATTTATAGCCAGTGAGACAGGGATCACACCACCCCAAGCCCCACTAGCAGAGAGGAGAGTAAACAAACAGGGAGGGAGAATTCCGTCCTGCGGTACACCACCACCATCACCATTGAGCGAGCGTGAGGCAGCTCTGGCCACCATCATCGACCATTGTTCCTTCACAATTGACGCCAGTTTGACGCTTTAACAAATACGCCAATTATAAAGAGGAGATCCTGGGAGTCATGGTGTGAGGGTGACGTGAGGAGGCGCTGAACAACTGATGATACCTACGCTAAGATCTCCTTGTAAACAACTCAGCCTCACCTAGCCTTGACCACTCCTCCATATCTACTTCACACACACACACACACACACACACACAAAATTATATATATATATATATATATATATATATATATATATATATATATATATATATATATGTCGTGCCGACTAGGTAAAACTTGCGATTTTGACTTAAATAGCAACGCTCTTCTTGCCGAATAAAGCAAGCGAAAATTTGTGAATGCAATTTCGCAAAAATCATTCTGAACCTAACGATAAAATACATTTCATTCTGTTTGTTTTTCAATTATGGTAAACTTATCAAAAATATATTTAGATGGATTAGGCTAAATTAAATTTCACTTGTTATAATAGGTTAGGTAAGTTTGATAAGGTTCTTTTGGTACAAAATTATTTTTTACATTAACATAAATAATTAGGAAAGCTTACCGAGAACATTGGCGGGAGAATGTGTCGCAGGATCTAATCACGGCTGGCCGCAGTTTGGTAAATTTATGTGTGGCATGCAAAGAGTATGTTACAATTTATTTGGCGTATGTCACACTCCCATATAGGCTGCCTCCCAACCAGCGAACCAGGTGCTAAGGGTTTAACGATCAATAGGGTACCCGTCGTTAAATCAGTACCTTGGTTTATTGGCCAATCACAGGCAAGCCTGCCAAAGCTGAAGCAACGTGGTTCACTTGCGGTAAACATTGGCTGACTTGCCTAGCTGCTGGTTGAGCACAGTGCACACACTTTAGCTTCTGCTTTGACATCTGTCACCGTGGTGTACACTTATTATTCTATCTGTACATAGTGTACATACCTGTAGATACCTCGCCTTGCAGCCCCTGGTCTTGCCGAATACAGGTTTATCTGCGGCAGCGCATCGGCAGACTGATTCAGGTATCTTGATCTTGCTTGCCATAGATCTGAGGAAAAGATCGCAAAGCATGAAATGGTCGACAACGTCACCACAGCTGCGACAGTTGGATTCCCTGCAATACGGAAGTTGACGGGATATGCAGATCCGATAGCACTCCGCAGCATCCAGATGGAATTACCTGGCAAGCAAGTGGTGTGGCACTAGAGATTTGCATCCTCACTGGCTGACACTCATCTCCAGGGCAGCAGGGATGAAAGAGATGCAGCTGCCAGCTTCATGGAGTCTCAAAAGCCTAGAACGTCTACTGCTCATCATTATATATATGTTAACACAGGGGGTGAAAGACCCTTGGCTTATGTGAATAGAGCGCATTCAAGTTCTTTAAGGAGCAAAGTGAGATTCTTCAAGGCATCTAAGGATTCTTCACTTAACTAGTGCTCGAATCTGTTCTTTTGAGTTTTTAAAATTTCAGTATGTTTCTCCAGATGTGCTTCTTAATCATTTACTTTTGTTGATTCATCACTTAGTTGGTGTTCGTGTCTATTTTTTTCTTAAACATTTCAATGTCTTTCTATAAGTCATTTTTTTTGTTGATTCTATACTTAATTGATTCTTGTAATGTTCCGTTAAATGTGTTTTCTGTGAGGAAGCTGAAAGTGCTGTTACTTCAAGATTATTTAATGTTGATTTTAGAGCAGCTAGTTTTCTGTTTCAGCGTCTCAGTACTCACCTAATTGTACGCACCTAAGCTGTCCGCTACTGGGTCTCTGCTCTCCCTGCTCCATGAGCTTTATCATACCTTTTCTTAAAACTATGTATGGTTCCTGCCTCCACTATATCTTTCTCTAGACTATTCCACTTCCTGACTACTCTGTGGCTGAAGAAATGCTTCCCTCTCTGGAACATCCTGTCACTATCTACCTTGTCGATTCCCCGCAGTATTTTGTATGTCGTTATCATGTCTCCTCTGACCCTTCTTTCCTCCAGTGTTGTTAGTCCTATTTCCCTCAACCTTTCTTCATAGGACAGACCCCTGAGTTGTGGAACTAACCTTGTCGCAAACCTTTGCACTTTCTCTAGTTTCTTTACGTGCTTGACCAGGTGTGGGTTCCAGACTGGTGCTGCATATTCTAGTATGGGCCTGACGTACACGGTGTACAGGGTCTTGAACGATTCCTTGTTAAGGTAACGGAACGCTAATCTTAGGTTTGCCAGTCGCCCATATGCTGCCCCAGTTATCTGGTTGATGTGTGCCTCCGGAGACGTGTTTGGCGTTATACTCACCCCAAGGTCTTTCTCCTTTGCCGAGGTTTGTAGCCTTTGTCCGTCTAGCCTGTACTCTGTCAGCGGTCTTCTTTGCCCTTCTCCGATCTTCATGACTTTGCATTTGGTGGGATTGAATTCGAGAAGCCAGTTGCTAGACCAGATGTCAAGCTTGTCCAGGTCTGTTTGAAGTTCTGCTTGGTCCTCTTCCGATGTGATTCTCCTCATTAATTTCATATCATCTGCGAACACAGACACTTCTGAGTCTATCCCGTCCGTCATGTCATTTACATATACCAAGAATAACACTGGTTCTAGGACTGACCCCTGCGGTACACCGCTCGTCCAGGCGCCCACTGTGATACCTCATCACGCACCATGACCCGTTGTTGCCTCCCAGTGAGGTATTCCCTGATCCATTCCAGTGCCCTTCCTGTTATACCTGCTTGTTCTTCCAACTTCTTTACTAATCTCATGTGAGGAACTGTGTCGAAGGCCTTCCTGCAGTCCAGGAAAATGCAATCAACCCACCCTTCTCTCTCTTGCCTTACCTCTGTTACTTTATCATAGAACTCTCTGAGGTTTGTTACACAGGATTTGCCTTCCCGGAATCCGTGCTGACTGGTGTTTATTATCCTGTTCAGCGTGAGGTGCTCCACCATTCTTTCCTGATTATTTTCTCCAGGACTTTGCACACTATACACGTAAGTGACACCGGTCTATAGTTTAGTGCCTCTTTTCTGTCTCCTTTTTTAAAGATGGGGACTACGTTGGCCTTCTTCCATACCTCAGG
>WNWK01000368.1:65000-177500 GCA_009830355.1 Cherax destructor | reverse complement strand
GACGCCAGAAACAGGCCTCTCTGGACAAATTTTTTTGGGCGACAGGGGTCCAGCGACTCAAGCTGGTCCTAGTGCCAGTAAAAGACAAAGAAGTGAAGTAACCCCGGATAGGACTTTGATAACTGAAGTCCTTATGGAGGGGGATTCCCCTTCCAAACAATAACCTCTCCTCCCTCTCCCCTCCTCGCCGTCTTCCATACGCCAAAAGTAAGTGATGTTAAATGTTCATTTATCCATTTCATTAGTGCTTTATATTTATTTCTCATTGTTTTATGTATGCAAAACTACAGTTATCCTCTCTTAAAATTTATTTTTTGTTAATATTTTTGGGTGTCTGGAACGAATTAATTGGATTTACATTATTTCTTATGGGAAATATTACTTCAGTTTTCGTAAAATCGGTTTTCGAGCGACCTTCTGAAACGGATTAAAGATGAAAACCGGATTATTATGAAATGTTTCGGATGAACGCCCCGAGTAATGCTCACTGAATGAGTAACAAAGGCAGACTGAGTCACGAATGTAGGAATGGCCGCGTCCTGCCTGCAGGCGGACGCGTCTGGTACAAACGATTTCCGAGCGGATGTACGAAAACGGGGGGGATTTTGCCGAAAAAGAGGTCGAAAACTGAATTGCACTATAACCAGACCGGACGAAAACCGGGGTTCCACTGTGTGTGTGTGTGTGTGTGTGTTTGTGTTATATATATATATATATATATATATATATATTATATATATATATATATATATATATATATATATATATATATAATGTATAGTTGTGTATTGGTACATCTATGTGTAATGAACACTGGTCAGTGGAAGATAAATAACACATTCAGAAGCGTATGCATATGTATGTATGTGTGTATGCATATTACCAGAAGCATCAATATGAAACATTTTCATCGACCTCAGAATACCGGAAATACACAATATTTCAGGTCAGTGTTAGAGAGAAGATTCGCATGTGTGAGGTGGGCTCACTATCCCGGGAAGAAGGACCAGGGGAGAACGAAAACCCATTTCGAGTCTAAATCAAAATGCAGTTAGAGACGAGGGAGAAGGAAGAGGAGGGGAGATGAGAGAATAGGGTATTAAACGATGGAGTAGGGACAACGAGAGAGGAGGGGAGAGAGGCGTAACTCACCACAAAGTGTGCAGGGGAGAAACTAATGTAGAATGAGAGAGAGAGAGAGAGAGAGAGAGAGAGAGAGAGAGGGGAGGAACAGGGACAGGGAGAGAAGGGAAAGGGGAGCTAATTAGGAAGAGATTTATTTTTTTTAACTTAGAAAAATTTGCTACAATGTGCTGCTACCCTATTCTATGCAATAGTTACACAGTGGGGATAAAAGTTAGCTACGTTTGACTGTCGCAATCCATCACTCAGAACAGGTTACATGCAGTGTTAAAATGTGTCAGCCAGAAATGGGAGATTTCAGTAGAGCAATGAGGATATCAAGTATTCCATTACTGGGTCAGTGGGACTGCTGCAGGTGTAGTGTCTGATACGTGGAAGATGGCTAATGTAATTCCTATTTTTAAAACAGGGGACAAGTCATTACCATCAAATTACCGCCCAATAAGTCTAACATCAATTGTAGGCAAATTACTAGAGTCGATTATAGCTGATAACATAAGAAGCCATCTTGATAGGCATAATTTGATTAATGATACTCATGTAATAATATTGGTAGAATTACCGACAATATGTTAAGTAAAAGGACACAAATGCAACTAATGTGACATTTTATTGTGGCAACGTTTCGCTCTCCAGGAGCTTTCTCAAGCCGTTACAAGCGTTACATGGACACAGTGGGCTATTATATACTCTCAAAGTGAGGTGAAAGAATTTCCGTAGACGCAAATGCCTTGAATCAGCACTTATCTCTGTTTCTAACACAATTAAACAATACAAAGGCAGCTTCACCATCTCTGAAGTCTTAGCAAGAATCCTCCTGAAAACAGTTAACCATACCATCACATAGTCTCTCCTGCTAATTCAACACAAGCACATCGTAGATGTGGAACACTCCTACAGGCCTTCTATATTTCAACCTCCAGCATAAAATATTTGTCTAACCTATTGTTATACTACCCAAGTATTTGTTTTATCACCTTTTACTCATGTGCATATTGATTGTTCTACCTTATTGTATTACTACTACTTATTATCACTACTACCTCGACCACCACTAGTATTTCACCTCACTTTGAGAGTATATTGAACTAGACACTTGTAGTTTCAAATGTAAAGTTGTAACGGCTTGAGAAAGCTCCTGGAGAGCGAAACGTTGCCAGCAATAAATGTCACATTAGTTGCATTTGTGTCCTTTACTTAACATAATGATACTCAGATGGATTCACCAGGCCGTTCCTGCCTAACTAATTTATTAACTTTTTCAGTAAGGCTTTTGAGGCAGTTGATAATGATAAAGAATTCGATATTGTTTATTTGGATTTTAGTAAGGCTTTTGATAGAGTACCACATCAGAGACTGTTAAAGAAAGTGGCTGCTCATGGCATTGGGGAAAAGTGTTTTCATGGATCGAGTCATGGCTCACCAATAGGAAGCAGAGGGTGTGCATAAATGGGGTTAAATCGGAGTGGGGATCTGTAACAAGTGGCGTTCCTCAGGGATCGGTTTTGGGCCCGTTGTTGTTTATAATATATAAATGACCTTGACGAGGGAATTTCTAGTGATATGAGCAAATTCGCTGATGACACGAAGATAGGTAGGATAATTGATTCAGACGTAGATGTCAGTGAACTACAGGAGGATTTAGACAAACTCAATTCCTGGTCAGAAAAATGGCAGATGCAGTTCAATGTAGATAAATGCAAAGTTCTAAAGCTCGGAGTGTCCATAACCCAAGCACTTATAAGTTAAATAACGTAGAACTTAGCCATACAGATTGCGAGAAGGACTTGGGGGTGATGGTAAGCAGCAACCTTAAACCAAGACAGCAATGCCTAAGCGTACGTAATAAGGCAAATAGATTACTGGGATTTATATCAAGAAGTGTTAGCAACAGAAGTCCAGAGGTTATATTACAGCTTTATACATCATTAGTAAGGCCTCACCTAGATTACGCAGCTCAGTTCTGGTCTCCATATTACAGAATGGACATAAATTCGTTAGAAAACATTCAGCGTAGAATGACTAAATTAATACATAGCATTAGAAATCTTCCTTACGAAGAAAGATTGAAGACCCTTAAATTACATTCACTTGTAAGACGTAGAATGAGGGGAGACATGATCGAGGTATACAAGTGGAAAATGGGTATTAACAAAGGGGATATAAATAAGGTCTTGAGGATATCTCTCCAAGAGAGAACCCGCAATAATGGATTCAAGTTAGATAAGTTTAGATTTAGAAAGGATATAGGAAAGTATTGGTTTGGAAATAGGGTAGTTGATGAGTGGAACAGTCTGCCTAGTAGGGTTATTGAAGCAAGGACCTTGGGTGGTTTTAAATTTAGGTTGGATAAATTCATGAGTGAAAGGGGTTGGATTTGAGTGGGAATTGCACATGAGTAAATAAAATTATCAAAGCTTATTTTTTGGGTAGCATTGAAAATTAGGTGGAACAAATATTCTGTTAGTGGGATGGAATGTGAAGGACCTGCCTAGTATGGGCCAACAGGCCTGCTGCAGTGTTCCTCCTTTCTTATGTTCTTATGTTTTAATTAAAGGCTCAGCAACTATGGCATCTTCATAGGTATCGTTCTAGCAGAGCTGGAGTTACTATTACTTGGGAATTACCATTTCTCAGGTTTGACTCCCATACACAGAACATAAGAACATAAGAAAGGAGGAACACTGCAGCAGGCCTGTTGGCCCATACTAGGCAAGTCCTTCACAATCCGTCCCACTAACAGAATATTTGCTCAACCCAATTTTAATGCTACCCAAGAAATAAGCTTTGACAATTCTACCCACTCATGCGCGAGTCCCACTCAAATCCAACCCTCTCACTCATGAATTTATCCAACCTAAATTTGAAACTACCCAAGGTCCTAGCTTCAATAACCCTACTAGGCAGACTGTTCCACTCATCAACTACCCTATTTCCAAACCAATACTTTCCTATATCCTTCTAAATCTAAACTTATCTAACTTGAATCCATTATTGCGGGTTCTCTTGGAGAGATATCCTCAAGACCTTATTTATATCCCCTTTGTTAATACCCATTTTCCACTTGTATACCTCGATCATGTCTCCCCTCATTCTACGTCTTACAAGTGAATGTAATTTTAGGGTCTTCAATCTTTCTTCGTAAGGAAGATTTCTAATGCTATGTATTAATTTAGTCATTCTACGCTGAATGTTTTCTAACGAATTTATGTCCATTCTGTAATATGGAGACCAGAACTGAGCTGCGTAATCTAGGTGAGGCCTTACTAATGATGTATAAAGCTGTAATATAACCTCTGGACTTCTGTTGCTAACACTTCTTGATATAAATCCCAGTAATCTATTTGCCTTATTACGTACGCTTAGGCATTGCTGTCTTGGTTTAAGGTTGCTGCTTACCATCACCCCCAAGTCTTTTCGCAATCTGTATGGCTAAGTTCTACTTTATTTAACTTATAAGTGCTTGGGTTATGGACACTCCCGAGCTTCAGAACCTTGCATTTATCTACATTGAACTGCATCTGCCACTTTTCTGACCACGAATTAAGTTTGTCTAAATCTTCCTGAAGTTCTATGACATCTATGTTTGAATCAATTATCCTACCTATCTTCGTGTCGTCGGCGAATTTGCTCATATCACTAGTAATTCCCTCATCAAGGTCATTGATATATATTATAAATAACAATGGGCCTAAGACTGATCCCTGTGGAACACCACTTGTTACAAGTCCCCATTCGGATTTAACCCCATTTATGCACACTCTCTGCTTCCTATTGGTGAGCCATGACTCGATCCATGACAGCACTTTTCCCCAATGCCATGAGCTGCCACTTTCTTTAACAGTCTCTGGTGCGGTACTCTATCAAAAGCTTTACTAAAGTCTAAATAAACAATATCGAATTCTTTATCGTGATCAACAGCCTCAAAAGCTTTACTGAAGAAGGTTAATAAATTAGATAGGCAGGAACGGCCCCTCGTGAATCCATGCTGGGTATCATTAATCAAATTATGGTTATCTAGATGGCTTCTAATAATATCAGCTATAATTGACTCTAGTAACTTGCCTACAATTGAGGTCAGGCTTATTGGGCGGTAGTTTGACGGTAGTGACTTGTCCCCTGCTTTAAAAATAGGAATTACATTAGCCATCTTCCACATATCAGACACTACACCTGTTTGAAGAGATAAATTAAAAATGTTAGATATTGGTTCACAGAGTTCGAAATTTTTATAGAGACATCACCCACTAGCACAGAGTGAAGCAATAAAAAATATATAGAGAGGAAAGTAAAGAGGAAAGTAAAGAGGAAAGTAAAGAGGAAAGTAAAGAGGAAAGTAAAGAGGAAAGTAAAGAGGAAAGTAAAGAGGAAAGTAAAGAGGAAAGTAAAGAGGAAAGTAAAATAGATTCATTACAGCAATAGTCTCAACACTTGTCAACAACACTGTGCCTAAGAACACTGTCCTAGCAACGAGACGACCAACATGAACAACATCTAACTATCTCATCCTCACCTATACTAAGGAACACCCACTAAATGTAGAGAGAATGAGAGAGGGGATGAAAGAGAGGGCGAGAGGAGAGGAGGGGGGAAAAGAGAGAGATGGACAGGGAGACGGACACAGACACAGATCGACAGAGATAGAGACACACCGAGACACAGACAGAGAGAGACTATCTGCTGAGAATGATTAACTACTGTTCCATAGCTTCTCTAAATAGGACAGAATTAATTCCTACTGACAGAAGTCACAAGAAAGGGGGAACAGTATTGCTCGGGTTGTCAGGGAAAACCTGAATTTCTGCGTCAAGAAATGTACGAGAACAGAACAAACAGAGTTCGTATAGTTTCAATTTCTCGAAGAACTTGTAGATCTGATCTTACGAGTGACATACCAGCTCCCGAACTTTAAAAGCAGCCCAGAGAAAGTCTGCTTTGGGACCATATTAATGCAAGTAAGCTAAACATACCTTGGAAATGCAGAGTTCAATGACTTACTGAATGCGATCAAGAATTATTTTACGTGGGAAATCCGACAAGTTCAAGAATGAGAAACTAGAGTTATATTGGGGAATCAATATTAATGAAACGTTTCGCCAGTCAGTGGCTTCTTCTGGCGAAACATTTTATCACTAAAGATTCCCAATGTTACACAATTCTTTTTAACTGCTTTAAAAACAAGTAAATTTCAAGTCTCAGTTTTGACCAACAAAGACGATATTGCAATAGTAAATATGCGATTATAAGTAATAAAGACACACTTGACAGTTGGAAACTTTAAGACAAAACATTTCTCCAGGACAGCAGGAGAAAAAAGCCTGCTGCCCTGGCGAAACGTTGTCTGAAGTAAAAATTCCCAGTTGCTAATTCGTGTGTTATTAGCACCTAGTAAATGATCTCTAGATCAAGGACTGACACTAGGAATCACAAGTCTGTTCAGCATTGCCTAGCAGCATCATACTCAAAATATTGCATCAAAGGTATTAGGTTATTTCCTAGGAAAATTGGATAGGCTTAGAGAACACCTGAACTTGTGTAGAATTGATAAATTTGACCTCTTGCAACACTTGGGTATCTTTATTGTGGAAACGTTTCGCCACACAGTGGCTTCATCAGTCCAATACAAAGAATGGCGATGATCAGGAGTAGTTTGAGGTAATCAGTCCCTCATCCTGGAGTCGATTTAGTCAGTCCAACATCTTCATATCAAGATCAGTCTTTATCAACATTGATGTCAAGATATATACAATGATGAATTGTGTCGTTCTGCTGCAAGCGGTAGATGAATGATAAGGCTTCGGAGGCTTCTTACTTTATTTGCGATAACATGAGGGTACACAGGCAGTGTGTTTGTGCCCATGGCCCAGGAGGGCCATGCCCATGCGAGGGAGAGAGGAGTAGGCCTGTTGACTGAGTGAAGACCGCAGAGAGAGTGAGAGAGATGCCGGTCTGCGCATACCCACCCAGAGACCTGCCCCCTGGTGGAAATTATGGGAACTAGGCATGTAGGTTTACTGGCTACATTTTGCTCGACTGGCAGACAGCATAGGCTGTCTATGCAGACAGTACAGGCTGTCTACATTCGCTCGGCTCAGTTCAGGCATCAGTTACGAGCGTCTGAGCCCCGTGTACAGAAAGCTATTTATGTTCGCTGCTCGTGATGCCCTGCTGAATCGTACCCGCGACGATTCTCCCATCAAGACTCGTTTCCACTTCACCTCCTAGACCGTCAGAGTGCAGTTATATGTAGAGACCAGTCTGAGGACACTTAGACCATCCTCTGCTGTAACTTCAACTGTCTAGAGAATGACACTAGTTAAGCCGCAGTAGCCCTGTCCTGTCGGCAGGCGACTGTCAGCCTTGTGTCACAGCTTCAGTGAGAAGCCTGCACAAAGATGATGTCAATAGCCCCCAGTGGCCTAGTGGGTAAAGCTCTTGCTTCACGCACGGAGGGGCCAGGGTTCAATTCCCGTGGGCAGAAACATTCAGTGTTTCCTTGCATACATACACACACACATAATACAACAGGCCTAGTGTCTAATTGACATGTGCCTAGGACAAATGGTACAACTATTTGACTGCTATCCCACTCACTGCAGTAAGGTGTATGCTGGAGGTCGTAACAGTCGTCTCTGCCATGACTCACTCCACACTCGCCAGCAGTGACAGCCCCAGCGACAGTACCAGTCGACAAATGTCCTCCTGAGTTACTTGACAGAAGAAGTCCTGTCCAGTTGCAACTACTGACGACGCCTCACTCAAGGGCACCAGCAGGTTGTGCCCCAGGTTGAGTGAACCCTGCAGCGACTACTACGATGATGACTGTTTCACCGTCCCAAAGGAGACCGTACCCTGTTACGTCACAGCTCAGTCGCAGCGATGTCTCCTGTGTTGCAGCATCTGTCCAGACGCAGGAAGGCGTGCAGTGATGCCCATTGATGCTCACTGCCTTAGACCACGAAGCACACCCTTTTTTTTCTTCCCTCTCTGTAAGAATTTTTTTCTACATGTCCACATGTGTATATACATATGTATGTTTTTATTTTGTGCTCTGTGCCTTGTTCTTGCGAGAGAGAGACCAATTTTTTTTTACAACCCCTCATGGTCAGGGTCGACCATGGGTAATTGGCCGAGCAAATGTAGACAGCCTGTATTGTCTGCTCGGCTCCCAGACAGCATAGGCTGTCTAGCCTATGCTGTCTGGGAGCCGAGCAAAATGTAGCCAGTAAGCCTCATGCCTAGTTCCCATAGTTTCCACCAGAGGGAAGGTCTCTGGGTGGGTATGCCCAGACCTGTCTCCCTCTCACTTGGCATCCAGGCATCACTCAGTCAACAGGCCTACTCTCTCCCTCGAATGGGCATGGCCCTCCTGGGCCATGGGCACAAACACTGCCTGTGTACCCTCGCATTATCGCAAATAAAACCAATCTAGTCTACAGCCGTATCTCTGCAACCTACGCTACGCCTTCGGCACTAAACCGCTGTTCAACAGTTTAACAGTATCTACAGTGGTGACAGCGGTGGGATGCTGTGGCGTGGAGTCACTATAATTCTCGAAGAAATTTGACAAATTTCGGCCTGGATCCTCATTGTACCTGTGTCTGGATGCTGAGACTTGCAGACACGACATCAGGATAACTCGGTGGGAGATGGATGCTTCTTGTGTAGGCTGATGAAGTGAAGACAACTTCATTCCTCTTCCTTCCCTCCTCTGGCAACACAACCGCTGTGAGCCACCGCTGTCACCATTTATATACAATGGTGAATTGTGTCGTTCTGCTGCAAGCGGTAGATGAATGATAAGGCTTTGGAGGCTTCTTACTTTATTTGCGATAACGTGAGGCAGTGTGTTTGTGCCCATGGCCCAGGAGGGCCATGCCCATGCGAGGGAGAGAGGAGTAGGCCTGTTGAATAAGTAAAGGTCACTGAGAGAGTGAGAGAGATGCACGTCTGGGTATACTCACCCAGAGACATTACCCCTGGTGGAAACTATGGGAACTAGGCATATAGGCTTACTGGCTAAATTTTACTCGGCTGGCAGACAGCATAGGCTGTCTATGCAGACAATACAAGCTGTCTAGAAAGATTGATGTCAAGATTGATTACATAAACTTCAAGCTGAGGGACTGACTACCTCAAACTCCTTCAGATCATCGCCATTCTTCTTTGTATTGGACTGATAAAGTCACTGTGTGGAGAAACGTTTCCACACTAAAAATTCCCAAGTGTGGCACAAGGGTCTAATTTATCAACTCAATTATAAATGTACGTGAAGTTTCAAGAAATGACAGGGTAGATAGGGATGGAATTTTGTATTCAGAGTAGCATCGAGGGGCCACAGGTGGAAGCTGAAGGCCCAGATGAGTCTCAAGGATGTTAGAAAATATTTCTTTAGCATCAGGGGTGACTGTAAAGTGGAATGGCTTTCGCGAGACAAAGATCGACAAAGCGTGATGAGAAATTAAATGGCCAGGAACTAAATCATCTAATGCAATATAATGCGATCCTTTGTTGACTACGTTTCGTCCACTGTTTCTTAATGATTTTGCTACGTTTAATATATATATATATATATATATATTATATATATATATATATATATATATATATATATATATATATATATTAACACGTCGGTCGTTTCCCACCGAGACAGGGTGACCCAAAAAGAAAGAAAAAACTTTCATCATTCAACACTTTCACCTCACTCACACATAATCACTGTCTTTGCAGAGGCGCTCACACACGACAGTTTAGATGTCCCTCCAAACTGCCAATATCCCAAACCCCTCATTTAAAGTGCAGGCATTGTACTTCCAATTTCCAGGACTCAAGTCTGGCTAACCGGTTTCCCTGAATCCCTTCACAAAATATTACCCTGCTCACACTCCAACAGCTCATGTCCCAAAACCATTTGTCTCCATTCACTCCTATCTAACATGCTCACGCACACTTACCTGGAGTCTACCTGGAGGGCATTCCGGGGATCAACGTCCCAGCTGCCCGGTCTGTGACCAGACCTCTCGGTGGATCAGGGCCTGATTAACGAGGCTGTTACTGCTGGCTGCACGTAGTCCAACGTACGAGCCACAGCCCGACTGATCTGGCACTGACTTTAGGTATCTGTCCAGCTCCCTCTTGAAGACAACCAGGGATCTACTGGTAATGCCCCTTATGGCTTTCGAGAGGCTGTTGAACAGTCTTGGGCCCCGGACACTTATTGTGTTTTCTCTTAGTGTGCCAGTGGCGCCCCTACATTTCGGTGGGGGTACGTTGCACCGTCTGCCAAGTCTTTTGCTTTCGTATGGAGTGATTTTTGTGTGCATATTAGGGACCAGTCCCCCCAGAATCTTCCAGGTGTAGATTATGATATATCTCTCTCGCCTACGCTCCAGTGAATATAAGTCTAGTGCTTCCAGCCGTTCCCAGTAGTTAAGGTGTTTGATGGAACTTATACGTGCAGTAAAGGTTCTTTGTACATTCTCTAGATCTGCAATTTCACCTGCCTTGAATGGGGATGTTAATGTACAGCAGTATTCCAGCCTAGAGAGAACAAGTGATTTAAAAAGGATCATCATTGGCTTAGCATCTCTTGTCTTGAATGTTCTCATTATCCATCCTATCAGTTTCCTCGCAGATGTAATAGTGGCATTGTTGTGGTCTTGAAGATGAGGTCTTCGGACATTACCACACCCAGGTCCTTCACATTACTTTTCCGCTCTATTGTGTGATTAGAGTTTGTAATATACTCAGTCCTAGCTATTATTTCCTCCAGTTTTCCATAACGGAGTAGTTGAAATTTGTCTTCATTGAACATCATATTGTTCTCTGTTGCCCATTGGAAAACTTGGTTTATATCTTCTTGGAGATTTGCCGTATCCTCAATGGATGACACTCTCATGCAGATCCTAGTATCTGCAAATGATGATAAGGTGCTATGGTTTACATCTCCGTCTATGTCTGATATGAGAATGAGGAACAGGTGCCTTGTGGGACAGAGCTCTTCACTATGGCAGCATCCGATTTAACTCTTTGTGTTCGATTAGTTAGGAAGTTGAAGATCCATCTGCCTACTTTGCCAGTTATCCCTTTAGCACGCATTTTGTGTGCTATTACACCATGATCGCACTTGTCAAAGGCTTTTGCAAAATCTGTGTATACTACATCTGCATTCTATTTGTTTTCCAGTGCATCTAAGACCATATCATAGTGGTCTAGTATTTGCGAGAGGCAGGAGCGACCTGCTCTGAACCCATGTTGCCCTGGGTTGTGTAATTTTTGGGAGTCCAGGTGGTTTGCTATCCTGCTTCTTAGAACTCTTTCAAAAATTTTTATGATATGGGACGTTAAAGCTATTGGTCTATAGTTCTTAGCTACTGCTTTGCTGCCACCTTTATTGAGTAGGGCTGGAAGTCAAAGCTCCTCGCCCACAAAACCTCCTTTACCCCCTGCCTTCGTTCCCCTGCAGATTTATAAGCATTCCAAGTCATACTACTTTGTTCTATTCTCTCTAAATGACCAAACCCCTCAACAACCCCTCTTCCGCTCCCTGACTAATACTTTTAGTAACTCCACACCTCCTAATTTCCACACTACGAATTTTCTGCATAATATTTACACCACACATTGCCCTTAGACAGGACATCTCCACTGCCTCCAGCCGCCGCCTCGCTGCAGCATTTACAACCCATGCTTCACACCCATATAAGAGTGTTGGTACCACAATACTCTTGTACATTCCCTTATTTGCCTCCATGGATAGCATTTTTTTGTCTCCACAGATACCTCAACGCACCAACCACCTTTTTTCCTTCATCAATTCTATGGTTAACCTCATCCTTCATAAACCATCCGCTGACACGTCAACTCCCAAATATCTGAAAACATTCACTTCTTCCATACTCCCTCCAATATATCTAGTTTTTCTTCATCTAAATCGTTTGATACCCTCATCACCTTACTCTTATCAATGTTCACTTTCCACTTATACATAGACGCTATGTTTATTATACATAGAATCTTTAAGAATGAGGATCCGGGTTCGATTCCCGGTGGAAACACTGGGCGTGTTTCCACCCTTGTCTATGTTCATCCATCACTAAAATGGGTACCTGGGTGTTAATCGACCAGTGTGGGTCACATCCTGTGACAAAATTGACCAAATTTGCCCGAAATGCTCTGCATAACAAATGGCTCTAGGTAGTAGGTTGGTAGACAGCAACCGCCCAGGAAGGTACTACCGTCCTGCCAAGTGAGTGTAAAACGAAAGCCTGTAATTGTTTTACATGATGGTAGGATTGCTGGTGTCTTTTCTGTCTCATAAACATGCAAGATTTCAGGTACGTCTTGCTACTTATACTTACACTTAGGTCACACTACACATTCATGTACAAGCATATATATACACACACCCCTCTGGGTTTTCTTCTATTTTCTTACTAGTTCTTGTTCTTATTTCCTCTTATCTCCATGGGGAAGTGGAACAGAATTCTTCCTCCGTAAGCCATGCGTGTCGTAAGAGTCGACTAAAATGCCGGGAGCAAGGGGCTAGTAACCCCTTCTTCTGTATACATTACTAAAGTTAAAAAGAGAAACTTTTGTTTTTCTTTTTGGGCCACCCCGCCTTGGTGGGCCACCCCGCCTTGGTGGGCCACCCCGCCTTGGTGGGCCACCCCGCCTTGGTTGGAAACGGCCGATTTGTTGAAAGAAGATGAACAAACGGCTTTGTATATAGTAGTATGTCATTGATGTCAACTATGGTCTGTATACCTTGTACATGTACTTGTAGTACTTGTAGAAATAAAGATATTAAAATAAAAGAGGAAAACCCGTAAGGAATGAAACACGAGAACAGAAAATACAGATCAGGGCAATAAAATATCATTTGCAAGTAATAAACTTTGATTTTATTCTCTCCTGGGTAATAAATATGTTTATAAACTCAAGTTAGTGGAATAAATCAAGTTAGTGGAATAAATCAAGAAATTACGGGGAGAATATATTGCAAAGTTGAATAAAATCTTTGCCTTCCACTGGGAATCGAACCTGCTGTTTGGCCAGCTGAGATTTTATTATTATTATGATTATTATTATTTTATGGATTATTATTATCTCCCCAATGAAAGGGGAGAGGTTGCTTCAGTTTCCTTGGATCAAGAGACCATCCACATTGTCAGGGCACACGTTTAAAGGTCTCAAAGGAATAGTGACTTTGTCGGTTCCCAATTGGAAAGACTTACGGGCAGTAACAGCCTAGTTGATCACACCCTGATCCACCGTGAGGCCTGGTCATGGACCACGCCTCGGGGGCGTTGACCCCCGGACCAGGTACACCAGGTAGGTCTTACACCTGCTGCCACTGTTCATTTAACAGTAAGTAGGTACCTTTACTGCCGAGGACAGCACTAGTCAAGGCTGGGTTCTACAGTTCTTGGCCTGTCAGTGAGCTCAGGCAGAATAAGAGCCTTTAGAAATTAGCTGAGCTCAAATAATACCTCTGTCTATGAATGAGCTTAGGATGGTTAACATCTTAGCCTGGGAATGAGCTGAGAAAGAATGTACTAAGATAAAATGCCACCACCACTAACAATACCACCATCACTAACAATATCACTACCACTAACAATACCACTACCACTAACAATACCACTACCACTAACAATACAACTACCACTAACAATATCACTACTACTAACAATATCACTACCACTAACAATATCACTACCACTATCAATACCACTACCACTAACAATATCACTAACAATATCACCATCACTAACAATACCACCACCACAGACAATACCATCACTAACAATACAACCATCATTAACAATACCACCATCACTAACAATGCAACCATCATTAACAATGCAACCATCATTAACAATGCAACCATCATTAACAATACCACCACCACTAACAAGACTACCACCACTAACAATACAAACATCACTAACAATACCACTACCACTAACAATACCACAATCACTAACAATACCACAATCACTAACAATACCACAAACACTAACAATACCACAATCACTAACAATACCACAATCACTAACAATACCACCATCACTAACAATACCACCATCACTAACAATACCACCATCACTAACAATACCACCATCACTAACAATACCACCACCACTAACAATATCACCACCACTAACAATACCACCACCACTATCAATACCACCACCACTATCAATACCACCACCACTATCAATACCACCACCACTATCAATACCACCACCACTAACAATACTACCCCCACTATCCTTACCACTCCCTCTATCAATACCATCACCATCACTAACAATACCACCACCACCACAACCAATAACAATACCACTACCACTAAGAACACTACCACTAACAATACCACCATCACTAACAATACCACCATCACTAACAATACCACCATCACTAACAATACCACCATCACTAACAATACCACCACCACCTTCACCATCACAACCGCCACTACATCCACCACCCCAAACACAAGCACCAACACATCATCACCATCCACCTCCACCGCTACACCATCACTACCATCCTCATACCACCCTCAACCCCCACCCTCAACCCCCACTCTCCCCACTTCCTGTCCAACCTCGGTCCTGAGTAATATGTAACTTGTGGCAGCGGCTGTGGCCAGGCACCTTATTGGTCTTTGTGTACGTGTGTGTGTGTGTGTGTATGTGTGTGTATGTGTGTGTGTGTGTGTGTGTGTGTGTGTGTGGTGGAAGGTGTATGAGAGAGAAGTTTGTGTTGGTATGTGTGTAATTCTAAACACCTAATTCCTGCAATCTTTTGTTAACATATCTTTTTCATCAAGATAACAGTGTGTCGTTGTGTCTCGTTATGCATTGAAAGATATTTTCATCTGTTTTCCCACAGCTGTGATGCTGTGAAGATTGGTAAAAACACAGCATCTACTTCCAGTCCGCAGAGCTATACAACAAAACCCTTTCATCCAACACGAACAGTAGTGCAACTGACCACAGACATGACAAACTGAGAAGCCACAGACAATATAGACAACACTGAGAAGCCACAGACAATATAGACAACACTGAGAAGCCACAGACAATATAGACAACACTGAGAAGCCACAGACAATATAGACAATGTGAAGCCACAGACAATATAGACTGTGAAGCCACAGACAATATAGACTGTGAAGCCACAGACAATATAGACGCAATAAGGAAGCCACAGACAATATAGACTGTGAAGCCACAGACATATAGACTGTGAAGCCACAGACAATATAGACTGTGAAGCCACAGACAATATAGACTGTGAAGCCACAGACAATATAGACTGTGAAGCCACAGACAATATAGACTGTGAAGCCACAGACAATATAGACTGTGAAGCCACAGACAATATAGACTGTGAAGCCACAGACAATATAGACTGTGAAGCCACAGACAATATAGACTGTGAAGCCACAGACAATATAGACTGTGAAGCCACAGACAATATAGACTGTGAAGCCACAGACAATATAGACTGTGAAGCCACAGACAATATAGACTGTGAAGCCACAGACAATATAGACTGTGAAGCCACAGACAATATAGACTGTGAAGCCACAGACAATATAGACTGTGAAGCCACAGACAATATAGACTTTGAAGCCACAGACAATATAGACAACACTGTGGAGCCACAGACAATATAGACTGTGGAGCCACAGACAATATAGACTGTGGAGCCACAGACAATATAGACAACACTGTGGAGCCACAGACAATATAGACAACACTGTGGAGCCACAGACAATATAGACAACACTGTGGAGCCACAGACAATATAGACAACACTGTGGAGCCACAGACAATATAGACAACACTGTGGAGCCACAGACAATATAGACAACACTGTGGAGCCACAGACAATATAGACAACACTGTGGAGCCACAGACAATATAGACAACACTGTGGAGCCACAGACAATATAGACAACACTGTGGAGCCACAGACAATATAGACAACACTGTGGAGCCACAGACAATATAGACAACACTGTGGAGCCACAGACAATATAGACAACACTGTGGAGCCACAGACAATATAGACAACACTGTGGAGCCACAGACAATATAGACAACACTGTGGAGCCACAGACAATATAGACAACACTGTGGAGCCACAGACAATATAGACAACACTGTGGAGCCACAGACAATATAGACAACACTGTGGAGCCACAGACAATATAGACAACACTGTGGAGCCACAGACAATATAGACAACACTGTGGAGCCACAGACAATATAGACAACACTGAAGAGCCACAGACAATATAGACAACACTGAAGCCACAGACAACACTATATTCAACACTGTGCGACCACAGACAACATTATATTATTATTATTATAATCAAATAGAAGCGCTAAACCACAGGGGTTATACAGCGCAAGACAACATTATAGACATGAAATCATTCACTGTATTGTCCAGTCTACTCTTAACCACAGAGCTGGCAACAGTACTCTCTCTCTCTCTCTCTCTCTCTCTCTCTCTCTCTCTCTCTCTCTCTCTCCCCTATAGAGACAGATCTTCCACTTGATAAAAGCTCAGTAGCGTTACTTATTTTTTTCTGTATTGTTACAGCAGTATTTATATTAGTTTGATGTTTAGCATATGTTCAGAAATAGTTCTTGTTAATGATTTCTTCTGATTTCGTTCTGTCTGAAACATGTTATTAGTAACACACACACACACACACACACACACACACACACCAAAAAAATCGGAAATCTTCATAACCTGCTACCTGAAGCCTTTGTATGATACTAGCTTACTACCTGAAGCCTTTGTATGATACTACCTTACTACCTGAAGCCTTTGTATGATACTACCTTACTACCTGAAGCCTTTGTATGATACTACCTTACTACCTGAAGCCTTTGTATGATACTAGCATACTACCTGAAACCTTTGTATGATACTAGCATACTACCTGAAACCTTTGTATGATACTAGCTTACTACCTGAAGCCTTTGTATGATACTAGCATACTACCTGAAACCTTTGTATAATACTAGCATACTACCTGAAGCCTTTGTATGATACTAGCTTACTACCTGAAGCCTTTGTATGATACTAGCATACTACCTGAAACCTTTGTATGATACTAGCAAACTACCTGAAGCCTTTGTATGATACTAGCATACTACCTGAAGCCTTTGTATGATACAAGCATACTACCTGAAGCCTTTGTATAATACTAGCATACTACCTGAAGCCTTTGTATGATACTAGCTTACTACCTGAAGCCTTTGTATGATACTAGCATACTACCTGAAGCCTTTGTATGATACTAGCATACTACCTGAAGCCTTTGTATGATACTAGCATACTACCTGAAGCCTTTGTATGATACTAGCATACTACCTGAAGCCTTTGTATGATACTAGCATACTACCTGAAGCCTTTGTATGATACTAGCTTACTATCTGAAGCCTTTGTATGATACTAGCTACTACCTGAAGCCTTTTAGATACTGCATACTACCTGAAACCTTGTATGATACTAGCATACCACCTGAAGCCTTTCTAAGATACTAGCATACTACCTGAAGCCTTTCTAAGATACTAGCATACTACCTGAAGCCTTTCTAAAATACTAGCATACTACCTGAAGCCTTTCTAAGATACTAGCATACTACCTGAAGCCTTTCTAAGATACTAGCATACTACCTGAAACCTTTGTATGATACTAGCATACCACCTGAAGCCTTTCTAAGATACTAGCATACTACCTGAAGCCTTTCTAAGATACTAGCATACTACCTGAAGCCTTTCTAAGATACTAGCATACTACCTGAAGCTTTTCTAAGATACTAGCATACTACCTGAAGTCTTCCTATGATACTAGCATATTACCTGAAGCCTTTGTATGATACTAGCATACTACCTGAAGTCTTTCTAAGATACTAGCATACTACCTGAAGTCTTCATATGATACTAGCATACTACCTGATGTCTTTCTATGATACTAGCATACTACCTGAAGTCTTTCTAAGATACTAGCATACTACCTGAAGTCTTTCTATGATACTAGCATACTACCTGAAGTCTTTCTAAGATACTAGCATACTACCTGAAGTCTTTCTAAGATACTAGCATACTACCTGAAGTGTTTCTAAGATACTAGGACCCCTGTGGTTTAGCGCTTCTATTTGATTATAATAATAATAATAATCTAAGATACTAGCATACTACCTGAAGTCTTTCTAAGATACTAGCATACTACCTGAAGTCTTCCTATGATACTAGCATACTACCTGAAGTCTTTCTATGATACTAGCATACTACCTGAAGTCTTTCTATGATACTAGCATACTACCTGAAGTCTTCCTATGATACTAGCATATTACCTGAAGCCTTTGTATCATACTAGCATACTATCTGAAGCCTTTCTAAGATACTAGGACCCCTGTGGTTTAGCGCTTCTATTTGATTATAATAATAATTATAATCTAAGATACTAGCATACTACCTGAAGTCTTTCTAAGATACTAGCATACTACCTGAAGTCTTCTTAGCCTACAAGCAAACTACTTGAATGTTCCTGATAACACTAGATCCAAAAATTGCCTTAAAAACTCGTAAAACAATTTTTTTTTAAATTTCTAAGTTACTTTTCATGTCTGTGAAAAACTCCTTACACCCGGCTACTTGTGTTTTGGGGCACTAACAAGTACTGCCCTATTACATGTACTCTAGAACTTGTGGCTTACGCTAGTACGAATTCTTTAGCTAAGACGCGTAATAGCTGGTATCTTTATTCCCAAAACGTTTCTCGCACACAGTAGATTTCTTCGGGGGAATACTGACTAAATATGGTGACAGCTGAAGCATTGGAGAGATACTTGAAGAAATAGTTTTGAGGTGGTCAGTCCCTCAGTCTGATCATATCACCTTTAATTAACTCTCCACTCTTTCTGTTGTCTCCATATTTAGTCATGTCTTTATTCGACTGAAGAAGTCTACTGTGTAGGCGAAACGTTTCGGAAATTAAGATACCTAACTGTCGCATTTGTCTTCCTCAAAAACGTGTTAGTATTGTATTCTATTATTATAATGAAACATATTTTGTTACCCCCCTGTCACGGGTGACATGACACTGCTGAGTTACCAGGGTTACCCATTACTGTAGAAGCGCTGGCTGTATAACCCTTGTGGTTTAGCGCTTCTTTTGATTATAATAATATACAAGCGCTGGTGTTTGTTGACAGCTGAGAAATTTAAGGAGCTCTTGGCCAGGAGGCGCTACAGACTACGCGTCTCCCAGTGTATAAACACTCAGATTTTAATTTAAACTATAATTCAGGGATTAAAGTTTTCTCGTCTAGCGGTGAACAGGTTACGTGTATCCTTAATGATCCTGGTGTAGTTGGTAGGCTTCAAACCTATTAACCACCTAGCAGAGTCAAAATCAAGCTACCTTAAGCTGAGACGAAGAGTAAATTCATTGTGAATATCAAAATGGTATACAATACCGACGGGTTGGTAGGTAAGACACATAGGCAACAGTTAGACAACTTTATTCAGAAACGTTTCGTCTACACAGTAGACTTCTTCAGTCGAGTACAGAAAGTAGGCAGGAGCGGTAGAGATGTGAAGACGATGTATCAGTCCATCACCCTTGTAGATGTAGAATTGAGGTTGTCAGTCCTGATGTAGAATTGACAACCTCAATTCTACATCTGCAAGGGTGATGGACTGATACATCGTCTTCACATCTCTACTGCTCCTGCCTACTTTCTGTACTCGACTGAAGAAGCCTACTGTGTAGGCCTAACTGTTGCCTATGTGTCTTACCGAGTAAATTCATTCTAGCTATAGACCAGACGGCATCATTAAGCTAGACCCTTGGTATTGTATTTAGTGTTGAACTAATACAAGTCACAAAAGGAAGAATTCAAACCCTTTGACAAGCTGGTGGTGTAACTAGCAGGTTAGTACGCTATTCATTACATACACTAAGTGTACCGCCCGTCTACCTGGAGGGCAATCCGGGGACCAACGTCCCCTCGGCCCTGTCCATGACCAGGCCTGGTGGATCAGGGCCTGATCAACGAGGCTGTTACTGTTGGCCACACGTACTCCAACGTACGGACCACAGCCCGGCTGATCCGTCAGAAGTGGAAATTATCCTCTTTTTTTTCTGTGGAGCAAGCACGGGGATTTTTCCACAACCCATTACTACAAGCTACCTATTATAATGCTGGCGCTTGTGAAATTGGAAGCCTCTCCGGGAACGCTGTTCGTTTGAGAATTGCTACGTGTTGCATAGAGAGGAATGCCTTCTGTGAAACTCAAAAGTTGATGAGCGCTGTAACTTTGCAAACTTCGCTTACTCTTTCATTTCAACGTTGCTGGCGTGTCGCACGCTCTCTTGGTATCTACATTATAACCTTAATTTTTAAAGGAGTGGACCGGTAAGCCAGCTAAAGGTCTCGGTCATCATACGACTAAGACCCTCGTCAGGAAACTCTTGTCCTGTTTCCTGACAAACCTTACCTAACCTATCTTGGTATCTTATTCAGGCTGGGATTAATGGCAGAGATTCTACGTTCACTTATTCCCAACAAACGTTATCCTAATCGTGAAGAGTTGGAAGGGTAGTTATCCACTCGTGTGGTAAATCGTGTGCGGGGAAGCCGCCTTCTTACCCCTGATCGTGTGGCTGGCGAGCAGTTATACGCTCTTATCTTAAATGATGTGCAGGGAGGCCATGGTTGTACCCTTGGTCGTTCGCTTGTGGGGCAATTATCCACTCGTTCGGCAATTGGTGTGCAGGGAGGCTGTGGTCCTTCCCCCTAGACGTTTTCCAGGGGATTGCCCAGGTGAGGTAAGGCCAGGGGGCGGGCAAGAGTTGGCCAAGCTCAACTTAGAAACTGTAAACAGTGGCGGGTCTTTTGGCCAACGAGGAGGGTGAATGGGAGGAGAGAGGAGAGTCTTGAAATTAGCTTGTTGCACCACTAGGTGACAAGGGTTGTAGAGACAGGTTAAGCTTCGAGAAAACTGTTTCTTTGGTAGCAAATTCTAACAAAACCGAACTTGAGTCGTCACCTGAAGTATCTGATACTCAGAGTCAAGTTTATTATCATGGTTGAAATGTTCTGGACCGCTGTGGTTAATACAGCCTTGAATTGCTACGTGTTAGAGGGAGATAATGGTAAATATCAGGATGATAAATATTTATTGTCTTAGAGGACCGAGTCAGTGGCGGTTAAGTACCGACAAGGGTTTGTATAAACGGTTTTAGAAAACCGATAAGTTGGTAATCTTCCAAACATTTCCAGAATAAAGATATGCAAATGTTGCACAAGTGTCTCAATTGCCGACAAGGGTTTGCATAGATGTCTGCGAGGAAGACAAAAATGGGTTACGATCGTTAAGTAAAAAGTCTTAAAAGTGGTCTAGATCATCAAGTATAGATAATTCTGATAAACCACAGTACGGGTGGGGTTAGAACCCATGGCAATTGAATCGTAAAACTACAGGTCAATGCGTAAGCCACTGGGTCAGCTGGCTACAATAAGATTCATCCAGCTGGGTGTATTTATACACCATAGGAAGGTTAGCACGGGCCACCACTGTGACCACAAATTCAAGTTTTTACTCCAGCCAATGGTTCAAACCCCACTCGTTCCGTGGGTTTGCAATCGTGTCATTACGATTTTGCGCCTCATGATGAATGCTTTAAGGGGACTAGACCTAGAGATAGTCACAGCCACGCTGGCGAGAGATTCGTCTGTAAAAAAATTGCATTTGTGGTCACAGTGGTGGCCCATGCTAACCTCCCTATGGTGTATAAATATACCTAGTAGGGTGAATGTTATGGCCAGCTGGTCCAGTGGTTAACGCACTGTCCTGGAGTTTTAAGACTCACTCGCCATGGGTTCAAACCCCACCCGTACCGTGGTTCGTAATAGTGTTATTACGATTTCATGAGTTATAATTCCGATAAATGTGAGCAACTGATACTAAATAACTTTGTCTTAGGTAAGGCGTCAGCAGAAGTACCTATGTTTGTATGGGACCATGATCTGGACTGTGAGAGGCTGCCTACCTGGAGTCTACCTGGAGGGCTCAACGTCCCCGCGGCCCGGTCTATGACCAGGCCTCCTGGTGGATCAGGGCCTGATCAACGAGGCTGTTACTGCTGGCGTTCCTGATTAATTTCAAGCGAAGTGCGAGTTGGTGCCCTTTTTTTGTTATTAAGTAAATGGACGCAGATGAAACTAAGGTAACGGTTTGACAAAGCTCCTGGAGGGCGAAACGTTGCCACAATAAATGTCACATAAGTTGCATCTGTGTCAATTTGTCGATTATTTAACCATTATTTCTGTCTCTTTTTTCCAAATGCAGTATAATGCGATCCTTTATTGACTACGTTTCGCCCACACAGTGGATTTTATCAAATCACAAACAGATCTACCTGGGCAAACAGTGCATGAGTATATATAGTGTGGAGAGTCATTTGGAGAATGTTAGGGAGGTTGGATTTGAGAAGGACCTGCCGGGGACGGGCGAGTGTGTGTTATGTAGGTTAACATTGAAAAAGTTTCGGTATTTTATACTCTTTATCTCCGTTTTTTTCCCCCCCTATCGTGTGGAAGTCGTGGCTTGACTATCGTGTGGAAGTCGTGGCTTGACTATCGTGTGGAGGTCGTGGCTTGACTATCGTGTGGAGGTCGTGGCTTGACTATCGTGTGGAGGTCGTGGCTTGACTATCGTGTGGAGGTCGTGGCTTGACTATCGTGTGAGTCCTGACATCGTGTAAGTCGTGGCTGACTATCGTGTGGAAGTCGTGGCTAGACTATCGTGTGGAAGTCGTGGCTAGACTATCGTGTGGAAGTCGTGGCTAGACTATCGTGTGGAAGTCGTGGCTAGACTATCGTGTGGAAGTCGTGGCTAGACTATCGTGGAAGTCGTGGCTAGACATCGTGTGGAAGTCGTGGCTTGACTATCGTGTGGAGGTCGTGGCTTGACTATCGTGTGGAGGTCGTGGCTTGACTATCGTGTGGAGGTCGTGGCTTGACTATCGTGTGGAAGTCGTGGCTAGACTATCGTGTGGAAGTCGTGGCTAGACTATCGTGTGGAAGTCGTGGCTAGACTATCGTGTGGAAGTCGTGGCTAGACTATCGTGTGGAAGTCGTGGCTAGACTATCGTGTGGAAGTCGTGGCTAGACTATCGTGTGGAAGTCGTGGCTAGACTATCGTGTGGAAGTCGTGGCTAGACTATCGTGTGGAAGTCGTGGCTAGACTATCGTGTGGAAGTCGTGGCTAGACTATCGTGTGGAAGTCGTGGCTAGACTATCGTGTGGAAGTCGTGGCTAGACTATCGTGTGGAAGTCGTGGCTAGACTATCGTGTGGAAGTCGTGGCTAGACTATCGTGTGGAAGTCGTGGCTAGACTATCGTGTGGAAGTCGTGGCTAGACTATCGTGTGGAAGTCGTGGCTAGACTATCGTGTGGAAGTCGTGGCTAGACTATCGTGTGGAAGTCGTGGCTAGACTATCGTGTGGAAGTCGTGGCTAGACTATCGTGTGGAAGTCGTGGCTAGACTATCGTGTGGAAGTCGTGGCTAGACTATCGTGTGGAAGTCGTGGCTAGACTATCGTGTGGAAGTCGTGGCTAGACTATCGTGTGGAGTCGTGGCTAGACTATCGTGTGGAGTCGTGGCTAGACTATCGTGTGGAAGTCGTGGCTAGACTATCGTGTGGAGGTCGGGCTAGACTATCGTGTGGAGGTCGGGCTAGACTATCGTGTGGAGGTCGTGGCTAGACTATCGTGTGGAGGTCGTGGCTAGACTATCGTGTGGAGGTCGTGGCTAGACTATCGTGTGGAGGTCGTGGCTAGACTATCGTGTGGAGGTCGTGGCTAGACTATCGTGTGGAGGTCGTGGCTAGACTATCGTGTGGAGGTCGTGGCTAGACTATCGTGTGGAGGTCGTGGCTAGACTATCGTGTGGAGGTCGTGGCTAGACTATCGTGTGGAGGTCGTGGCTAGACTATCGTGTGGAGGTCGTGGCTAGACTATCGTGTGGAGGTCGTGGCTAGACTATCGTGTGGAGGTCGTGGCTAGACTATCGTGTGGAGGTCGTGGCTAGACTATCGTGTGGAGGTCGTGGCTAGACTATCGTGTGGAGGTCGTGGCTAGACTATCGTGTGGAGGTCGTGGCTAGACTATCGTGTGGAGGTCGTGGCTAGACTATCGTGTGGAGGTCGTGGCTAGACTATCGTGTGGAGGTCGTGGCTAGACTATCGTGTGGAGGTCGTGGCTAGACTATCGTTGGAGGTCGTGGCTAGACTATCGTGTGGAGGTCGTGGCTAGACTATCGTGTGGAGGTCGTGGCTAGACTATCGTGTGGAGGTCGTGGACTTCGTGGAGTTCAACTATCGTGTGGAGGTCGTGGCTAGACTGTCGTGTGGAGGTCGTGGCTAGACTGTCGTGTGGAGGTCGTGGCTAGACTGTCGTGTGGAGGTCGTGGCTAGACTGTCGTGTGGAGGTCGTGGCTAGACTGTCGTGTGGAGGTCGTGGCTAGACTGTCGTGTGGAGGTCGTGGCTGACGTCGTGTGAGGTCGGCTAGACTGTCGTGGGAGGTCGTGGCTAGACTGTCGTGGAGGTCGTGGCTTGATATCGTGTGCAGGTCGCTGACTATCGTGGAGGTGGGCTAGACTATCGTGTGGAGGTCGTGGCTAGACTGTCGTGTGGAGGTCGTGGCTAGACTGTCGTGTGGAGGTCGTGGCTTGACTGTCGTGTGGAGGTCGTGGCTTGACTGTCGTGTGGAAGTCGTGGCTTGACTATCGTGTGGAGGTCGTGGCTTGACTATCGTGTGGAGGTCGTGGCTTGACTATCGTGTGCAGGTCGTGGCTTGACTATCGTGTGCAGGTCGTGGCTTGACTATCGTGTGCAGGTCGTGGCTTGACAAGGTTATCAGTCTAATCGAAGTTCGGAGCTAAATACTAGGATTTTAGTCGCATTATGAGTAATTTAGTAATGCGATGCGCTACACCCGTGTGGGGTTATTCAGTGCAGGGACTAGTGGAGACTCGATCCTCCATCACTTAGGATAAGGAAAGAAAATCACTCGCATTAAGAGCTAAAATATAAAAAAATATTCAGAGCATTATGGAGTGGTGTTATATTCCCGTTGAAAGCTCATCAAGGGAAGAATATTACAGCAGAGTAGGAGACTTTGCTTCTGATGATGGCATCGGAGCATTTTGTGGTGGATCGTGATGCCTCGCTTCACATTCCTCGTCTTCTGTTGTCACAGGACGAGTACTGTGGCCAGTACTCGTCCGAGGCTATGGGCATTATGCCTTCAATCATTCACTCGCATCATCAAATATATTGTTGTAAGTGAAAGTTTCTTGACGTCTTCTCCCACTGTAATTATCTAGCTGGGTGTTAGAATTTAGGATATATTTATGTGGGGAAGTGGACAAGAATCTTCCCTCCGTAAGCCAAGCGTCTCGTATGAAGCGACTAAAATGCCGGGAGCAAGGGGCTAGTAACCCCTTCTCCTGAATATATTTCTAAATGTAAAAAGAAAAGCTAATGTTTTTCTTTTCAGGTCACCCTGCCCAGGTGGGAGACGGCTGCTGCGTTGAAAAAATATATATAAAATTTAGAGCCGAAAGTCAAGCTTCTATTTTTCCACCATTATCTAGCGAACTTTTTTTTTTTTTTAGCTGGTACCTTGGTACTGTGTGCAAGTATCTTTGTACCTTGGTACTGTGTGCAAGTATCTTTGTACCTTGGTACTGTGTGCAAGTGTCTTGGATTTTTGTATGAATAATGTCCCTTGTCTCCCCTCTGCCTTGGGTTAAGGTTTTATATCTTCTCTCACACAAAGAGTAGTAGTCAACAGAGTAAAGTCTGAGGCGTCTATAGTGAAAAGCTCTGTTCCACAAGGCACAGTACTCGCTCCCATCCTCATATCGGACATAGACAGGGATATAAGCCACAGTGCTGTGTCTTCCTTTGCAGATGACACCCGAATCTGTGTGACAGTGTCCACCGTTGAAGACACTGCAAGACTCCAAGCAGACATAAACCAAATCTTTAAATGGGCTGCAGAAAACAATATGAAGTTCAATGATGAGAAATTTCAATTACTCAGATATGGAAAACGTGAAGAAATTAAAATCTCATCGGAGTACAAAACAAATTCCAACCACACAATAGAGCGAAAACCTAATGTCAAAGACCTGGGAGTGATCATGTCAAAGGATCTCACCTTCAAGGACCATAACACCGTAGCAATCGCATCTGCTAGAAAAATTACAGGATGGACAAGGAGAACTTTCAGAACCAGGGATACCAAGCCCATGTTGACACTTTTCAGGTTGCTTGTTCTATCTAGGCTGGAATATTGCTGCACACTAACTGCACCTTTCAAGGCAGGTGAAATTGCTGACCTTGAAAATGTGTAGAGAACCTTCACGGCACGCATGACTGCGATAAACCACCTCAATTACTGGGAACGCTTGAAGTTCCTAAACCTGTACTCCCTAGAACGCAGGCGGGAGAGATACATTATTATATACACTTGGAAAATTCTCGAGGGATTAGTACCAAACTTGCACACGAGAGTCACTCCCTACGAAAGCAAAAGACTCGGCAGGCGATGTAACCTCCCCCCAATGAAAAGCAGGGGTGCCACTAGCACGTTGAGAGACAACACAATAAGTGTCAGGGGCCCAAGACTGTTCAACTGCCTCCCAGCATACATCAGGGGGATTACTAACAAACCCCTGGCTGTCTTCAAGCAGGTACTGGACAGGCACCTAAAGTCTGTACCTGACCAGCCAGGCTGTGGTTCGTACGTTGGACTGCGTGCGGCCAGCAGTAACAGCCTGGTTGATCAGGCTCTGATCCAACATGAGGCCTGGTCACAGACCGGGCCGCAGGGGCGTTGACCCCTGGAACTCTCTCCAGGTATACTCCAGCTGGAGTGAAGGGGGTAAGAGGAACGGCAGTCCCTTCAGTTTTTATTTTGCTACGATGGCGTCACTCTCCATAGGTAAGCATTTTGAACGTCAATATTATAACAGTGCTCTTGGGGGGGGGGCATGCGGCAATACATGTTTTAGGTACCTCTTATGTGACGGCACATCACACTGATGTGTTTTTCATGATTACCCATCTGGTCATGATTACCCATCTGGTCATGCACTCAGGTGGAGAACCGTCCACCGGAAGTACTTTGACCTTTACATGCGCTAGCACTTGAAGGATGCCCGGCGCAGTGGAGTCACTCATTCTTTCCACTAAGTCGCATAAGTAATTTTGACCTCCAGAGTTGTACTGTCCATGACCTCGTGCCATCAACTCTCTGGGTTCGTAGTATATTGTGTATATACGACTGTACTGGTGGTGGTGTCATCAGAACTTATTAATTTGGATTCCAATTCCTTTGATCTGTGTGGAGTTGTTGCTGTGTTGTCTGGCACTTGCAGATTTACACTGCCATGTAAATATCGTGCTATTTCTAAAATCAGTATGGCATAAACCTTGGTAATAGATACACCTCACTCTCCGCCTATACATATAATTTTTAACCTCTGTGTGTTAGAAGTGATCAAGGTCCCACGACCGAAACGTTTTCTGATATGTCCTAGTGTTTCCTTACGTGTCTTTCTAAACCATTTTTCAAAGCAAGTAGATACTCAGAGCAGAGTAAGCTTCCAATTAGAAAAGCTTTAGCTCAGAGGTGACTTGTGAAAGCTCACTTGTCAATACAAAGCTACTTCTGTAGCTTTGCTCTACTTTGTGAATATCATGGTATACAATATAGACAGGTTGATAAGTAAGACACATGTGCAGTAGTTAGGTATATTTATTTCGAAGCTTTTCGCCTGCACAGTAGGCTTCTTCAGTCGAATACAGAGGCAACAAGAACAGTAGAGAAGTGAAGACTGTGCAATCAGTCCATCACCCTGGAAGGTGTGGTTTTGAGGTGGTCAGTCCCTGAGCCTGGAGAAGAACTCTGCTCCATAGTCTGCAACACTAACTGTTTCACCATTCTTACCTTTCAGACCGTTCAGTCTTGTGTCCTCAAGGCCAGAATCAAGAGCCGGATATCTCGAGGACCTGAGACTTGCCCTAGAGTCCCCGAGGAAGAGTTACAAGGAGTTCCTTGGGCAGAGTGATATAGATTGAACTTTCTCAGAAAAAAATGGACACATCAGCATTGTGCTGCTATCATATTCTATATGATACTTACACAGTGGGAACAAAATCTGTCACACTCCATCACGAAGGATTGATCTCTAACAAGGTGTTGAAATGTGTTAGTTTGAGAGGGGGAACGTCAGTAGGGCATTGAAGATATAATCGAGTATTTTTGAAAGGCAGCTACGGCAGCTTCAGAGTTTTCATTCCAGCAGAGCTGGAATTACTATCACTTTGGAATTGCTATGTCTCTGGATGGTCTATATTGATTTAGGAAGTCGGTAGGTGGGGGTCTGAGTGGGCGAGGGAGGGGGGGTCTAAGCTGATAGTGGGCTAGTGAGAAAGGTCTGAGCTAACAGTGGGCGGATGGGGGTGTGAGCTTACACTGGGCGGGTGAGGGTGGGAGCTAACAGTGGGCGGGTGGGGGTGGGGGTGGGAGCTTACACTGGGCGGGTGAGGGTGGGAGCTAACAGTGGGCGGGTGGGGGTGGGAGCTTACACTGGGCGGGTGAGGGTGGGAGCTAACAGTGGGCGGTACTGTTATTTTTATGCCACTTTGATTACAACACTTCCTCTACCACCTTTTCCACCACCATCTACCACACCACAAACGCCCCTCCCACTACCACTACTACCCCCTCCCACCACCAATGTCCCCACAACCCCCACCCCATCACTACCACCATCCTTCCTCCCACCCAATCACTATTACCACCATCCTCTCCACTACTACCATCACCTCCGCCCCATCCTAACCCCCACTATCACCCCCACCACCTCCACCACGGGTCACGAACAAGGGTCATAAAAGGATCATCAACTACACGTTTACGAGGTCATGGCGGGATGGACCTCGAATGACCTCGGTGGGAAGTTTTTCTTTTAGCTGGAAATTGACCCCGAGCAGTTAAGGCGGCGAGGAAGAAGAAGAGGGGCAAGGAAATGAAAGGAGAGACGGGAAAAAACCGTGAAACGAGGGAAGAGGAAGGAAGGTAAGACTGTAGGAACCTCAGTAGGTATGTATAATGTTTGTCAGGAAACAGTACAAGAGGTTTCCTGACGCGGGTTTTAGTCACAGGATGACCCACAGCTGGAGCTTTTAGTCATCTGACCGAGGCCTTCCGCTGGCTTACCGGTCCACCCTTTTAAAAATTATGGATAATAGAAAGATTTTAGACGCCTCGATTGTCCACTGTTTCTGTTTGCAAACTGTGTGCATTTACCGCGCTGTTATAGGACAGAGGATCGAGCCTACACACCTTGCACTAACTGATCCATGGTGGTTTAACACTTCACAAAGCTAATAAAGTTACACTGCGTTTCCGCGTTTGTTATTTACTTTAAAAGTTGATTGGGCGAATATTTTTTTTAGTTTGGGTTTGAGAAAAACGTGCCTATTATGGGCCAGTAGGCCTGCTGTAGTGTTCCTCCTTATGTCTGACACACCGACCGCCTCTCACCGAGGTAGTGACCCCTACAAAAAAAAGGAAACACCACAGACATCATTCATTCAATATCTGTTTCACCAGAAGCGTGCAGGCAAAACGACCCTGGGAACTGCGTGATCCGCACCGATCCCTCAGAGAGCAGACACTGAACTTTCCACCTCCAGGACTCAAGTCCTGCTAACCTAACCCTGACACCGACTGATAAAAAAAAAATTGTGGTATATGTTCGAGTTCAGTGAATTTAGAGATGTTTTTTCTGTGTGTTCGATGAGTGTTAGTTAACGAGGTTGCTGGGTTTTACACACGTGTTGTACAGGAGCTTTGTCAAGCCGTTACTGGCTTAACAAACGGCTTGAGAAACCTCCTAGAGAGCGAGACGTTGCACGATAATAATATTGTCGGTAATTCTACCAACTTACTAAGGATACAAAATAGACATAACACGAAGGTATCATCATGCAATACTAGGATGCTTAAGACACATGTTCGACACAGGTATCTGAGTTCTCCATGTCACAGCAGTATCAGTGGAGCGGTAAAGATGATGTGGTCAGTCCCTCAGCCTTGGAGTAGTTTCGAGGTGGTCAGTCCCTCAGGTTGGAAAAGTGTTAAGCTCGATAGTCTACAACATTACGAAGGTGATGAGCCAGGTATGCTATGAAATAGCTGAGTAAAATACATTTGTTCAGGGGAAGTGTTTAATCAGTGGGTGTGAGTTGGACCTGACTAGCTTGTGCTACTAGGTCAGATGCCGTGCTCCTTCCTTAAGTGAATGTGACCTGACCTGACTAGGTTGGGGCATTGGCTAAAGCCGGTGGGAGACTTGGATCTGCCTCGCATGGGCCAGTAGGCCTGCTGCAGAGTTCCTTCGTCCTTATGTCTTCTTTAGATGATTTTCAAGTGTCGTGAGTTATGGCTTATCCATTTTTTCGTCTCCATCCACCATCTCCGTTTTGATCAGACCAGGGAACGGGTGGGGTTTAAATTAACCCATGGTAAGTGAGACCATAAACTCACAAGATAATAATAAACGTCATTGCATATTATAGAAAACTAGCCAGGAAACCCTTCAGGAAAATCGTATAAACAAACGGAGAGCAGAATTTTGGAAAAAACATTTAATCATATTTTTAGATCCTGTCCCCCGCTGGGCCAACTCCATAAGTTGTAACAAACAGGTTGTTAGTGAGGTCAAGGGTCACCAACTCAGTGCTATTTTTGCAAGAATCGAAAGTGGAATTATCACTGTTATTACTAAAAGCTATAAAGGGAATATTGTGGTTAAGTTGAATTATCCGGATTATCAAAGCCAAATCAACTATATGCTAATTGATCCCCAGACACATCCTAAACTTCGTCTAAATCTATAAACAGGAACTAACGCACCTACTACGTTAAGTTTTTGCGCGAGATTTTCCTGATTTGGATAACAAATTTAGTTCCCATATATCGAAGCATTCCTAAGACACGAAATCAACATTCCGTCAATACCTTTAATGTCCACTAGACTCAATGTATATTAGTTCGTAATTAGCATCTTTGCTATTCTAGTGATTTGCTATTTTTCCCGTTTGCAGCTATTAATTCAAACAGACTTCTCATTTTAAAAATAAAAATCTAAACTTGGGAAATGAAATGATGGTTAGTTTTGACGTGGATAGTTTTACTTAAATTCCTCTTAAGTATAAGTGACTGACAGGTACCCGGGTTTTCCTGTATCCCAGGAAATGTTATTACTTCTTAGATAGACTAATAATAAGAAATGGTTATAACTGACCAAATTTTTTTAAGGGGTGGACCGGTAAGCCAGCGGAAGGCCTCGGTCAGATGACCAAAAGCTCCAACGGAGGGTCATCATCTGACTAAGACCCTCGTCAGGAAACACTTGTCTTGTTTCCTGATGAACCTTACCTAACTTCTTGGATATGACAATGGTATCCAGTACCTACAAGTTGATAAGTAAGACACATGTGCCGTAGTTAGGTATCTTTATTATGAGGAAAATGTCCGTCTCCCAATTTTGGACACACTAGTACGCTGAGGGGATAAAAATATACATATTTTTAAGGTATACAGAAAACCGACGGATTCGGATAGTTAGCTACATGTATTTTCTTCACGATCCTTATACCTGTTGTCCCTGTTCACCTAGCAGTAAGTAGGTACCTGGGTGTTAGTCGACTGTTATGGGTGGCATCCTGGGGGTTGGTAGCATACCTTAGAGCTGGGCTTTGAAATGAGCTAAGGTAGGATAACAGCTCTTAACCTGTTAGGTAAAAGGAGCTTTGTCAAGCCGTTACTGGCTTGACAGACGGCTTGACAAAGCTCCTGGAGAGCGAAACGTTGCCACAATAAAATGTTGCATTAGCTACACTTACTTCCTTTTACCTAACATATTGTCGGTAATTTTACCAACATCATTACAGCTCTGTTTCAAGAAAACAGAAAAAAGGTATCACTTATGGCTCTGTTTAAAAAAAACGGGAGAGGTATCACTTTGCGCTTATTTCCTCATTTGAGCGATGACGCAGCAGATAACATTATGCTTCTCCCTTTGATTCTCGATGGGATTGGAAATCTTTTATTCCCTCCTACTGTGCAGTCGCATCGAGTTAACATGAAACCACTTTGCTGGGGAGCCATTGACATGAAGACTCTTGGCACCGTCCTGAGGAACGCCGTATTGGTGAAACTGGCCAACCTGCTCACTGCCAACGGCGCCTTATTGCCAACTGCTGTAGCCATGATGAGGTGGATGAGTTCGTCCCTACCACGGCTATGATGACTCTCCAAGACCTCGATTTTGAGATTCCATCACCGCTACTAAGGCGAAGAAGTCAGTATTCCACAAGAAACTGGACCGTCACATTATTGCCTGCCAATCACAGAGCACTAAGAGAAAACACCATAAGTGTCCGGGGCCCAAGACTGTTCAACAGCCTCCCACCAGCCATAAGGGGAATTACCAATAGTGGCAACGTTTCGCTCTCCAGGAGCTTTGTCAAGCCGTAACGGCTTGACAAAGGACAGAGGAAACGTTTCGCCACTAGTGGCTTCTTCATTAGGACTGAAGGAGATACTAGTGGCGAAACGTTTCCTTCAACAAATGTCCTGAACTGTACACAAGCGTCTTTCTACCAGACTCTCGACAAAGGTCCTTGCAATTTTTATCGTATCAATCCAAGGAATATTGAACCAGAGCGCTGCCACCACATTACCCACCATGCTGGGGTTGTTACCCACCATGCTGGGGTTGCTACCCACCATGCTGGGGTTGCTACCCACCATGCTGGGGTTGCTACCCACCATGCTGGGGTTGCTACCCACCATGCTGGGGTTGCTACCCACCATGCTGGGGTTGCTACCCACCATGCTGGGGTTGCTACCCACCATGCTGGGGTTGCTACCCACCATGCTGGGGTTGCTACCCACCATGCTGGGGTTGCTACCCACCATGCTGGGGTTGCTACCCACCATGCTGGGGTTGCTACCCACCATGCTGGGGTTGCTACCCACCATGCTGGGGTTGCTACCCATCATGCTGGGGTTGCTGCCCACCATGCTGGGGTTGCTGCCCACCTAATTTATTTTAGTGCAACTTAAATTTATTTAGTGTCACTTAACATCAATAATATATATATATTTTCGTAATTTTCATAATGATTTACACACTATTGTATACAAATTTTCACTCTCCTTGTTCAGAGAAATGACCGTTGGGCTTAAAAAATAAAATTAAAGGGGCAAAAATCGCGAACAAGCTATAAAAACATGCAAAATAACCATGGGAGGAGCTGAGTGATAGCTCTTGGCCTTTCGTGTTGCAATCAACACATCAGGTGCTTGCAATGTTCAGAAAAGAGGAAGAGGTCCAAATGCGATCACAGGAAGCGCCTTTGCTAGAATGAGGCAGGAGGCAGGAAGTGACCCTAGGCCTACCAATATCCATAGCCAGAAAGAACGAATATTATAGCATTAGGAGTTAGCTCACAGGAACTGGTATTGTAGCAGTAATGTAACGAATGTGACGAGGCAATTATCAAAAACTGGTATACCTGGGGATACTTCCTGCCTCATTCCAGCAAAGGTGCTGGGACGTACTCTTTTCTGCAACATTGCAAGCTCCTGATGTGTTGATTGCAACAACACGAAAGACTTAGAGCTATTCAACTCCCCCGGTGTGTGTGTGTGTGATATATATATATATATATATATATATATATATATATATATATATATATATATATATATATATAATATATATATATAGATATATATATATAATAAATATATATATATATATATATATATATATATATATATATATATATATATAGATATATTATTAATAATATAATAATATATATATATATATATATATATATATATATATATATATATATATATATATATATATAAAGGGGTCATAATAAGCGTGTATGCACCTGGAGAAGAGAGGAGTGTAGAGGAGAGAGAGAGATTTTGGGAGATGTTAAGCGAATGTATAGGAACTTTTGAACCAAATGAGAGAGTAATTGTGGTAGGGGACCTAAATGCTAAAGTGGGAGAAACATGCAGAGAGGGTGTAGTAGGTAAGTTTGGGGTGCCAGGTGTAAATGATAATGGGAGCCCTTTGATTGAACTTTGTATAGAAAGGGGTTTAGTTATAGGTAATACATATTTTAAGAAAAAGAGGATAAATAAGTATACAAGATATGATGTAGGGCGTAATGACAGTAGTTTGTTGGACTATGTATTGGTAGATAAAAGACTGTTGAGTAGACTTCAGGATGTACATGTTTATAGAGGGGCCACAGATATATCAGATCACTTTTAGTTATAGCTACAGTGGGAGTAAAAGGTAGATGGGATACAAGGAAAATAGAATCAGTAAGTAAGAGAGAGGTGAAGGTTTATAAACTAAAAGAGGAGGCAGTTAGGGTAAGATATAAACAACTATTGGAGGATAGATGGGCTAGTGAGAGTGTAGGCAATGGGGTCGAAAATGTATGGGGTAGATTTAAAATGTAGTGTTAGAGTGTTCAGCAGAAGTTTGTGGTTACAGGCGAGTGGGTGCGGGAGGGAAGAGGAGCGATTGGTGGAATGATGATGTAAAGAGAGTAGTAAGGAGAAAAGTTAGCATATGAGAGGTTTTTACAAAGTAGAAGTGATGCAAGGAGGGAAGAGTATATGGAGAGAAAAGAGAGGTTAAAAGAGTGGTGAAGCAATGTAAAAAGAGAGCAGATGAGAGAGTGGGTGAGATGTTATCAGCAAATTTTGTTGAAAATAAGAAAAAGTTTTGGAATGAGATTAATAAGTTGAGGAAGCCTAGAGAACAAATGGATTTGACAGTTAAAAATAGGAGAGGAGAGTTATTAAATGGAGAGTTAGAGGTATCGGGAAGATGGAGGGAATATTTTGAGGAGTTGTTAAATGTTGATGAAGACAGGGAAGCTGTGATTTCGTGTGTAGGGCAAGGAGGAATAACATCTTGTAGGAGTGTGGAAGAGCCAGTTGTGGTGTAGGGAAAGTTCGTGAGGCAGTGGGTAGAATGAAAAGGGGTAAGGCAGCTGGGATTGATGGGATAAAGATAGAAATGTTAAAAGCAGGTGGGGATATAGTTTTGGAGTGGTTGGTGCTATTATTTAATAAATGTATGGAAGAGGGTAAGGTACCTAGGGATTGGCAGAGAGCGTGTATTGTTCCTTTGTATAAAGGCAAAGGGGACAAAAGAGAGTGCAAAAATTATAGGGGAATAAGTCTGTTGAGTGTACCTGGTAAAGTGTATGGTAGAGTTATTATTGAAAGAATTAAGAGTAAGACAGAAAGCAGGATAGCAGATGAACAAGGGGGCTTTAGGAAAGGTAGGGGGTGTGTTGACCAAGTGTTTACAGTGAAACATATAGGTGAACAGTATTTGGATAAGGGTAAAGATGTTTTTGTGGCATTTATGGATTTGGAAAAGGCGTATGATAGGGTAGATAGGGGGGCAATGTGGCAGATGTTGCAGGTGTATGGAATAGGAGGAAGGTTGCTGAAAGCAGTGAAGAGTTTTATGAGGATAGTGAGGCTCAGGTTAGAGTGTGTAGGAGGGAGGGGACTATTTCCCAGTAAAAGTGGGCCTTAGACAAGGATGTGTGATGTCACCGTGGTTGTTCAATATATTTATAGATGGGGTTGTAAGAGAAGTGAATGCGAGGGTCTTGGCAAGAGGTGTTGGGCTAAAAGATAAAGAAGCAAATACAAAGTGGAGTTGTCACAGTTGCTTTTTGCTGATGACACTGTGCTTTTGGGAGATTCTGAAGAGAAGTTGCAGAGGTTGGTGGATGAATTTGGTAGGGTGTGTAAAAGAAGAAAATTGAAAGTGAATATAGGAAAGAGTAAGGTGATGAGGATAACAAAAGAATAGGTGACGAAAGATTGGATATCAGATTGGAGGGAGAGAGTATGGAGGAGGTGAATGTATTCAGATATTTGGGAGTGGACATGTCGGCGGATGGGTCTATGAAGGATGAGGTGAATCATAGAATTGATGAGGGAAAAGGGTGAGTGGAGGACTTCGAGTCTGTGGAGACAAAGAACCTTGTCAATGGAAGTAAAGAGGGAATGTATGAGAGTATAGTTATACCAACACTCTTATATGGGTGTGAAGCATGGGTGATGAATGTTGCAACGAGGAGAAGGCTGGAGGCAGTGGAGATGTCATGTCTGAGGTCAATGTGTGGTGTGAATATAATGCAGAGAATTCGGAGTTTGGAAATTAGGAGGAGGTGCGGGATTACCAAAACGATTGTTCAGAGAGCTGAGGAGGGGTTGTTGAGGTGGTTTGGACATGTAGAGAGAATGGAACGAGACAGAGTGACTTCGAGAGTGTATAAATCTGTAGTGGAGGGAAGGCGGGGTAGGGGTCGGCCTAGGAAAGGTTGGAGGGAGGGGTAAAGGAAGTTTTGTGTGCGAGGGGCTTGGACTTCCAGCAAGCATGTGTGAGCGTATTTGATAGGAGTGAATGGAGGCATATGGTTTTAACACTTGACGTGCTGTTGGAGTGTGAGCAAAGTAACATTTATGAAGGGATTCAGGAAACCGGCAGGCCGGACTTGAGTTCTGGAGATGGGAAGTACAGTGCCGGCACTCTGAAGGAGGGGTGTTAATGTTGCAGTTTTATAACTGTAGTGTAAAGCACCCTCTGGCAAGACAGTGATGGAGTGAATGATGATGAAAGTTTTTCTTTTCGGGCCACCCTGCCTTGGTGGGAATCGGCCGATGTGTTAATAAAAATAAAAAAATATATATATATATATATATATATATATATATATATATATATATATATATATATATATATATATATATATTTGCTATTTCATTGTAAAAGGAAACAGTCACTGCTGCTATTATGCTCTATCTTTCTCTCCTCTCCTGCCCTCCGGAGGAGGAAGAAGGAATCTAAGCCACTCCTCCATACCTCCCTCCCCCAGCCATCACGCTTCGAGAGGAAGGGCAGGCACATAGCGGTACCACACATTCACATCCATACACACACACACACACACACACAACAGGCTGGTGGCTACGACTCTTCTACGACGGAAGGGGGGTTCAATTCCCAGACACACACACAATTTCACACACACACACACACACATACACACGGCCATGTCTAACGACACTGTCTACGACACAAGGGTACAACACACACACCACACACACACCACACACACACACTCCACACACACACTCCACACACACTCACACACACACACCACACACACCCACACACACACCCACCACACACTCCACACACACCCACACACACCACACACACACACACACACACACCCACACACACACCACACACACACACCCACACACACACCACACACACACACACACACACCACACACACACCACACACACCCACACACCACACACACTCCACACACACACCACACACACACACACACACACACACACACACTCACACACACACACACACACTCCACACACTCCACACACACACTACACACACACTCCACACACACACCACACACTCCACACACACACACACACACACCACACACACACTCCACACACACACACACTCCACACACACACACCACCACAGACACCACACACACCACACACACACACACTCCACACACACACCCACACACACACCACACACCACACACACACCCACACACACACACACACACACACACACTGTTTCTCAATCAATATCTGTCACTATTTCTCTAGCTTTCTCTTTTTCAATTTTTCCCTCTGTTTCCCTCTCTGTCTCAGGTTAGGTAAGGTTTGTTAGGAAACAGGACAAGTGTTTCCTGACGCTGGTGTTAGTCATATGACCGGCCACTGGTTATCTGACCGAGACCTTCCACTGGCTTACCACTCCACTTTAAAAATTATGGTTATAATTCAAACTATTTCATTTAATTAGATCTCAGAAAATAGTAGTAATTTAAGCCGTCTCCACCCTCCATATACCACATTTTCACCAGATTTCACTTATTACTCATAAAATTATAATTATAACCATGATTTTTAACAGGGTGGACGGGTAAGCCAGCGGAAGTCCTCGGTCAGTTGACCAAAAGCTCCAGCTGCGGGGTCATCATATGACAGAGAAGATGATAAAGTAGAGAGACAGAAAAGATGCTAAAGTAGAGAGACAGAAAAGACGCTAAAGTAGAGAGACAGAAAAGACGCTAAAGTAGAAGAGAGACAGAAAAGACGCTAAAGTAGAAGAGAGACAGAAAAGACGCTAAAGTAGAAGAGAGACAGAAAAGACCTAAAGTAGAAGAGAGACAGAAAAGACGCTAAAGTAGAAGAGAGACAGAAAAGACGCTAAAGTAGAAGAGAGACAGAAAAGACGCTAAAGTAGAAGAGAGACAGAAAAGACGCTAAAGTAGAAGAGAGACAGAAAAGACGCTAAAGTAGAAGAGAGACAGAAAAGACGCTAAAGTAGAAGAGAGACAGAAAAGACGCTAAAGTAGAAGAGAGACAGAAAAGACGCTAAAGTAGAAGAGAGACAGAAAAGACGCTAAAGTAGAAGAGAGACAGAAAAGACGCTAAAGTAGAAGAGAGACAGAAAAGACGCTAAAGTAGAAGAGAGACAGAAAAGACGCTAAAGTAGAAGAGAGACAGAAAAGACGCTAAAGTAGAAGAGAGACAGAAAAGACGCTAAAGTAGAAGAGAGACAGAAAAGACGCTAAAGTAGAAGAGAGACAGAAAAGACGCTAAAGTAGAAGAGAGACAGAAAAGACGCTAAAGTAGAAGAGAGACAGAAAAGACGCTAAAGTAGAAGAGAGACAGAAAAGACGCTAAAGTAGAAGAGAGACAGAAAAGACGCTAAAGTAGAAGAGAGACAGAAAAGACGCTAAAGTAGAAGAGAGACAGAAAAGACGCTAAAGTAGAAGAGAGACAGAAAAGACGCTAAAGTAGAAGAGAGACAGAAAAGACGCTAAAGTAGAAGAGAGACAGAAAAGACGCTAAAGTAGAAGAGAGACAGAAAAGACGCTAAAGTAGAAGAGAGACAGAAAAGACGCTAAAGTAGAAGAGAGACAGAAAAGACGCTAAAGTAGAAGAGAGACAGAAAAGACGCTAAAGTAGAAGAGAGACAGAAAAGACGCTAAAGTAGAAGAGAGACAGAAAAGAAGCTAAAGTAGAAGAGAGACAGAAAAGACGCTAAAGTAGAAGAGAGACAGAAAAGACGCTAAAGTAGAAGAGAGACAGAAAAGACGCTAAAGTAGAAGAGAGACAGAAAAGACGCTAAAGTAGAAGAGAGACAGAAAAGACGCTAAAGTAGAAGAGAGACAGAAAAGACGCTAAAGTAGAAGAGAGACAGAAAAGACGCTAAAGTAGAAGAGAGACAGAAAAGACGCTAAAGTAGAAGAGAGACAGAAAAGACGCTAAAGTAGAAGAGAGACAGAAAAGACGCTAAAGTAGAAGAGAGACAGAAAAGACGCTAAAGTAGAAGAGAGACAGAAAAGACGCTAAAGTAGAAGAGAGACAGAAAAGACGCTAAAGTAGAAGAGAGACAGAAAAGACGCTAAAGTAGAAGAGAGACAGAAAAGACGCTAAAGTAGAAGAGAGACAGAAAAGACGCTAAAGTAGAAGAGAGACAGAAAAGACGCTAAAGTAGAAGAGAGACAGAAAAGACGCTAAAGTAGAAGAGAGACAGAAAAGACGCTAAAGTAGAAGAGAGACAGAAAAGACGATAAAGTAGAAGAGAGACAGAAAAGACGATAAAGTAGAAGAGAGACAGAAAAGACGATAAAGTAGAAGAGAGACAGAAAAGACGATAAAGTAGATAACATTAGTACTGTGACGACTAATGATAAAGGGAGGAAGCTCTTGGTGGATCCTTATACAGCAAAAATAACAGTTTTTTTTTTTTCAACAAACCGGCCACATCCCGTCGAAGCAGAGTGACCTAAAAAGAAAAACGAAAGTTTCTCAACATAATGGAATATTAACAAAAATATCAAGAGGAAATCACCCAGGATGATCTCTAGTAAATAATAATGTTTTTAATGAGGTGTGAGGCGACACACAGCAGTCGCTGACTCAGTATTGAAGGAAGGTGAGAGGCAGAAGACCCCTGAGCTACAGACCAAGATCACTGAGTGCAACATGCACATTGCTGACCCAAAAAAACTCATTGAATAAGACACTTGTGCAACATTTTGGAATCCTTATTGTATTGGGAATCTTCTCTTTGTTGGACTGAGTGTCACACAGTGGCTTTATCAGTCCAATATAAAGAAGAAACGGTGGAATAAGCGGAGGAATTCGAGGTAATCAGTCCCTCAACCTGGAATCGATGTGTTCAGACCATCAGTCTTGAAAGTGGATACAGAATATGTTGTACTGGACACATCTATTCCAGGCTGGGACTGATTACCTCAAACTCCTATTTTTCCACGAAACGTTTCCTCAATAAAGATTCCCAAATACTGCACAAGTGTCGATTTTCTAAAGCATTTATCACAAAGAAAATCATATTGAAACATAGTGTGTTGGATGCCTCACAGAACACCATCCAGCAATTAACATAGACAGCTAAAACACGAGGTAAAACGCAAAGTTAGCTTTGAGAGTGAGCGAAACGAGAGCGAAACTGGCGACCAGGCTAAGGAGACTCGTCTTACACTGGAAAAGCGAAGAATGAGGTGATATGATCATGGCATAAAAAATACTACAGAAAAATAAAAATATTACAGGAAATAAAAAATATTACAAAAAAATTGAATAATAATATATGGAATAAGAATAGATTAAATAAAGGATAATTTCTCAGCCAAGTACACAAGAAAAACAAGGAAGCATCGAGGGAAATCTCATAACTAAGTAGACCACAGAAAACTATTAGGAAGTATTTCTTCAGTGTAACAGAGTTGAAAAAAGGAGAGCATTGAAGAGTGTAAACCAACTCCATACGCAGCTTCAGAATGTAAATATGACTAAGTTTCACATCAGTCGGTTTTAAGTTGAAGAGATTGGACCAAGAGCCAGAGTTCGCCTCCCTAAAAATATAAAATAGGTGTTTACAAATACGTACACGCACGCGCCCACACACACACACACACACACACACACACACACACACACACACACACACACACACACAGTTTAGTCTCCCCTCTTTGGGCATAACAAACTCCCCTCACCACTATTCCGCTGGGGAGATTCCAGGCGACCCATGGAACCGATAAGAAAAATTGGTTCTATCAGAATGATAAAGCCTCTAATATCAGAGTAATCTGGCCTCTCCCCTCCCCTCCTCTCTCTCTCTCTCTCTCTCTCTCTCTCTCTCTCTCTCTCTCTCTCTCTCCCTCTCTCCCCTTCCCCTCGGTGCCGGGGAATCCCCCTCTCTATTAGAATCAGTCAACATTATCGTTCCAAGCATCTACACCGTGAAATTTCCTGCCCTTGTCATCCAATTGTTGTGGAGAGTCACCACAGGGGCCATGAACTCTCATCTCTCACGCTGGTGTGGACCTCGCTCTTATTGTCTTAGAGATTGCCTGCGCATCTTCCTGAAGGATGGCAGAGGCTGTAGCATCGACGCAGGAACAGCAGTGAGATTAGCAGAAAAAACAGGTAGTAGCAGGAGCTGGAGAAGTGGAACTAAGAGAGTTACTAGCAGGAGTAACAGCATCAGCAGAATTAGCAGAAGCTACAGTAGCAGCAGAACCAGGTACGGAACTGTTTGGAAGGGAACATGGAACAGCAGTAGCGATAGCAGCAGCGTCTGGAGATGCAGTAGCAACAGCAGCAGTACCACTAGCAGATGCAACACCAGCAGCAGCAGTACCACTAGCAGATGCAACACCAGCAGCAGCAGTACCACTAACAGATGCAACACCAGCAGCAGCAGTACCACTAGCAGATGCAACACCAGCAGCAGCAGTACCACTAGCAGATGCAAAACCAGCAGCAGCAGTACCACTAGCAGATGCAACACCAGCAGCAGCAGTACCACTAGCAGATGCAACACCACCAGTAGCAGTACCACTAGCAGATGCAACACCACCAGTAGCAGGATCACCACCATCATTGGCAGTAACAACAATAGCACCAGAAGCACCACCAACAATAGCACCACAAACACGACCCACAGTTGCAACAGCAACACAAGCAGGACCCATAGGTGCAACAACAACACAAGCAGGACCCATAGTTGCAACATAGGCAGCAGCAGTAAAAGCAGAAACAGCAAAGACAACAGTAGGAGCAGCAACAAAGGCAGCAGCAGCAGCAACAAAGGCAGCAGCAGAAGCAGCAACAGCAGCAGCAGCAAAAGACTGAGGAGACACGCTCCCTCTCTGCCCCCCAAACACCTCCTGCACTTGACTGCTCAGCAGTATGTGAGCAGCTCCTGGGAAAAAGGCTAACTGGCAACATCTCACTAGTTAGCTCAATCTGCAAATCGTTTAGCGGCCCTGGTTCGCGGCGCCTCCGGGCAAGAAGGGCTCAAGGGCCAACTCTTCCTTCCCTCCACTTCCAGTCGCCTTTTCTCCCGCTTCTCTCGCGAATTACGCTCGCTCGCGGCCGCGAAAGCACGCCCGCGGAATATGGCTCGGTACTGGGGCAGGCAGGGATGGTAATACGGAGCCAGATACCTGGCAGCGAGGCCCAACCTAACCTTTTTTCTATCACCTTGACGACGGTCTGTACGCCTTTCAGCATCGGTGTCGCCATTTTGTATATAGATGGCGCATTACTCGCTCCGTCGCCCTCCAGGATAAGACTCCAGCAGCCACTGCCTTCGAACCTGGAAAATGGGAGGGTGGTGACGACGAGAGAGAGAGAGAGAGAGAGAGAGAGAGAGAGAGAGAGAGAGAGAGAGAGAGAGAGAGAGAGAGAGAGAGCATGGGAAAGACAGCAGTGGACTTTAATGTCCACTACGAAGCTATCAGCTGAGAAGAACTATCTGCTTCCATCTGGATTTAGAACTATCGTGTATTTTTAATATGACGCAAGGATAGCAAAGCAAAGAGAGAGAGAGAGAGAGAGAGAGAGAGAGAGAGAGAGAGAGAGAGAGAGAGAGAATGGAAGATCTGGACGGCTGGATGACAACGATACACGGCAGTAGTTTATGTTAATGAGATAGTAAGTGTTGTTTAGGCAGAAGCTAAGCTCGTCAGGGATGCTGCCTGACCCTCTTCCCAGCTCCTGAACCCGAGGCTCATGAACCACGAGTTTACGAACTCCGGCTTTACGAACTCGGCCCACGAACTCCCCAGTTCATGTTTGTATCTTTCCTTCTTTAACGAACTTTCTTCATTAATATCCAGAGGAAAGCAGCTAATTGATGAGCTTTCTGTGCTTGCAGTTAGCTAATTATGTCCTCTGTGCTCACAACGGACATAATAAGCAATGGAAATATTAGTGTTTTTTTGGACAATGGTATGTAACAGTGATAGAAAAAATAAATTCTGGAAATGAGGATTATATATTATCTTTAAATTCAAGATGTGGTAAACCCGTTAGGGCAATAACTCTAGTTGAATGGGAGGTAAAGAGGTTTGATCCACCGGGTAGACGGAGTTCCTTGGAACGAGAGCATCCCCGGGGGGTTACCTCCGCGCCTCTGAGAGGAGCCTGGAGGAGGAGGAGCCCTGAGAAGACAAGTGAAGCATCACAGGGGGCACTTTTCACCAGTGGTCTGAGACCCGTGGTGTTGTCTGGTTCGGACGCTGCCGGGGCTGCCTAATGTGGCGTCTCACGGGACCAATAGAAAACGAGGGTGAGACCAGTATTGCCAAGACCAAGCAACGGCAACCCTCTCATAGATTACGTTCCTATAACCCATTTTAAGTAGGGTTGAAGTAAATAAAGCGGTGGAACCTGGAACCCAGTTCTTCTTCACTGAAGATAGCTAGGATAGTGCATATCTAGGTGGCTAGGGGAGAGAAGAAGTGAAGGGATAGGGGGTATTATTAGGTAAGGAGAACCCACCACCTTGGCGACACTGGGAGGGAGTCGTAGCTTGGGATAGCAGATACTTCCAAAACATAACAAACCTCTACACTTCATGGCTCTACGACCACGTTCATACCCTTGTTGACCTCGCTGGAGGCACGGGTCAAGGCTCCGGGAGGCACTAGTCACTCCAGATCCCCACTCAGAGCCTCCAGAGGTCGCCAAACGGAGGAGATAGGTGGGAATCACCGTGAAAGTGAGGACACATGAAGGCAGGTCGTGATGGCAGAGTATTGAACAGGAGAGAGAGAGGAGGACTCTATGTGTCGTGCAAGACGAGCCGCCTCTTCCCCGCTCCTCAATCCCCTTTAACTTATAGATTTTTTCCCCGGGTAAACTATTGGAAGAATCATCTAGCGCCAGCCTTGTAAATCCACCTTATTTACTTCGCTGCTTCACCCCCTCCAGGGAGGCTCCTTCACGCTGCTGGGGGCTCTTGATCCAAGAAAATGGACTTATCCTTCCTCTCCTTGAATCAGGGTTTAATGCCTCCCATTCCCATGGAGCTGTGTGATCCATACAGGTTTAACGCCTCCTTTTTTAAAAATATAATTCCTTATGGGAGGATCCTTGACGCTGCTGAGGGGCTTTTGATCCAAGGAACTGGACTTAGTCTCTCTCTCCCTGGATCAAACCTGAAGGCATCCCATTCCCCAGGAGTTTTAACCCCTACGGGTTTAGCGTTCCCCATGAATGTCATAAAATAGCTTCCCCGCTCCACCCTTCATGGTGAAGGGCTCTTGATTCGAGGAACTAGCGCCACCCTCCCTTTCCTTGGATCAAACGTGATTTTCAAGGATCTGTGTACGCCCCATTGGGTTTAGCGCTTTCCCTTTGAGCGTAAAAGTCATAAAGCTTATAATTTCAGCAGAGTTGAGTCACGTGACTTGAGCAGTTGTGGCCGCCATATTGTCGGTCAAACCTGTAAGCTCATGGAGAGCGCTAAAACAGTCAGGGCCACGCAGGGAGTCTGGGAAAAGGTAGGAAAGAGTCGATTTGAGAGGGCACCTGCATTTTCCTGGATCAAGAGCCCCTCATGTCTCTGGTCATCGTCTCTCACAAAACACTACGTCAAAACCATGAAAGTGTTAAGCCATACAGATGTTATTACTGCGTAGTACAGCTGAACTAAGCTGTTAGGCAGTAACTAAGCTGTAACTAAACTGTCAACCTAGTGCATTTTCTCAACTTCCGGTCAGGCTTAATTAATCACTAATCAGTTCCTCATTAACCACAGCTATGAAACTACTGCCAGTCTCTCTCTCTCTCTCTCTCTCTCTCTCTCTCTCTCTCTCTCTCTCTCTCTCTCTCTCTCAATCTCCTCGTCTCTCATACTCTCTATCTCATCCTCTCATCTCTCTCTCTCTCTCTCTCTCTCTCTCTCTCTCTCTCTCTCTCTCTCTCTCTCTCTCTTCTCTCTCTCTCTCTCTCTCTCTCTCTCTCTCTCTCTCTCTCTCTCTCTCTCTCTCTCTCTCTCTCTCTCTCTCTCTCTCTCTCTCTCTCCTCTCTCTCTCTCTCTCTCTCTCTCTCTCTCTCTCTCTCTCTCTCTCTCTCTCTCTCTCTCTCTCTCTCTCTCTCTCTCTCTCTCTCTCTCTCTCTCTCTCTCTCTCTCTCTCTCTCTCTCTCTCTCTCTCTTACTGACTCAAAATGTCCTAAGGTCTGGGTATAACTTGACTATGCATGAATGGAGACACTTATGAAACATATTTGAATCTTTATTGAAGAAACGTTCCAGGCCGAGGGACTGATTACCTCAAACTCCTCCTCTCCTTACACCTTCCTGCTTTGTATTGGACTGATGAAGACACTGTGTGGCGAAACGTTTCATCAATAAAGATTCCCATATGTTGCATAAGTGTCTCAATTCTTCAACTTGTCTGTTTTCAAAACTATTTATCATTTATCGCTAAACTAATAATAAACAGAGAATGTCGGGTGTAATTTTGTGTTGATAAGAAATTTAAGAACCACAGAAATTAGTAAAACGAGCTTAAAACAATAGAACACTGCATACAAGTAAATCAGGGAACGGGTGGGGGTTTGAACCCATAGCAGGTTGAGTCCTAAAACTCACAGGCCAGTGCGTTAACCACTGGGCCATCTGAGTACATATAAGAACTAGCAGCTCCAGTGCCCATCATAAGGAAATGTTTTAAGTAAAACATGTCTATGGAGAAAGTAACAAAGTCAGTAGACTGCAAGATGATGTTACTGCTATACGATGACTACTCTATAAGTATCTGTGGCAGGTCAGTTTTTTTACAGAGACGTCAAACACAGGAGCCATAGTGTGTGTGGACACACACTACGCACCAAAACACTGAAAAATGCTATGGTGATACCGTCAACATATGGAAATGTGGAATATTACACTTATAAATGTCCTGATATTACATAAGTGCCTTTTTCCACACACTAGAACATTATATTTCAGTGGCCAATCATTCAGATACACGTCCAGGTTTAGCACACTGTAAATGGCAAATCACTTCATTGTCAATATCTTGAGTGTATATCCGAACTTTGCCCTACCTGGAGTCTACCTGGAGTCTACCTGGAGTCTACCTGGAGTCTACCTGGAGTCTACCTGGAGTCTACCTGGAGTCTACCTGGAGGGTATTCCGGGGATCAACGCCCCCGGGGCCCGGTCCACGACCAGGCCTCCCGGTGGATCAGGGCCTGATCAACCAGGCTGTTTACTGGTGGCCTCACGTAGCCCAACGTACGAACCACAGCCCGGCTGATCTGGCACCGACTTTAAGTATCTGTCCAGCTCCCTCTTGAGGGCAAATAAAAATTAATGTATCAATGCTTCAGAATTCTTACAAAGTTAAATTGGTACTTGTTTTCAGTGGTTCGTAGTAGTAGTAGTAGCTGTAATAGCAGCAGCATTAATAGTAGTAGTAGTGGTACTTCCAGCGCAGCAGTATTAGTAGGAGCAATAGAATTAGCAGTAATAGCAGCAGAAGCGGTAATAGTAGCAGCAGCAGTAACAGTAGCAACAACAATAGTAGCAGCAGCAACAGTAATAGTAGCAGTAATAGTAGTAGTAGCAGCAGTAGTATTAATAGCAGCAGCATCAGTATTAGTAGTAGTACCAGTGGTAATAGTAGCAGCAGCAATATTAGTAGTATTAGTAGCAGCAGTAACAAAAGTATTATCAGCGATATTAGTAGCAGTAGCAGCAGTAACAGATTAACAGCAGCAACAGCAATAACAGTAGTAGCAGCAGTAGTACTAGCAGTAGTACTAGCAGTAGTACTAGCAGTAATGTATTCACGAGAAGCCGCTAAACCCTTAATACAGAGGATGGGGAACGGAAGGTAATCAGGTTAAACCAAATTTGCAGAGAAAGATATTCGGGTTTAGCTTCAGCAAGACACTGGGTATCAGAGAGCAAATGGATTACCGAGGTCTTTAAAGGGCCGTCAGGCAGGAGGAAATTACGGGAGCTCAGATTGCAAACACAGATGATATTTATACCCCGGAAGCTTAGCTGGGAGTAATGAAGGGAGAAGGCTGGCCATGATGCCTCTTGGCCCCCGTCTAGCGGGATTGGGGTTAAAATCTTTATGCGTGTGAACGTCTGCAAAAGTTGTGGTTTATTAGAGGAAGAGAGATTACTGGCCTGCTGGAGGGATCACCTGCAACGTGTGTGTATGTGTGTGTGTGTGTGTGTGTGCGTGCGCGTGCGTGCTCGTGCGTGTATATACTTATACTTTACCCTATTTATTCCAGCTTGCTGCCCCACCTACTGCCTCCATACATATATATATATATATATATATTCCCTTCAGTTTTGTTATGGTTGTAAATACAAGAGTTCTGTGAATGTGGCAACACTCATATACCCTCTCATTCACCAACACTTCTCCAGCATTCTTCTAACACTCGTCCAACATCCTTTTAACATTCTTCAACACCCCTCCAACACTTCTGCGATACATCAACATTCCTTCAATACACCTCCAGCACTAACTTCAACATTCAACATATCCTGCAACGTCGTACATCAGTGCTCCAACAAGTAAACCGCTCAGAAAAAAAGTCATTGTTTTTTTTTTCTAGCAACTGCTATGTAGTGGACATAGGTAGGTGGGTGCTGGCGATTAGTGGAACGATGAGGTAAAGATTGGTGGAACGATGAGGTAAAGATTGGTGGAACGATGAGGTAAAGATTGGTGGAACGATGAGGTAAAGATTGGTGGAACGATGAGGTAAAGATTGGTGGAACGATGAGGTAAAGATTGGTGGAACGATGAGGTAAAGATTGGTGGAACGATGAGGTAAAGACTGGTGGAACGATGAGGTAAAGACTGGTGGAACGATGAGGTAAAGACTGGTGGAACGATGAGGTAAAGATTGATGGAACGATGAGGTAAAAAGTTTGATAAGCATATGTGAAGAATCTACAATGTAGAAGTGGACGGCATCCTGGGAAATGTGACAACACAAATCTCTCTATGGCTCTTTTATACCGGGGAAACATTCCTTAAGCTCAGCCTCACTATTTATATTTTATCTCTACAGCTTCCAACAATTTACCACCTGTCTAACATTTGTAACCTCTGTCACAACACTCCCATATTCTAACATGAACATTTTTTTCCAAATTTATGAATGTTGCAACCAGCACTTTGCCCTTAAGTACTGTTCACCCATATGTATTTAGCTCTTAAATCCTTCTTTCACAAAACCATCATGAAGGAGGGAAAACTTTAGTCAACGTTTCGGTCCGTCCTGGACCATTATCAAACACAAGCTGTTATAAAGTTCTCCTAGACACGGTACTGTGAGTTCTATTTTCCATCTCGTGTCTATGTTATTACATCTAGTGTCTCTCCCATCACTCTTTTGATAATATTTCTGCTGTACACTTTACAAAGATTTAATAGTCTTCATATACTGTTTCTTCTTCCTGTTTTCACTAATACAAATATCGAATACTAAAGAACTTTTTTCTCTACATCTATACGTTATACAAATATATTTATTCCAAAACTTTACTCCCCCCTATTTATTCCAGCATACTTGTTGCCCCACCTACTGCCTCATACTCGTGGTATGCATTGAATGTAAATTTTGTATTTGGTGTATATCACATGTAACCACAACCCTGTATGTAATCTTAAGCCAGTTCTAGGCATGGTAGATCATTATTCGCTTAAATAAGTGCACTATTTGAGAGTGGAGTAACAACTAGTGTACTGGAGGTTGTCTGCTTTCTTCATGGTGAGAGAGGAGGGAAGAGCCCAAGAGTAATTATCTTGTGTGTAGAGGCAGCTTGGGTCTCCAGACCCTTACGAGCCTCGGGGTTGTTAACACCATTGTATTCTGTCCTTCGTAGGATTTATAACAGTAGCAAGTGAGTTCTCATACTTATACTGCCCAAACTCTCTTCATATTTTGGTGCATTGCTTCATAGACAAGATATATAGTATAATTACCTGTACATATATTCTGGTGAAGAAAATATAGATTAAACCAAAATTATCTTCTGGCGAATACTTTATTTCTCATTCGATTCTTCCTCCATTGATACAGTGACTACGTCTTAAGCTGGTGTCCAGCTTGGCACTAACTGCAGGCTGTTCGAACACACTTGTGGTCTTGGTAACACTTTACTTTTTCCTGACCTCCAGAGAGTTGCTTAGGTTTGAAGCCAGTGATGGCACTCGGGGAGCTAAGACCAGTGACGGCACTCGGGGAGCTAAGACCAGTGACGGCACTCGGGGAGCTAAGACCAGTGACGGCACTCGGGGAGCTAAGACCAGTGACGGCACTCGGGGAGCTAAGACCAGTGACAGCACTCGGGGGAGCTAAGACCAGTGACGGCACTCGGGGAGCTAAGACCAGTGATGGCACTCGGGGAGCTAAGACCAGTGATGGCACTCGGGGAGCTAAGACCAGTGATGGCACTCGGGGAGCTAAGACCAGTGATGGCACTCGGGGAGCTAAGACCAGTGATGGCACTCGGGGAGCTAAGACCAGTGATGGCACTCGGGGAGCTAAGACCAGTGATGGCACTCGGGGAGCTAAGACCAGTGATGGCACTCGGGGAGCTAAGACCAGTGATGGCACTCGGGAGCTAAGACCAGTGATGGCACTCGGGAGCTAAGACCAGTGATGGCATCGGGAGCTAAGACCAGTGATGGCACTCGGGAGCTAAGACCAGTGATGGCACTCGGGGAGCTAAGACCAGTGATGGCACTCGGGGAGCTAAGACCAGTGATGGCACTCGGGAGCTAAGACCAGTGATGGCACTCGGGAGCTAAGACCAGTGATGGCACTCGGGAGCTAAGACCAGTGATGGCACTCGGGGAGCTAAGACCAGTGATGGCACTCGGGGAGCTAAGACCAGTGATGGCACTCAGGGAGCTAAGGCCAATGACGGCACTCGGGGGAGCTAAGACTATAGTACACACTTCTTGGTGTACATACACTGGTGTACATACACTGGTGTACACTTCTTGGTGTACATACACTGGTGTACATACACTGGTGTACACTTCTTGGTGTACATACACAGAGATTTACATCTCTTACTGTTATAGTGAGTTAAAATTTTAGTTTATCTGATTCTGGCAGAGAAAAAAAAATACTAAACCCACCAGTTTGTTCATTTAAAAGTTTTTTCAACTAATTCTTGGTGTTAATCTTTCCTTACTCATTCAACATTCTTCCTTACTAATGCAACATCCTTCCCTTACTCATTCAACATTCTTCCTTACTCATACAACATCCTTCTATTACTCATTCAACATCCTTCTCTTATTCAACATCCTTCTCTTATTCAACATCCTTCTCTTACTCGTTCAACATCCTTCTCTAAGTCATTCAACATCCTTCTCTTGCTCATACAACATCCTTCTCTTACTCATTCAACATCCTTCTCTTACTCATTCAACATCCTTCTCTTACTCATTCAACATCCTTCTCTTACTCATTCAACATCCTTCTCTTACTCATTCAACATCCTTCTCTTACTCATTCAACATCCTTCTCTTACTCATTCAACATCCTTCTCTTAGTCATTCAACATCCTTCTCTTACTCATTCAACATCCTTCTCTTAGTCATTCAACATCCTTACTCATACAACATCCTTCTCTTACTCATTCAACATCCTTCTCTTACTCATTCAACATCCTTCTCTTACTCATACAACATCCTTCTCTTACTCATTCAACATCCTTCTCTTACTCATTCAACATCCTTCTCTTAGTCATAAAACATCCTTCTCTTACTCATTCAACATCCTTCTCTTACTCATTCAACATCCTTCTCTTACTCATTCAACATCCTTCTCTTACTCATTCAACATCCTTCTCTTACTCATACAACATCCTTCTCTTACTCATTCAACATCCTTCTCTTAGTCATTCAACATCCTTCTCCTACTCATTCAACATCCTTCTCTTAGTCATTCAACATCCTTCTCTTACTCATACAACATCCTTCTCTTACTCATATAACATCCTTCTCTTACTCATTCAACATCCTTCTCTTACTCATACAACATCCTTCTCTTACTCATTCAACATCCTTCTCTTACTCATTCAACATCCTTCTCTTACTCATTCAACATCCTTCTCTTACTCATTCAACATCCTTCTCTTACTCATTCAACATCCTTCTCTTACTCATATAACATCCTTCTCTTACTCATTCAACATTCTTCCTTATATAACATCCTTCTCTTACTCATTCAACATCCTTCACTAACTCATTCAACATCCTTCTCTTACTCATTCAACATCCTTCCCTTACTCATCCTTCCCTTACTCATTCAACATCCTTCTCTTACTCATTCAACATCCTTCTCTTACTCATTCAACATCCTTCCCTTATTCAACATCCTTCTCTTACTCATTCAACATCCTTCTCTTACTCATTCAACATCCTTCTCTTAGTCATTCAACATCCTTCCTTATCATTCAACATCCTTCTCTTACTCATTCAACATCCTTCTCTTACTCATTCAACATCCTTCTCTTAGTCATTCAACATCCTTCTCTTAGTCATTCAACATCCTTCTCTTAGTCAACATCCTTACTCATTCAACATCCTTCTCTTACTCAGCATCCTTCTCTTACTCAGCATCCTTCTCTTACTCATTCAACATCCCTCTCTTACTCATTCAACATCCTTCTCTTACTCAGCATCCTTCTCTTACTCAACATCCTCTTACTCAGCATCCTTCTCTTACTCAACATCCTTCTCTTACTCAACATCCTTCTCTTACTCAACATCCTTCTCTTACTCAACATCCTTCTCTTACTCAACATCCTTCTCTTACTCAACATCCTTCTCTTACTCAACATCCTTCTCTTACTCAACATCCTCTTACTCAACATCCTTCTCTTACTCAACATCCTCTTACTCAACATCCTCTTACTCAGCATCCTTCTCTTACTCAACATCCTTCTCTTACTCAACATCTCTCTTACTCAGCATCCTTCTCTTACTCAACATCTCTCTTACTCAACATCCTCTCTTACTCAACATCCTTCTCTTACTCAGCATCCTTCTCTTACTCAACATCCTTCTCTTACTCAGCATCCTTCTCTTACTCAACATCCTTCTCTTACTCAACATCCTTCTCTTACTCAACATCCTTCTCTTACTCAGCATCCTTCTCTTACTCAACATCCTTCTCTTACTCAACATCCTTCTCTTACTCAACATCCTTCTCTTCACTTTAACATCCTTCTCTTACTCAACATCCTTCTCTTACTCAACATCCTTCTCTTACTCAACATCCTTCTCTTACTCAACATCCTTCTTATACTCAACATCCTTCTCTTACTCATTCAACATCAGAAGCTTCGCTGTAGTATGAAAAATAACCTCCATCTTATGTTAAGATAAACAAAGTCAGTGGTATTCCAGATCACTTTCTCTCGTCTGGTCTTTATTGGAGGACGTGAGTCAGCCTCCAAAAAATTTGAACAGAATATTCAGAAAATCTTTGAAGTATTCAGAGAATCATAGAACAAACTCTTCAAAGAATCTTAGAAGAAAGTATTCAAAGAATCTTTGAACAAACTCTTCAAAGTTTGTGAGCATTCATGTCACATATTTTACAAGGAATCTTGTAGACACACCCGTCAGCATTTTGGGGGAAAGTTTTGTTTTCAATTTTTTTTGAGTGTATCAAGATTTTTAAATACAATTTTGATATTAAAATTCTTAAGAAGAGAAGTCATATCAACCAAGTTTTCATGGTAAGGGAGAACTAACATATTTTTAGTTGAATGAGGTTGACTGTTCACTCACTATTATTGGTATCAGAGTAAATTATACGTATATACCGACTGAGATATATGGCAGTTCAACTGCATATATTCTAAAATGAAACACCTGTGCAACACCTGAGATTTTTTATTGTGGAAACGTTTTGCCAACCAGTGACTTTATCAGTCCAATACAGAGGAAAACTGTGGAAGATATGAAAAGGGAGTTTAAGGTTATCAGTCCCTTAGTCTAGAAATGACGTATCCAGTGCTTCAGCCTTGATAAGTCTTTAACCAAGTCTGACGGACTGAAGGCATCTCTGAGGCTCAGGGACTGACTGCCTCGAACTCCCACTTCATATCTTCCATTGCTTTTCTGGACTGATAAAGCCATGAGCTGGAGAAACGTTTCCCTATTAAAAATCACTAAATGTTGCAAAAGTGTCTCACACATCAAAAAATAATTCTCACAATAAATATAAAGTATCTTTACTTAAAAAAGTAAATTAGATGGAAATAAATTAGAGAAAATATAATTTTTAGGCATAAAAAAGTACTTCTAAAGGTAATACTGACCAGTTACATTTACATTTAAATCACAATGATGAAATATCGTAGGATCCCAAGAAAAAAAAATCCCCAAATATAATTTGAAATTATTTTGAAAATTGAATAGACTTGTATATGAGCAGTAGCCCAGGACTGATAAAATGCCGGGCAATTAGGATTTGTGAAGCTTGAAAGGACACATCACGTGATATATTAATTTGGATGGCTTAGTTTGCTCGTGGTTTATTTCCCTAAGTCAGATACATGGCTTCGAATTGTAGCCATTATGATTTTACCTGTATTAATTAAAATGTGCCGGGGGAATTATCTTGAAATATATATACACGCACACCAAAATATATGTTATTATTTTCGGAGATGCGAGAGTAGCAGCTTTGCTGCAAAAATATTTCAGAAAAAATTATAAAAAAATCGTAAGTACGTGAAGAATTTTGAAACAAAAAACCAATTCCGAAAATCTTGAAACAAAAAATTGTAATTACGTGAGGAAATGGAAAGGGAAAGAAATGTCGTTGTTTTCCCTCGGGGGACACAGGAGGACAAGGGCAGACTCATGGAAAAAGTGTTACGCCTCGACCTTGTTTTAACTGGGGAAGCTCAGAGCTCCTCCCAAGCTGTGGTCCCCAGGACACATGTGTAGATGATTACTGCTTTCTAATTATCACATTATATATATATATATATATATATATATATATATATATATATATATATATATTACTGCAGCTGTACCCTGGAAACCTTATATGTATTAAAGTTAAGACCAGAATGAGAGATTTAGAAGAGCAAATGATGGAGGATGTCACTCTGTGACGAAGGTTTAGAGGCCAGAAGATTTTTGTATGAGAGAAAAGTGTTAAATCCGTATGGATTATAAAGCTTTTCTGGAGACCAGAGACGAGCCGGTCGGCCTGGTCGGCCTGGTCGGGCTGGTCGGCCGGCAAGCCAAGACTCGTAGGCGGGGAGTTAGGGATGTCTAATGACATATACGGCGGTTTTTAGGCCTGGGTGATGTGCGCGAGTGAGTGAATGTGTTGCTTGTATGTGTGTGTGTGTGTGTATGTGCTTTGTATGTATGTGTGTGTGTGGCGGAGGTAGAGCAGTAAGTGTATGGGGTTTCCCCTTATCAGGCATGAGGTCTTAGAAAGTAGGGCGGAGTCTGTTAGCGTTCTCCCCTCCCTCTCTCCCCACACCCACACTCTCTCGCCCCGCCCACCTTCTCCTGAGGTGCCCGCCCCTCTCCTCCTCCTCCTCTTCGTCTTCCTCTACCAGCACTGGAGACGACACAATGTTGTTCCTGTTATTGTCTGGCTTCGCTGTTTCTCATTCTCTTCCAACTGGACGTTTTACTCCCATGTTGTGTTTTGCTTATTCTGGATTTTTGTTGCTAGAGTTGTTGAATTTTGTTTCATGTGTTCATTACTTTTATTTTATATATTGTTGCTTTTTGTTTCATGTGCTTTTATTTTTTCGTTACAATTCTTTGTTCTTAATGTCGTTGTCCTTGTTTTTTCCTTGCTATTGCTTACTTTCTTATTTATTTAGTTGCTATTATCACTTTTTGTTCCTGTTTTCTGTAATCTTCGTTTTGTTAATTTATTCGTGATGCTGTTCTATTGCTATCAGTTTTGTTCTTGTGTTATTGTTCTTGTTCTTATACTGCCTGTTCTTGCTCTTTTCTTCTTTCCTTGTTGCATTTCTTCTGGTTGTCTGTGTACATATATTGACCTTGTTTTTCCTCTACTTATTTTTCTTATTCTATTACTTTTTTTCATATTTCATCACTCGAACACTTGTTTAGAAAGATTGATTCTTGAGTGAATGTTTTGTGGCGTTGTGATCAATATTAAAACCTTTATTGAATTGTCTCTTTCTCTCTCTCTCTCCCTCTCCTTATTTTTGCAGTATATATATATATATATATATATATATATATATATATATATATATATATATATATTATATATATATATATATATATATATATATATATATATATATATATACTTTCACCTCACTCATACATAATCACTGTCTTTGCAGAGGCGCTCAGATACGACAGTTTAGAAGTCCCTCCAAACTGCCAATATCCTAAACCCCTCCTTTGAAGTGCAGGCATTGTACTTCCCATTTCCAGGACTCAAGTCCGGCTAACCGGTTTCCCTGAATCCCTTCACAAAATATTACCCTGCTCACTCCAACAGCTCGTCAGGTCCTAAAATTCATTCGTCTCCATTCACTGATATCTAACACGCACACGCACGCTTGCTGGAAGTCCAAGCCCCTCGGCCACAAAACTTCCTTTAACCCCTCCCTCCAACTTTTTCGGGGACGACCCCTACCCCGCCTTTCTTCCCCGACAGATTTATACGCTTTCCAAGTCATTCTACTTTGTTCTATTCTCTCTAAATGACCAAACCACATCAACAACCCCTCTTCAGCTCTCTGACTAATACTTTTAGTACTCACACCTCTTAATTTCCACACTACGAATTCTCTGCATAATATTTACACCACACATTGCTCTTAGACACGACATCTCCACTGCCTCCAGCCTCCTCCTCGCTGCAGCATTTACAACCCATGCTTCACACCCATATAAGTGTGTTGGTACCACTATACTTTCATATATTCCCTTCTTTGCCTCCATACCTCCACAGATACCTCAACGCACCACTCACCTTTTTTCCTTCATCATTTATATGGTTAACCTCATCCTTCATAATCCCTCTCTCCAATGTGATATCCATTTTTTCTTTATCTAAATCGTTTGTTACCCTCATCACCTTACTCTTATCTATATTCACTTTTAACTTTCTACCTTTACACACCCTCCCAAACTCGTCCACTAACCTTTGTAACTTTTCTTTAGAATCTCCCATAAGCACAGTATCATCAGCAAAAAAGTATCTGTGTCAACTCCCATTTTGTATTTGATTCCCCATAATTTAATCCCACCCCTCTCCCCAACACCCTAGCATTTGCTTCTTTTACAACCTCATCTATAAATATATTAAACAACCATGGTGACATTACACATTCCTAAGACCTGGTTTTACCGGGAAGTAATCTTCCTCTCTCCTACACACCCTAACCTGACCCTCACTATCCTCATAAAAACTCTTTACAGCATTTAGTAACGTACTACCTATTCCATACAATTGCAACATCTGCAACATTGCTCCCCTATCCACTCTATCATATGCCTTTTCTGAATCCATAAATGCAATGAAAACTTCCCTACTTTTATCTAAATACTGTTCACATATATGCTTCAATGTAAACACTTGATCTACACATTCCCTACCCATTCCAAAGCCTCCTTGTTCATCAGCAATCCTGCTCTCTGTCTTACCTCTAATTCTTTCAAAAATAACCTTACCATACACTTTACCTGGTATACTCAGTAAACTTATTTCCTTATAATTTTCCCACCATCTACCCAATACCTCCAGCTCCACATCTACTAACTCCCCTACTCTGTTTTTAACTGACAAATCCATTTGTTACCTAGGCTTTCTCAACCTGTTTCTCACTCCAAATTTTTTTTCTTATTCTCAGCAAAATTTGTTGACAGTGCCTCTTCCACTCTATCATGTGCTCTCCTTTTTGCACTCTCTCACCACTCTCTTCACCCTTCTTTTAATCTCCATATACTCTGCCCTTCTTATATATATATATATATATATATATATATATATATATATATATATATATATATATATATATATATATATATATATATATATATATGGTAGGATTGCTGGTGTCTTTTTTCTGTCTCATAAACACGCTGGATAACAGGTATATCTAGCTACTTCTACTTACACTTTAGGTCACACTACACTGGCATACACATGCATATATATACATACACACATCTAGGTTTTTCTTCTTTTTCTTAATAGCTCTTGTTCTTTTTATTTTCTCTATTGTCCATGGGGAAGTGGAAAAGAATCTTTCCTCCGTAAGCCATGCGTGTCGTATGAGGCGACTAAGATGCCGGGAGCAATGGGCTAGTAACCCCTTCTCCTGTACAAATCTACTAAAAACGAGAAGAAGAAAAACTTTATAAAATTGGGTTGTCTGAATGTGCGTGGATGTAGTGCGGATGATAAGAAAGAGATGATTGCCGATGTTATGAATGAAAAGAAGTTGGATGTCCTGGCCCTAAGCGAAACAAAGCTCAAGGGGTAGGCGAGTTTCAGTGGGGAGAAATAAATGGGATTAAGTCAGGAGTATCTGAGAGAGTTAGAGCTAAGGAAGGGGTAGCAATAATGTTGAAGGATCAGTTATGGAAGGAAAAGAGGGAATATGAATGTGTAAATTCAAGGATTATGTGGATTAAAATAAGGGTCGGATGCGAAAAGTGGGTCATAATAAGCGTGTATGCACCTGGAGAAGAGAGGAGTGTAGAGGAGAGAGAGAGATTTTGGGAGATGTTAAGCGAATGTATAGGAACTTTTGAACCAAATGAGAGAGTAATTGTGGTAGGGGACCTAAATGCTAAAGTGGGAGAAACATGCAGAGAGGGTGTAGTAGGTAAGTTTGGGGTGCCAGGTGTAAATGATAATGGGAGCCCTTTGATTGAACTTTGTATAGAAAGGGGTTTAGTTATAGGTAATACATATTTTAAGAAAAAGAGGATAAATAAGTATACAAGATATGATGTAGGGCGTAATGACAGTAGTTTGTTGGACTATGTATTGGTAGATAAAAGACTGTTGAGTAGACTTCAGGATGTACATGTTTATAGAGGGGCCACAGATATATCAGATCACTTTTTAGTTATAGCTACAGTGGGAGTAAAAGGTAGATGGGATACAAGGAAAATAGAATCAGTAAGTAAAAGAGAGGTGAAGGTTTATAAACTAAAAGAGGAGGCAGTTAGGGTAAGATATAAACAACTATTGGAGGATAGATGGGCTAGTGAGAGTGTAGGCAATGGGGTCGAAAATGTATGGGGTAGATTTAAAAATGTAGTGTTAGAGTGTTCAGCAGAAGTTACAGGCGAGTGGGTGCGGGAGGGAAGAGGAGCGATTGGTGGAATGATGATGTAAAAAGAGTAGTAAGGAGAAAAGTTAGCATATGAGAGGTTTTACAAAGTAGAAGTGATGCAAGGAGGGAAGAGTATATGGAGAGAAAAAGAGAGGTTAAAAGAGTGGTGAAGCAATGTAAAAGAGAGCAGATGAGAGAGTGGGTGAGATGTTATCAGCAAATTTTGTTGAAAATAAGAAAAGTTTTGGAATGAGATTAATAAGTTGAGGAAGCCTAGAGAACAAATGGATTTGACAGTTAAAAATAGGAGAGGAGAGTTATTAAATGGAGAGTTAGAGGTATCGGGAAGATGGAGAGAATATTTTGAGGATTTGTTAAATGTTGATGAAGACAGGGAAGCTGTGATTTCGTGTGTAGGGCAAGGAGGAATAACATCTTGTAGGAGTGTGGAAGAGCCAGTTGTGGGTGTAGGGAAGTTCGTGAGGCAGTGGGTAGAATGAAAGGGGTAAGGCAGCTGGGATTGATGGGATAAAGATAGAAATGTTAAAAGCAGGTGGGGATATAATTTTGGAGTGGTTGGTGCTATTATTTAATAAATGTATGGAAGAGGGTAAGGTACCTAGGGATTGGCAGAGAGCGTGTATTGTTCCTTTGTATAAAGGCAAAGGGGACAAAAGAGAGTGCAAAAATTATAGGGGAATAAGTCTGTTGAGTGTACCTGGTAAAGTGTATGGTAGAGTTATTATTGAAAGAATTAAGAGTAAAACAGAAAGCAGGATAGCAGATGAACAAGGGGGCTTTAGGAAAGGTAGGGGGTGTGTAGACCAAGTGTTTACAGTGAAACATATAGGTGAACAGTATTTGGATAAGGGTAAAGATGTTTTTGTGGCATTTATGGATTTGGAAAAGGCGTATGATAGGGTAGATAGGGGGGCAATGTGGCAGATGTTGCAGGTGTATGGAATAGGAGGAAGGTTACTGAAAGCAGTGAAGAGTTTTTATGAGGATAGTGAGGCTCAGGTTAGAGTGTGTAGGAGGGAAGGGACTATTTCCCAGTAAAAGTGGGCCTTAGACAAGGATGTGTGATGTCACCGTGGTTGTTCAATATATTTATAGATGGGGTTGTAAGAGAAGTGAATGCGAGGGTCTTGGCAAGAGGTGTTGGGCTAAAAGATAAAGAAGCAAATACAAAGTGGGAGTTGTCACAGTTGCTTTTTGCTGATGACACTGTGCTTTTGGGAGATTCTGAAGAGAAGTTGCAGAGGTTGGTGGATGAATTTGGTAGGGTGTGTAAAAGAAGAAAATTGAAAGTGAATATAGGAAAGAGTAAGGTGATGAGGATAACAAAAAGAATAGGTGACGAAAGATTGGATATCAGATTGGAGGGAGAGAGTATGGAGGAGGTGAATGTATTCAGATATTTGGGAGTGGACATGTCGGCGGATGGGTCTATGAAGGATGAGGTGAATCATAGAATTGATGAGGGGAAAAGGGTGAGTGGAGCACTTCGGAGTCTGTGGAGACAAAGAACCTTGTCCATGGAAGTAAAGAGGGAATTTATGAGAGTATAGTTATACCAACGCTCTTATATGGGTGTGAAGCATGGGTGATGAATGTTGCAACGAGGAGAAGGCTGAGGCAGTGGAGATGTCATGTCTGAGGTCAATGTGTGGTGTGAATATAATGCAGAGAATTCGGAGTTTGGAAATTAGGAGGAGGTGCGGGATTACCAAAACGATTGTCCAGAGAGCTGAGGAGGGGTTGTTGAGGTGGTTTGGACATGTAGAGAGAATGGAACGAGACAGAGTGACTTCGAGAGTGTATAAATCTGTAGTGGAGGGAAGGCGGGGTAGGGGTCGGCCTAGGAAAGGTTGGAGGGAGGGGTAAAGGAAGTTTTGTGTGCGAGGGGCTTGGACTTCCAGCAAGCATGTGTGAGCGTATTTGATAGGAGTGAATGGAGGCATATGGTTTTTAATACTTGACGTGCTGTTGGAGTGTGAGCAAAGTAACATTTATGAAGGGATTCAGGAAACCGGCAGGCCGGACTTGAGTTCTGGAGATGGGAAGTACAGTGCCGGCACTCTGAAGGAGGGGTGTTAATGTTGCAGTTTTATAACTGTAGTGTAAAGCACCCTTCTGGCAAGACAGTGATGGAGTGAATGATGATGAAAGTTTTCTTTTCGGGCCACCCTGCCTTGGTGGGAATCGGCCAATGTGAATAAAAATAAAATATATATATATATATATATATATATATATATATATATATATATATATATATATATATATATATATATATATATATATATATATATATATATATATATAGGAGGTAGCACCTCTAGAACTGCACTGGGGACCCTCATCCTCAAAGAAGAGAATAAACATACTTTACTGAAAACTCAAGGTTCTCCCCGGTGTTGCTTGAATATTTTCTTTCCCTACCACCCCCTATATTCTATATTCTATGTGAACTTTATAAAGAGAATACACTGACAAAAAAATACAGACATGAATACATTGGTACATTATATCAAAGATTATGAATATTTTCCAGCTCCTCCGAAGGCGGACGTGAGCCAAGTATGCAGCAAGCATTTTCCGTCTGGATGGCCACACTGAGGCTCTGGAACATGAACGTGGCCGCCCTCGTGTCCCTGGTGGTGTCGATGAGCCTGGAACCCAGTTCTTTAAGGAAGTGTGTGGCGTTTTTTTCCCCCATGATCCCAAGGTATCTGATCCCACAGGGACAAATTGATACTGTTGGCTTATGTCCCTGTACTTGCCGATCTTGTACTCCTCCCTGTGATCAGCAGCTTCTCCCTGTCGCCCGACACTGTGATGGATGTAGGTGTCAGCCAGTGTCGACACACAGGTATAGTTCCATGCTAAGAGCTTGCCATTCTTCCAAGGATAGATGGTGATCCCGTCAGGGCGGCTTGCTGGGTTGTGAGTATTGTTTGTTGCTAGTGGTCGGGGGCTCTCTCTCGGCTGGGCATCCATCCGAGATGGCTTCATTGACTTCATTGTGTCTTGCCTGCCAACCTTTGGTTTTGGAACAGTTAAGACCATGTAGACCATACTGATTGGCTTACGCATCGCCGCAAATACACGTATATTTATTGTGAATTGGGGCAGCGAGACGCATAGCCACTGCAATGCGTCTCGAGGCGTGTTCCCATTGCCGAAATGGGAACTGTTTGGAAGAAGTCCACAGAGTGATTGTCTCCAAGCTGTGAGTGCATGTCTCCCTGTCTGATGTTAAATCTCTCAGTATGTTAGCAAGTACTTTTTCAGCAATGGGACCATCCCAATTTGACTGTTTGTAGGTCAGTGCTGCAATACGTTTTGGTGCTTGGGCAGCGAGTGCCTCCCATTCAGTGATGGAACTGGCGTAGCTAGGGTCCTGTATTCCTGCTGAGTCACTGAGGTTGTCCGGAAGAATTTGTTTTATTATCTCGTTTGATGCTATGGAAGAGGATAGGAAAGCTGGTAGGGCAATCTGGGAGGATTTGCGTACTCCCAGCCCCCCAAGCCTGACTGGAAGTGAGGCTTGCAACCACTGTCCATCTTCGAGGGAAAGATTCAATACACTCTCTAGCATGGTCTTTAGGAGAGAGTCATATTCCTTGAATTTCGGACTGCTGAAGGCTGGGGAGCATCTCAGGAAGTAGGTAAGTTTTGGGATTGCCAGGCAATCAGATCAATGGCACTGGGCCCAAGAGGAGCACCAAGGAGAGTGCTGTTGGCTGGATCAATGGCTCGCGCTCCTGGTAAAACAGCACTAATAATCTGGATTATCTGTCGATTGGTAGAAATTATTTCACATTTGATGGGGTTTAAAGATAGGCCCAGGCTCTCTCCCATGTCTTCATTTTTTTCTGATGTCTTCTAGGAGAGATTCTTTAGTGCCAGCTGGGGTACCATCATCCAAGAACCAGATATTGAGCTCACTGTAGAGAGCATCTGTGACTTCCTTGATGACCAGACAGAATAGAAAGGGGACGAGAGGGTCCCCCTGTTGCACACCCTCACACGAGTCAATTTCATGGTCCCCAAACAATAGTTTAGAAGTCACACTATAACACGATTGTATGAAGGGGTAGAGGGATGGGAAGTGTCTAGAAACAGTTACTTAACACTACAAATAATGTAGTTTTGGCAGTAAGAACTGAGAACTGGAACCTAGTTACTGTATTTGTGTACAAGCCACTGGATACAACTTTTAAACAGTTCAAAGACCAGCTTTAGAAAGCCTGAATCTGACCGGAAATTCTTTCTACTCAAAATCCCAAACATCTCATTGAATAGGGACTTCAGTTTAGGACATTTAAAATGAAAGAATGTAGCAAATACTGTAATAGCAGAGATAAGAAGGCAGTTCAGATGAACAGTCTGACACATGAACTACTGAAACCTTGTAATAACTTCACCTGAAGCCAGTCAGTGGAACAGACAACACTAGATAGTACCCTTGACTTTATGTTCCCGAACACTGATAATTTGGTATGAAATATAACTGTCGAAGACAGTAAATCAAATCCCATCTTAAGCAAAGTTCGGATCTACAAGCCCACTAATCCTGAGCACAAACACCCATGAAGGCGTTTCCCCCAATTTCAACCACAAAAAGCATCAACCAGGATCAAATTATTCATGACCTTACGCAAACATGCTGTGAAAATATATTGAATAACATGCATCCTAGCCATTGTATTGAGAGGATTAACAACGAAGCACTAAAGGTATGCTTAAGGCACATACCACTTAGAAAAAAGAAGAGAAGATGCAATTGAGAGAGACGCATCTTATACAGGTGAAGACAAACAATTACAGAAACACTGGCTAGACAAATTGAATACATTGAACTCAAATAGAGTGAATCGTACAGAGTCCAGTAGAAACAGAGGGGACTAAAAGGAATTAAAAAAAATGGAAAGATATCCAGCATACTTCTTATATATAAACTCTAGGGTAAATTCCATTTCCAGATTTGGGTTCTTGTTGAAACGAGATGGAACTTACACTGACAATAGCAAAGAAATTAGTAAAATACAGAAGTCTCAGTATGTGTTCAGTGAGCTGTTAATCATATTGAAGGTTAACAAGCAGAAGGATTTTTTCCATGAACGAGACTCGAAAGACTTCCAAAATTTCTGACATAACGCAAACCCTCACTAGACTTCCAAAAAGCTGTTGATGTCATGTCCATGTACTGTGCCCCAGACTCACTCTTGGATTTTCAAGTTCGTTACAAACTGGATAGGGGTTGCAAGGTATCCCACAGCCATTAAGAACAACGTATATAGCCACACTCCATGAAGGTGGGAGCAGAGCAATAACACAGAACTAGAGACCAATAGTGCTGATGTGCTACATTACTAAAACTTTGAAAGAGACTTGAGAAGCAAAATCGCCATCCACATGGTTGCACAGCAATTGGACAAGCCAGAACAGCGTGGATTTGGAAGACGTCTCTCCTGCCTCTCTGTTACTGGATGCATTGGAAAACAGAAGGAAGATGCAGTGTACACAGATACTACAGAAGTCTTCGACAAGTGTAATCATAGTGAAATGGCGCACAAAATGCGTCCAAAATTAAAAGTGGACAGATGAACTTTAACTTTCTAACAAGTATAACGCACAGATTAGAGGTAAAGTGAGTTAAGTTAGAGGCTGCAACAGTGAAAAGTTCTGTTCCCCAAGGCACAGCACTCTGTTATTTGTATCGTTCTTGTAACCGATAGACATAAATCATAGAACCGTATCATCTTTTACTAAAAATTCTAGAATTTATTTGAGAATATCATCCATTGAGGTTATAAACCAAGTCTTCCAGTGGACCACATAAAACAGTATGACGATAAATATCATTAGCTTCGCTATGTAAATAAATAACGAAATAACTAGAATGAAACGACCTCTAATTATTCTGAGTGAAAAAAAAGGTAACGAGGGATACAGGAGTAATGATATTAGAGCACTCTTAAGGATCACAGTTTTATTATCACAGTCACTAGGAAAATGATAGGATGGATAATGAGAACCTTCAAAACAAGAGATAACAAGGCAGTGAAAGTGTCTGAGTCACTTGCTCTCCCCAACCTCTTTTAAAAAAGGTGAAATCTCAGACCTACATAATGTACAGAGATCTTTCACCGTAGGGGTAACTCAGTCAAGCGCCTAAATTATTGGGAACATTTGAAGTTCTTCGTTCTGTAGTCACAGGAATGCAGGCAAGAAAGATGCGTAATTTTCACAGCGAAATTTCTAGAGACTGGTCTCAAATCTGTACACACAAATCATTCCCTCTGAAAGCAAGAGGCTCGACAGATGGCAAAATACCCAAGTGAAATGCAAGTATGATAACCAGACAGAGAGATAACACAGTAAGTGTAAGGGGACCAAGACTCAACGCAATTCCTTCAGATATAAGTGGGTTTACCAACAGTCCCCTGGTTGTTGCCTACAGAGAACTAGATATGTTACTCAAACCACTATCTGATCAACCAAGCTGTTATTCGTACGTTAGAGTACAGCCAGCAGGGTGGTTAGACCTGGATTCATCTGGAGGCCTTGTCTGGGGTTGGGTCGCGGGGGCGTTAACCCCCTCTCCCCGAAAATATCCTTCAGGTATTCTTCATGTATCAGGGGTTATGTCAGGGGAATATTGATAGTAACATTGGCATTGGGGAGGGTTGGTGGACAGTGGTGGTAACACTTGCTGGGTGGTGGGGGTTGGGGTGGTGGTGGGTGGGGTGGACGTGGTAGTGGGTAGTGGGAATGGGGGGTTGGAGTGGGGGTATCAATAAGTCAGGTGGTGTTGTCCACCCAACATTGTGCTCTGACACAGCCCGCCACTGAGAAAGACTCCGTGGTATGCCACCCACCCCAGCCACCCCTGCCACCCACCATGCCTGCCACCCACCAAGCATGCCACCCACCGTGCCTGCCACCTACCATGCATACTACTTTGACACCAAGCAAATCTACTACCATGACAGCAGACGTGTCACCCTGACACCCAGCAGACGTGGCACCCTGGCACCCAGCAGGCGTGTCACCCTGACACCCAGCAGGCGTGTCACCCTGACACTCAGCAGGCGTGTCACCCTGACATCCAGCAGGCGTGTCACCCTGACACCCAGCAGGCGTGTCACCCTGACATCCAGCAGGCGTGACACCCAGCAGGCGTGTCACCCTGACACCCAGCAGGCGTGTCACCCTGACACCCAGCAGGCGTGTCACCCTGACACCCAGCAGGCGTGTCACCCTGACACCCAGCAGGCGTGTCACCCTGACACCCAGCAGGCGTGTCACCCTGACACCCAGCAGGCGTGTCACCCTGACACCCAGCAGGGGTGTCACCCTGACACCCAGCAGTCGTGTCACCCAGCAGTCGTGTCACCCAGCAGTCGTGTCACCCAGCAGTCGTGTCACCCAGCAGACGTGTCACCCAGCAGACGTGTCACCCAGCAGACGTGTCACCCAGCAGACGTGTCACCCAGCAGACGTGTCACCCAGCAGACGTGTCACCCAGCAGACGTGTCACCCAGCAGACGTGTCACCCAGCAGACGTGTCACCCAGCAGACGTGTCACCCAGCAGACGTGTCACCCAGCAGACGTGTCACCCAGCAGACGTGTCACCCAGCAGACGTGACACCCAGCAGACCTGTCACCTGACACCCAACAGACCTGTCACCTTTATAACAAGCAGACCTGCCACCTTGACAAACAGCAGACCTGCCACCCTGACAAACATCAGACCTGCCACCCTGGCAAGCAGCAGACATGACACCCTGACACCCCACAGACTTGGCACCCTGACACCCAGCAGACCTGTGACCCTGCCACCCTGACAAACAGCAGACCTGTCAAACTGACACCCATCACATCTGACATTGACACCCACAAACCTGACACCCTGACACCCAGCAGACCTGTCACCCTGACACCCATCAGACCTGACACCCATCAGACCTGACACCCATCAGACCTGACACCCATCAGACCTGACACCCATCAGACCTGACACCCATCAGACCTGTCACCCTGCCACCCTGACAAACAGCAGACCTGCCACCCTGACAAACAGCAGACCTGCCACCCTGACAAACAGCAGACCAGTCACCCTGACAAACAGAAGACCAGTAAATCTGACAAACAGCAGACCAGTAAATCTGACAAACAGCAGACCAGTAAATCTGACAAACAGCAGACCTGCCACCCTGACACCCAACAGACCTGTCACCTTTATAACAAGCAGATCTGCCACCCTGACAAACAGCAGACCTGCCACCCTGACAAACAGCAGACCTGCCACCCTGACAAACAGCAGACCTGCCACCCTGACACCCATCACATCCGACATTGACGCACAACACACCTGACACCCAGCAGACCTGTCACCCTGACAACCAGCAGACTTCACTTTGACACCCAGCAGACTTTTCACTTTGACACCCAGCAGACTTTTCACTTTGACACCCAGCAGACTTTTCACTTTGACACCCAGCAGACTTTTCACTTTGACACCCAGCAGACTTTTCACTTTGACACCCAGCAGACCTTTCACCCTGACACCCAGCAGACCTTTCACCCTGACAAACAGCAAACCTGCCACCCTGACACAGCAAACCTGCCTCCCTGACAGACAGCAGACTTGGCACCCTCATACCAAACAGATTTGGCACCCTGACACCCAGCAGACCTGTCACCCTGCCACCCTGACAAACAGCAGACCTGCCACCCTGACAAACAGCAGAACAGTCACCCTGACAAACAGCAGACCAGTCACCCTGACAAACAGCAGACCAGTCACCCTGACAAACAGCAGACCTGCCACCCTGACAAGCAGCAGACCTGCCACCCTGACAAGCAGCAGACCTGCCACCCTGACAAGCAGCAGACCTGCCACCCTGACAAGCAGCAGACTTGTCACCCTGACACCCAGCAGACCTGACACCCTGACACCCAGCAGACCTGACACCCTGACACCCAGCATAGCCGTCACCCTGCCACCCAGAAAACAGAAGACCTGTCACCCTGCCACCCTGAAAACAGCAGACCTGCCACTCTGAAAAACAGCAGACCTGTCACCCTGCCACCCTGACAAACAGCAGACTTGTCACCCTGACGCCCAGCAGACCTGACACCCTGACACCCAGCAGACCTGACACCCTGACACCCAGCATAGCTGTCACCCTGCCACCTAGCAGACCTGTCACCCTGCAGCCCAGCAGACCTGTCACCCTGCAACCCAGCAGACCTGTCACCCTGACACCCAGCAGACCTGTCACTCATCAGACCAGACACCCAGCAGACCTGACACCCAGCAGACCTGATACCCAGCAGACCTGACACTCAGCAGACCTTTCACCTGACACCCAGCAGACCTTTCACCCTGACACCCAGCAGACCTTTCACCCTGACACCCAGCAGACCTGCCACCCTGCCACCCAGCAGACCTGCCACCCTGCCACCCAGCAGACCTTTCACCCTGACACCCAGCAGACCTGTCACTCATCAGACCTGACACCCAGCAGACCTGACACCCAGCAGACCTGACACCCAGCAGACCTGCACCCTGACACAGCAGACCTGTCACCCTGACACCCAGCAGACCTTTCACCCTGACACCCAGCAGACCTTTCACCCTGACACCCAGCAGACCTTTCACCCTGACACCCAGCAGACCTTTCACCCTGACACCCAGCAGACCTTTCACCCTGACACCCAGCAGACCTTTCACCCTGACACCAGCAGACCTTTCACCCTGACACCCAGCAGACCTTTCACCCTGACACCCAGCAGACCTTTCACCCTGACACCCAGCAGACCTTTCACCCTGACACCCAGCAGACCTTTCACCCTGACACCCAGCAGACCTTTCACCCTGACACCCAGCAGACCTTTCACCCTGACACCCAGCAGACCTTTCACCCTGACACCCAGCAGACCTTTCACCCTGACACCCAGCAGACCTTTGACACCCAGCAGACCACCTGACACCCAGCAGACCTTTCACCCTGACACCCAGCAGACCTTTCACCCTGACACCCAGCAGACCTTTCACCCTGACACCCAGCAGACCTTTCACCCTGACACCCAGCAGACCTTTCACCCTGACACCCAGCAGACCTTTCACCCTGACACCCAGAGACCTTCACCTGACACCAGCAGACCTTGACACCCAGCAGACCTGCCACCCAGCAGACCTTTCACCTGACACCCAGCAGACCTGCCACCCTGACACCCAGCAGACCTTTCACCCTGACACCCAGCAGACCTTTCACCCTGACACCCAGCAGACCTTTCACCCTGACACCCAGCAGACCTTTCACCCTGACACCCAGCAGACCTTTCACCCTGACACCCAGCAGACCTTTCACCCTGACACCCAGCAGACCTTTCACCCTGACACCCAGCAGACCTTTCACCTGACACCCAGCAGACCTTTCACCCTGACACCCAGCAGACCTTTCACCCTGACACCCAGCAGACCTTTCACCCTGACACCCAGCAGACCTGGCACCCTGACACCCAGCAGACTTGGCACCCTGACACCCAGCAGACCTTTCACCTGACACCCAGCAGACTTTCACCTGACAACTTTCACCTTGACACCCAGCAGACCTTTCACCTTGACACCCAGCAGACCTGCTACCCTGACACCCAGCAGACCTGCTACCCTAACAAACAGCAGACTTGGCACCCTGACACCCAGCAGACTTGGCACCCTGACACCCAGCAGACTTGGCACCCTGACACGAAAGCAGACTTGGCACCCTGACACCCAGCAGACTTGGCACCGTTAGCTTGTCTCTTATTACTAATTGTGTGACGCATGTCCTAAACTGGACATGTCCTATTTAGGACATGTATAAGTTAAAGTTATGAGTTATTCTATCAGCCTTGATTTAGGACTGATGAAACCTCGAGTAGATAGACGTTTTCTTCGATATATGTCCTGAGATGTACACAGGTGCTCCTTCATGGCGTCCCGGAGTTCCCCGGTGGCGTCCCGGAGTTCCCCGGTGGCGTCCCGGAGTTCCCCGGTGGCGTCCCGGAGTTCCCCGGTGGCGTCCCGGAGTTCCCCGGTGGCGTCCCGGAGTTCCCCGGTGGCGTCCCGGAGTTCCCGGTGGCGTCTCCGCGAGTTCCCGGTGGCGTCCCGGAGTTCCCGGTGGCGTCCGGAGTTCCCGGTGGCGTCCCGAGTTCCCGGTGGCGTCCCGGAGTTCCCCGGTGGCGTCCCGGAGTTCCCCGGTGGCGTCCCGGAGTTCCCCGGTGGCGTCCCGGAGTTCCCCGGTGGCGTCCCGGAGTTCCCGTGGCGTCGGGTTCCCGTGGCGTCCGGAGTTCCCGGTGGCGTCCCGGAGTTCCCGGTGGCGTCCCGGAGTTCCCGGTGGCGTCCCGGAGTTCCCGGTGGCGTCCCGGAGTTCCCGGTGGCGTCCCGGAGTTCCCCGTGTGGCGTCCCGGAGTTCCCGGTGGCGTCGGTTCCGTGGCGTCGGAGTTCCCGGTGGCGTCCCGGAGTTCCCCGTGGGCCGTCCCGGGCGTCCCGTGGCGTCCGGAGTTCCCGGTGGCGTCCCGGAGTTCCCGTGGCGTCCCGAGTTCCCGTGGCGTCCCGGAGTTCCCCGGTGGCGTCCCGGAGTTCCCCGGTGGCGTCCCGGAGTTCCCCGGTGGCGTCCCGGAGTTCCCCGGTGGCGTCCCGGAGTTCCCCGGTGGCGTCCCGGAGTTCCCCGGTGGCGTCCCGGAGTTCCCCGGTGGCGTCCCGGAGTTCCCGTCGGAGTTCCCGTGGCGTCCCGGAGTTCCCTCGGTGGCGTCCCGGAGTTCCCGGTGGCGTCGGAGTTCGGTGGCGTCGAGTTCCCGGTGGCGTCCCGGAGTTCCCGGTGGCGTCCCGGAGTTCCCGGTGGCGTCCCGAGTTCCCGGTGGCGTCCCGGAGTTCCCGGTGGCGTCCCGGAGTTCCCGTGGCGTCCGGAGTTCCCGTGGCGTCCCGGAGTTCCCGGTGGCGTCCCGGAGTTCCGCTCGGGTTGGTGGGGTCCGGAGTTCCCGGTGGCGTCCCGGAGTTCCCGGTGGCGTCCCGGAGTTCCCGGTGGCGTCCCGGAGTTCCCGGTGGCGTCCGAGTTCCCGGTGGCGTCCCGGAGTTCCCCGGTGGCGTCCCGGAGTTCCCCGGTGGCGTCCCGGAGTTCCCCGGTGGCGTCCCGGAGTTCCCCGGTGGCGTCCCGGAGTTCCCCGGTGGCGTCCCGGAGTTCCCCGGTGGCGTCCCGGAGTTCCCGGTGGCGTCCCGGAGTTCCGTGGCTCGAGTTCCGGTGGCGTCCCGGAGTTCCCGGTGGCGTCCCGGAGTTCCCGGTGGCGTCCCGGGGTTCCCGGTGGCGTCCCGGAGTTCCCGGTGGCGTCCCGGAGTTCCCGGTGGCGTCCCGAGTTCCCGGTGGCGTCCCGAGTTCCCTCGGTGGCGTCCCGGAGTTCCCGGTGGCGTCCCGAGTTCCCGTGGCGTCCCGGAGTTCCCGTGGCGTCCCGGAGTTCCCCGGTGGCGTCCCGGGGTTCCCGGTGGCGTCCCGGAGTTCCCGGGGGCGTCCCGAGTTCCCGGTGGCGTCCCGGAGTTCCCCGGTGGCGTCCCGGAGTTCCCCGGTGGCGTCCCGGAGTTCCCGGGTGGCGTCCCGGAGTTCCCGGGTGGGGTATAATACGATGGAGAGAAAATGTATAAATACCGAGGTTGTGGAAAAATGAACACAAATGCAGTACAAAAAAAAAACTTTATTAACTACGTTTCACCCACACAGTGGACTTTTATCAAGTCACAAACAGATCTACCTGGGTGAAGGGTATATGAATATAAATATCGGGAGGAGAGTCAGGTGTTGAATGTTTGGTAGGTTGAGACGGTCCTTCACGGTGCAGGTCCGTCAGAAGGACTTTGAGGTAATCAGTCCCTCAGCCTGGAGTCAATGTGGTCGGTCCATCAATCTTGATAAGACTGATGGACTGATCACATCGACTCAAGGTGATGGTCTGATTACCTCAAACTCCTTCTGATCTTCAACCATTCTTCTCTATTGGACTGACGAAGCCACTGGTTGGCGAAAGGTCTCCAAAATAAAGATACCCAGTTGTTGCACAATAGGCAGAACACACTTTTATTGGGACTATGTTGTTCTCTGTGTAGCTAAATCAAGCAGAGATGGTAGAAAACATTCGGTGTAGAATGTCTAAATTAATACATAGCATTATAAATCTTCCGTATGAAGATAGATTGAATACACTTAAATTACATTCACTTGTAAGACGAAGAATGAGGGAAGACATGATCGAGGTATGTAGATGAATGGTTCAGAGAACCGACAAGTTGATAAATTAGACACATATGCAACACTTGGGTATCTTTATTGAGGAAACGTTTCGCCACACAGTGGCTTCATCAGTCCAATACAAAGTAGAAAGTTGTAAGGAGAGGAGGAGTTTGAGGTAAGCAGTCCCTCGGCCTGGAGTCGATGTGTTCAGTCCATCAATCTTGTTGGAAGTGCAGCATAGGGCAAAAGAAGTTGCTTATATACTGTAGACAGGTCTGACACAGCAACATCTTGGGATATTGATACAAACGAATTCTTCAACACTTGTCCAACCTTTGGACGAAGACCTACTTCGACTAGTGGATGGTACCACTATGACCCCGCCTCCTGCTGCTTCACCTCACCTGTCTACAGTATATAAGCAACTTCTTTTGCCCTGTGCTGTACTTACTACAAGATTGATGGACTGAACACATCGACTCCAGGCCGAGGGACTGATTACCTCAAACTCCTAGTCTCCTTACACCTTTCTACTTTGTATTGGACTGATGAAGCCTCTGTGTGGCGAAACGTTTCCTCAATAAAGATACCCAAGTGTTGCATATGTGTCTAATTTATCATGATCGAGGTATACAAGTGGAAAATGGGTATTAACAAAGGGGATATAAATAAGGTCTTGAGGATATCTCTACAAGAGAGAACCCGCAATAATGGATTCAAGCTAGATAAGTTTAGATTTAGAAAGGATATAGGAAAGTTATAAATTAGACACATATGCAACACTTGGGTATCTTTATTGAGGAAACGTTTCGCCACACAGTGGCTTCATCAGTCCAATACAAAGTAGAAAGATATAAGGAGAGGAGGAGTTTCAGGTAATCAGTCCCTCGGCCTGGAAATAGGGTAGTTGACGAGTGGAACAGTATGCCTAGTAGGGTTATTGAAGCTAGGACCTTGGGTAGTTTCAAATTTATGTTGGATAAATTCATGAGTGAGAGGGGTTGGATTTGAGTTGGACTTGCACATGAGTAAATAGAATTATCAAAGCTTATTTCTTGGGTAGCTCTGTTTGTGGGATGGATTGTGAAGGACGTGCCTAGTATGAGCCAACAGGTCTGCTGCAGTGTTCCTCCTTTCTTATGTTCTTATGTATGTACTGATAAGAAACGTTCCGCCGTACGTGGCGAAACGTTTCCTTAATTGTCTTGTACACGTATGCAAACACTAGGACACATTTATTAGAAAATGTTTCGGTCCTGTGACCTATTGTTGGCTTGACAAAGCTCCTAGAGAGCGAAACTTTGCCACAATAAAATACCGCATTAGTTACTTCTGTCTCTTTTACCTAACACTTGTTGGCTCACTACCTCACGCACCTAACCAGCCTTATTTATGTTACCTGTGTCACGAGACAGATGATACTTTGTGCGAGGACTGAACGAGTCTCGTAAGACTTACCTCCACAACAGGAATCTATACAGACAAGCATGCTGGCGAGACACTAAACGGAATCCTGCACAGGGAAGAAAAAAAACTTGGAGTTTCTTGGTTAAGTATCACCAGGAATATTCACCGGGAGACACAATTTGCTACTAAATAAACAAGACAGTATTGTCATTGCCAACGGTCTAGAAAAGGCTGACCTACTTGCAGACCTTGTCACTCGTAAGATGGAAGTCCACCATCTAGATAGCCTCTATGGCAAGATGCAGGAAGTGAATGAAACACAGGAAGCAGTACATCTCCTTAAATCCGTGGACACAGGTTAAGGTGTGGGGCCGGACAAGGTGAACCCAAGATTACTGCCGTCGGGAATATTCCCAGCAAATGTAGTTCCAGCCTAACCCATTCTTTATTTTTTTATATAAGCAAGTTACAGGACAACACCCATATAATCCTGCAGTCTCTCACTGATCTTCATAGAATACCTTAGACCCCAAAATATAACTGTATACTTATGTAATGCAATACAATCGCAAACAGGCGAACTGTAAGTAGCTTGTTTCCCATGCCTGTGTGAACACCACTCTGAAAGAACAATGAATTTCTAAGAGCTTTCAAAGTGTTTGTTTTGCATACAGTGATGTGATACCACCTGTTTACTGTGATCTTATTGCTTATATATATATATATATATATATATATATATATATATATATATATATATATATATATATATATATATATATATATATATATATATATATATATATATATATATATATATATATATATATATATATACACACACACACATGCATATATATATATATATATATATATATATATATATATATATAAATATATATATATAAAATATATATATACACACACACATGCATATATATATATATATATATATATATATATATATATATATGTCGTGCCGATTAGGTAAAACTTGCGATTTTGGCTTAAATAGCAACGCTCACCTTGCCATATAAGACAAGTGAAAATTTGTGTATGCAATAATTTCGCCAAAATCATTCTGAACATAACGTAAAAAATATATTTCATTGTGTTTGTTTATTATTAAATTAATGTTGACGTATCTAAAATATATTTAGTTGGGTTAGGCTAAATTAAATTGCACTTGTTGTAATAAGGTTAGGTAGGTTTTCAAAGTTTCTCTTGGTACAAAATTATAAATTCTTACATTAACATAAATGAAAAAAATATATCTTTAAACGTATAAGAGAAAATTTTAGAAAGGACTTAATTTTAGATGAGTTCCTGCTAATTGACCAGTTTTACCTAATCGGCACGACATATATATATATATATATATATATATATATATGCAAGACAACCACTATGAAAATATAGAGGAATTCCAAGCGCTTTCGTGACTACTCACATTATCAAGGAACATTAAAAGGAAACATGACAAGAAGGCTTATAAAGGGGCAAGACTACACATCACAGTCACATCATAAGTCTTGCCCTTTATAAGCCTTCTTGTCATGTTTCCTTTTAATGTTCCTTGATAATGTGAGTAGTCACGAAAGCGCTTGGAATTCCTCTATATTTTCATAGTGGTTGTCTTGCATATTTTGATATCACCTGTTTACTGTGATCTTTTTGCATATATATATATATATATATATATATATATATATATGTCGTGCCGATTAGGTAAAACTTGCGATTTTGGCTTAAATAGCAACGCTCACCTTGCCATATAAGACAAGTGAAAATTTGTGTATGCAATAATTTCGCCAAAATCATTCTGAACATAACGAAAAAATATATTTCATTGTGTTTGTTTATTATTAAATTAATGTTAACGTATCTAAAATATATTTAGTTGGGTTAGGCTAAATTAAATTGTGCTTGTTGTAATAAGGTTAGGTAGGTTTTCAAAGTTTCTCTTGGTACAAAATTATAAATTTTTACATTAACTTTATATATATATATCGTGCCGAATACATAAAACTGGTGAATTAGCAAGAAGTCTTTTCTAAAATTTTCTCTTATACATTCAAAGATATTTTTTTTGGTTACGTTAATATAAAAATTAATGATTTTGTACCAAAAGTTCCTTAGGAAACTTTCATAACCTTATTACAACAAGCGCAGCTTAATTTAGCCTAATCCAACTAAATATATTTTAGATAAGTTTACAATAATTTAATAATCAAACACAATTAAATATATTTTTCGTTAGGTTCAGAATGATTTTGCGAAATTATTCCATATACAATTTTTGTTCGCATGCCTTATTCGGCAATAAGAGCATTGCTATTTGAGCCAAAATGCAAGTTTTACCTATTTGGCACGATATATATATATATATATATATATATATATATATATATATCGTGCCGATTAGGTAAAACTTGCGATTTTGGCTTAAATAGCAACGCTCTTCTTGTCATATAAGACAAGCTAAAATTTGTGTATGGAATAATTTCGCCAAAATCATTCTGAACCTAACGAAAAAAATATATTTCATTGTGTTTGTTTATTATTAAATTATTGTAAACGTATCTAAAATATATTTAATTGGGTTAGTTTAAATTAAATTGCGCTTGTTATAATAAGGTTAGGTAGGTTTTCAAAGTTTCTCTTGGTACAAAATTATAAATTTTTACATTAACATAAATTAAAAAATATATCTTTAAACGTATAGAGAAAATTTTAGAAAGGACTTAATTTTAAATGAGCTCTTGCTAATTGACCAGTTTTACCTAATCGGCACATATATATATATATATATATATATATATATATATATATATATATATATATATATATTTTATGCAAGAAAACCACTATGAAAAATAGAAGAATTCCAAGCGCTTTCGTGACTACTCACATTATCAAGGAACTATAACAGGAAACATGACAAGAAGGGCTTATATAAGGGGCGAGACTACACCTCAGTCACATCACACTAACAAAGACTACACCTCACAGTAGCGTAACATCTCACGACTCTGTGAAGAGGAACATAAGAAAGGACCTGAAACTCTTCCCAAGAATTAAGATTAGTCCAATTTATTATTAAATTCTTCCCAAATTTTATTAATTATAAATGAATCCAATTTATATAAACCAAAAGAAATATTCATATTATCTTATGTTCCTCTCCACAGAGTCGTGAGATGTTACGCTACTGTGAGGTGTAGTCTTTGTTAGTGTGATGTGACTGTGAGGTGTAGTCTCGCCCCTTATATAAGCCCTTCTTGTCATGTTTCCTGTTATAGTTCCTTGATAATGTGAGTAGTCACGAAAGCGCTTGGAATTCTTCTATTTTTTCATAGTGGTTTTCTTGCATATTTTGATATCACCTGTTTACTGTGATCTTTTTGCATATATATATATATATATATATATATATATATATATATATATTAGTTCTAGGTAGTAGGTTGGTAGACAGCAACCACCCAGGGAGGTACTACCGTCCTGCCAAGTGAGTGTAAAACGAAAGCCTGTAATTGTTTTACATGATGGTAGGATTGCTGGTGTCTTTTTTGTCTCATAAACATGCAAGATTTCAGGTACATCTTGTTACTTCTACTTACACTTAGGTCACACTACACATTCATGTACAAGCATATATATATACACACCCCTCTGGGGTTTCTTCTATTTTCTTACTAGTTCTTGTTCTTATTTCCTCTTATCTCCATGGGGAAGTGGAACATAATTCTTCCTCCGCAAGCCATGCGTGTCGTAAGAGGAGACTAAAATGCCGGGAGCAAGGGGCTAGTAACCCCTTCTCTTGTATATATTACTAAATGTAAAAAAAGAAACTTTCGTTTTTCCTTTTGGGACACCCTGCCTCGGTGGGAAACAGCCGACGTGTTGAAAGAAAGAAATATATATAGTATAAATATGAACTGTTTGGGCTCATATAAGTTCTTGTCAAAGTAGTACAGGACATTACTTTAATATACTTAGTCTCGGCATAATTGGACTTATTAAATGATGTAATCTATATAAGACATTACATTGATCCAACGTAATTCAATTAACAGACAGTATATCACGTTGTTCAGACAGTCTTAAAAGACCGAGTACACTGGGATTTTAATGTCTTCTCAGAGAGTTTTGGTAAACACAGAAGAATGAATTAACTTGGTCGTAATCCACTTGGGTACAGATTTCTTCTTATACACTGGTAACAACTACATGTGCAAGCTAAGTTCAAGACTCCAATGGTTCATACTATAAGTTCAGCTAGAGTGTTTACTATCTTCTCTCAACGCAGGTAAGAGAGACTACACAATACTGACCTTAACCTTCCTTACAGCACTCCGTTGTCTCGTACAAGAGACCAAAGTTAGCTAACTCCTTAATCTGCTTAATGTCTTAAAACAAGACCTTAACAGGAAGGAGTATATTACTCCTTCTCAAGAGGGTTTGTGTGTGCAGTACCGGGACCTTGAACCTACTGCCTGTGATTGTGGCCAGTACCGACCACATCAAGTGAGTCATATGACGCAACAAACAGCGGGCGTCAACCTCAGACGCCATGAACAAGCAATACTCTTGAATTATACAATACTAGTTACGTACTTATGCATATCAATGAGACCACTACAAGACATATATGAATACACATACCCAATTCACATTAGTTAAAAATACAGACGTAAGATGAAAGATGAATAGGTAGTACAACCATCCAATATCTTCGTTTTAGCTAATAACGAAGATACTAGTATGGTAGTATTGTCAAAATGATGAAATAAATACATGGTAGAGTGGTTGAATACCCGCCTCACTCAACAAGCAGTCTATATATATATATATTAGTTATCTTTCACTGGCAGGAGGCGCAGGGCAGCTAGGAATACCTCTACTTCACCCACAGACTAAATGGTCTTAATTGTATATGACAATGTGCGTAATTACGCTTCACAAGATCAAGAGGCGAGAAGCGCCCGAGCTGACTTCACTAGGGCATTGAGTAGGACAGGTATCAAGGAGGTGCCTTGATACCTTCGAGGGGCTCTTGATCCGTGGAACTGCACTTATCCTGAGTGCCTCCCAGGTTTAGCTTTTCCCCGTGATTTTTTTTTTTTTTTTACGAAAGCTTCAAAGATTTCGTTGCAGGAGAACTGGAGTCACTATAACTTGCGAATTAGCATCTTTTATGCAAGATATGTGAGAGCGGCTGACAGTGTATAAAGTGTCTGTCAGGGCAACATACACACTTAGTGGCAGTAGTAGTAATAGTAGTAGTAGTAGTAGTAGTAGTAGTAGTAATAGTAGTAGTAGTAGTAGTAGTAGTAATATTGTAAGCATTAAGGTGAGGATATATACACCTAGTTGAACACCTGACCTTATTGTTCTATTCTCTCTCTCTCTCTCTTCTCTCTCTCTCTCTCTCTCTCTCTCTCTCTCTCTCTCTGTACAGTAGTACAGGAGGATCTAAAGAAGCATCAATAGTAGCATCAATTAACAGTAACAGCAACAGGAGTTAAAGCAACATCAAAAGTAACAGTAGAAGCTGCAACAACAGAAGCTGCAACAACAGCAGCAGCATTAGCGGCATATAAAGCAGCGGCAGCAACAGAAGTAGATACGCCTTATCACTTCCTGGCAGTCGTCTTGGCTGCAGACTTAAGAAGCCATTGTTACCATTGTCAGGCGACATTTAATACGGTCATCTGCGTTGTGTGGCGCGTGTCTTGAAGACGAATGTTATGTTATTATCTTTATATTATACGTCCTGTTTGTGTGCTAGCTAGTAAATTAAAAAGAACCAGGAATGAATGGATTATGTGTGTGTGTTTGTGTGTGTATGTGAGAGAGAGAGAGAGAGAGAGAGAGAGAGAGAGAGAGAGAGAGAAAATAAAAGTATATATATATATATATATGTGTGTGTGTGTGTGTGTATGTCGTGCCGAATAGGTAAAATTGGTCAATTAGCAAGAACTCATTTACAATTAAGTCTAATATAGCCTAATCCAACAAAATATATTTGAGATAAGTTTTCAATAATTTATAATAAACACAATGAATTATATTTTTTTCGTTAGGTTCAGAATGATTTTTGCGAAATTATTGCATAAACAAATTTTCACTTGCCTTGTTCGGCAAGAAGAGCGTTGCTATTTAAGCCAAAATCGCAAGTTCAACGTATTCGGCCGAATACGTTAAACTTGCGATTTTGGCTTAAACAGTATCTCTCTTCTCGCATTTTAGTCTCTTACGACGCGCCTTGAAAAGGGCTGTCAGTATACAACAGTATTCCAGCCTGCAGAGAACAATTGGCTTAGAACATCAAATTTGACTCAGCATCACTTCTCTTGAAAGTTCTAGTTATCCAGTCTATCAATTTCCTTGCAGTAGCAATGGCAACATTGTTGTTATCATTGATTTTGCGATCTTCTGACATCATTGCTCCAAAGTCTTGCACATAGGACTTTCGCTCTATTGAATGATTTTAGTTATAGTCTTTATTTTTTTCATTCTTCTTTAGCGGAGCAATTGAAACTTATCCTTGTTAGACATCACTGAAAGACTTCGCTGTGTTTACGACGGACGACACTCTCATAGCGGCACTCACATAGCGCCACTCTCATAGCGCCACTCTCATAGCGAATGATGTTACGGTGAAATTATTTATCCTTGTCAATGTCGGATATAAGAGTGAGAAACAAAAGTGGAGATAACACTCTGTTAAGTGGAACAAATTTTTTTTTTTTACTGTGGCAGCCTCTGACTTCACTCTTCTTACTACTACTACTACTAAGGGTTTTATTTGTTAAGAAGTTAAATGTCCATCTGCTTACTATTCCAGTAATTCCTTTTGCATGAGTTTTGTAAGCAATTACTCCATAGTCGGACTTCTCGAACTCGTTTGCAAATCAGTGTACACTACATCAGTATTTAGCATGTCTAGAACATCCAGGACAGCCTCGTAATGATCTACCAATTGTGAAAGGCAGGAGCGACCTGACCTAAACCTAAGTTTCACTGGATTGTGAGATTCTTGTGATTGTATGTGACTGGCAACCCAGCTTCTTACGACCCGCTCGAAGACTTTGATACTGTGGCAAGTTACGACTGTTGCTCAATAGTTTTTCGCAATCGCAGCACTGCCTCTTTTATGAAGTGGGTCAATATCAGTGGTTTTCAGTACCTGGGATGACATCTTTGTCTAGGCCTCTCCATATAATACTAAAGACCCGAGATAATTATTTCTTACCATTTTTTTATTAATGTGGAATTCCACGAGTCTTGGTTTTGAGCCGAATGCTTGAGGATACTGTCGATGGCTTCTTCCGAGTGAACTGGGGTTTAGGTCTTCGATTAATAGACAGATGAGCGGTTTTCTGAGTACTGAGTCGTATTGTGACTTCAGTATTTCACTCATTTCCTTATTATCATCAGTTTGTCTCACCCCACCTCTCCCCTTCAGTCCAATATTGGATGTTGTTTTCGCTCTGGATTTTCTTTAGGATAAAAGGTATTTGGGATTTCTTCTAATTTCATATATGGCTGTTTGCTCCCTCTCTTTCTCATGGACTCTATAATGATCTTGTGCTTCATGTTCTCCATTTCTCTAACTAGAGCTTCCCTTTGTATTGCCTTTCAAGAGATCTGTTGTCCAACGTCTTCACCTGTAGAGGGAGCACCTCTCTGTCTCTCTGTCTCTGTCTTTATCTGTCTCTCTGTCTCTGAAGCATACTTCGAGCAGTCAATAGCTCATTCTCCCGAGGGAACTGGTTTAGATCTTGAGTGATCTTGTAATCATCCTAGCATCTCTCGCTAAGTTTGCGATTTATTTGATCCCAGTTGATGTTCTTGTTGAAACTGAATCCGTTGAAATCGCCCTCATTATTGATCGTTATGTCCCCAACTAGGTCCTCAGTGTTCCCCAGTCTGGTCGGTTCAGCAGTCTGCTGCCTGAAGCCGATTTTATTGCAGATTTAATAATTTTGCAGAGTGGGACTGTTCCTCCAAGTTAGCTCTGGGGACTCTGTAATTATAGCCCCTGCTACTGTCTTTGGGGATGGGTTTGATAGGCTATCAAGACAGTGCTTAATCTCCAATAACTGGTTCTTGAGCCCCTGGGAGGTTGTGTCTGGTGTTGTATACAGCATGTCTCGTTCCTTTGTATTAAACAAATGGGATAAAAGGGAGTGCAAGAATTATAGAAGATTTAAGAATAAAAAGGCACTGAAAGGATGAATAAATAACCCGCACATAGAAAGAAACTTTTGACGACATTTCAGTCCGACTTGAAAATGGTCCAGGTCGGACCGAAACGTCGTCATAAGTTTTTATTCTATTTGTGAGTTATTTGTGTAAGGGAATTAATCTCTTGAGGACACCGAGCAAAGTGTAGTAGTTACTACTGAAAGAATTAAGGGTGAGACAGTAAGTAGGATTACAAGTGAGCAAGGAGGTTTTATTTAAGACACACTGAAGTATTTAAGTGAACACATAGATAAAGATAAGAACATTTCTGTTGCATTTATGGATTAAGAAACAGCTTATGATTGAGTAAATAGGAGAACAATGTGTTAGATATTGTAAATAAGTATGTGGTAAGTTATCAGTAAAGAAATTATATTTAATAATGAGGCTCAGGTTAGAGTATGTAGGAGAGAGGAATTAGTTACTAGTAAGAGTAGACGTCATGCAGGAATGTGTGATGTCACCGTGTTTGTTTAACATATTTACAGACGGGGTTGTAGAAGTGGATGCAGGAGTGTTGGGGAGAGGTGTACAGTTGCAAGATAACGAATTTGATACAAAGTGGGAGTTGTCACAGTTGCTTTTTTTTGTCAATGACACTGTACCTTTGGGAGATTCTGAAGAGAAGTTCCAAAGGTTGGTAGACGAATTTGGGAGGGAGTACAAAAGAAGGAAATTATGAGTAAACTTGGGAAAGAGCAAGGTGATGATAGAAACAAAAATTTAGGCAATGAAGAATTTGGTATCAGATTGGAAGGAGAGAAACTGGCTAGCAGGACTCGAGTCCGACTAACTAGTATCCCTGAATTCCTTTATAAATGTTACCTTGCTCACATTACAACTATCCATAAAAACAGCAAGTTTCCACTCCTATACAACAGACACGCTCATGTGGGACACACAAGCCTCTCGCATACAAAACCTCCTTAACCCCGCTCCTTCCAACATTGCCTAGGATGACGACTACTACTACTACTACCCTCATCCTATTCTGCTCCATCCTCTCTAAATGTCCAAACCACCTCAATAACCCCTATTTAGCCCTCTGGATAATACTTTTAGCAACCCCGCATCTCCTGAACTCCAAACTACGAATTCTCTGCATAATATTCACACAACACATTGTTCTCAGATACAGCATCGTAACTACCTCCAGCCTCCTCCTTATTGTAACATTTAAAACCCATACTTTACTCCTATATAAGAGTGTTGGTACCACTATACTCCCATACATTACTTTTTTTTTTTTTTTTTTGCATCCAGGCTTTGGTCTTTTCCCTGCCATCATGCATCCTCATTATAGTTTTCTAATGATTATTCCATCTGTTGCTTTTGTAAATTTAGTAATTTTCTTTTATTCATTTTATCAAGCATTAATATTAAGAACTTGAATTTTAGATTTCTGTTTCATAATTTGTCCACTTTTTTTACATATATTAAGGTTGAAAATAATGTAGTATCATGCGGCCCTTGAGCTGGATAGTAACATTCCTTCCTTTTGTAATCCTTTCCTTGGACCAGTTCTCCTTCCTTGTGTTACACTGGAATAAACTCTGGCAAGGCTGGCAACACTGCAAGGATAACAGTAGGAGTGACCTACATGTAAACAGCTTTGAGTTACCCAACAAACACAGACTTGGTTTATATACAATAAATAAGGATCACAAACCTACACATACTGCTGTATTTGAGCTAGCATGGATTGTGGTATGTGAGGGAGAGCAAAAAAAGCTATGTGATATTTGCAATATATATATCAAATTGACTAAAATTGTGAGTTGCAACCTGTATGATGATTACTGTGCAAACAGTTCATGTCTTGATAATGGGATTGATTTATGGTGGAAATATTTAAAACAACTAATGCCAGAAAGTTGTCATACATAATGCTGCTAGCTCAGTATTATATAATTAATACTGTGATCTGTTTTCACTTTCTTCTATTTCTATTTGCACACGAAAATGACTCCCTGTGAAAGCAAAAGACTCTGCAGGATTTGCAGCATCCCCATTGAAAAGCAAAGGTGCCATGAGTACACTAAGAAACAGCATAATAAGTGCCAGGGGTAATCCCCCTTATGTATGCTGACTCCCAGTATACATGAGGATGACCAATAGACCCTTGGCTGTCTTCAAGAAGGCGCTGAACAGGCACCTAATGTCACTACCTGTTCAGCCGGGCTGTGGTTCGTACGTCTGGTTGCGTGCGGCCAGCAGTAACAGAGTGATTATTCAGGCCCTGATTCACCGCGAAGCCTGGTCACAGACCGGGCCGTAGGGGCGTTGACCCCCGAAACCCTCTCCAGGTACACGGTCTTCGTCTCCGTAGATACCTCAGTACACCGTCAGTTCTATGGTTTACCTCGTCTTTCATAGACCCATCTGTTGACAAGTCCTCTTCCAAATACCTGAACACATTCACTTCATATTCTTTTTCTCCAATCTGATGTTCAATCTTTCATTACCTATTTTTTTGTTAACCTCTTCACCATGCTCTTTCCTATGTTCATTTTTAATTTCCTTCTTTTACATACCCTCCCAAATTCATCCACCAAACTTTGCAATTTCTCTTCTGACTCTCAAAAGCACAGTGTCATCAGCAAAAAGCAACAGCGACTCCCTCTACATTGTATTAGGCTCTTTATCTTTTAATCCCACACCTTTCCCCATCACCCGAACATTCACTTTTTTCAACCCTTATCAATAAATATATTTAACAACAATGGTGACATCCCTGTCATAGGCCTACTTTTACTGGGTAACAATCTTCCTCTCTCTCCTACACTCCGAGTGCCAAGTTATTCATTAAACTTACGCAAACTATGCCAACCAAACACTTGGTGAACTTAGGCAAGATTACGAAACTAACTTATCAAAGTTACAATCTTTGGCGCGTACCCACGCCAAACTTAATCAGAGTAGCGAAGCTACTCACAAACACGCGCGAACTTACAGAAAAAAAATAGGAAACCGAATTAACAAAAACTTAACACTCATCATCCACAAAACTTAAACAGAGGCAAACTTAGTAATACGCAAACTTGACAGAAATATAAGACGACTTGACCAAACTCCTCTACATACACCTACACCTATATAATAATAATAATGACAATAATAATAATAATAATAATAATCCTGAAGGAGGAATGTATATATGTCGTAGTTTTTGAATGGCGTGAGTGATGATAAACGTTTTTTTTTCAGATGTGTTATAAAACAAACATGGGTTATGCATTACCTAGAACCAGTTAAGAAATACAAGCCTCAATAACTTGGCTGCAACATTTCATAAGCAATTCGCCCACATTTTACCCCCAGTATGAAAAGGAATCTCTAGATGACATTTCCATTCGTTCTGGACCATTTTAAGGTCCTTGATTATTATTAAGGTCTGTCTTGGAACATTACCAAGGTCCCTCATGGATCGTTATTAAAATTCGGGTGTGGTGATAATAGTCCAGGGCTTTTGAGATTCCCTGATTCTGGCGACTTTGCCACCTTCTACGTGGCTGTACTGAAGATAAATGACACTCGCTAAGAGAATTCATACGTAGTCCCACACCACCTGCTTACCATCTGTCATGGGCTGCAAGGTAATTCTATCTGGACTCTTTTGACTGCTACTTGATCTGTGCCGTATAGTTAGGGCGGCTTCCTTAATGCTGGGCCTTCAACTGTTGCAAGACTTCTCATGATTCACGAAATAGTAATAATACAAATCACAGAACGGGTGGGACTTTAACCTATGGAAGGGAAGGAAGTCTTAGGACTGAGGATATCCCTTCAAGAAAAAACTTGAAATAATTACGTCACTGGATTAGTTTAGATGGCAAGTGAGTCTGACTTGTGTGTTATGGGTTCGAACCCCAACAGTTCTGTGATTTCTTCTCTTGATATTAATTTCTTCATGCCCTGTGATCTTTTACAACAAACAAGGCCATGATATCTGAATTGGTCTTCCAGTGCACTACTGGAAATACACTTCTATTCCTCAGTAAACTAATATGAATGATCTAAGGGTCAAGAAGTGTGCCTAGACAGGAAGTAAGGAAATCTCTCACATGATAATCTTTCCCTGCCAGAAGACAAGCTCTGTCTTTTCCCAGCAGTCTCGAGCAAACATCTCTGTCTTCGCCATATACGAAGACAGGAATACAGAGAGTGCTCTCTGCGATGCCTCGCTATAGTAAGCCCTCCTAGTCTTAAGTTGAATTTTTGTTGATACTCCTCTCCATTTTCTTCGACCATCGACTTCAAGAGACAGTCGTATTCTTTTAGTTTTGGGATGTCATTTGAGGATGCATATCTCGTGTAATATGCTTAAGCATTTTGTGAGAAAGATTAATGCATAATGAAATACTAGATTGCCTATTCGTTGTCAATCTTCCTCAAACTATCCAGATTATCCTCGATAATTGCACCAATGGAATCAATTCCCAGAGGGGCTCCAAGCAAGACGCGATCAGTGACAGCAGTGACTGAAGCACTTGGTAGTATATAGCTCGCTCTGTTGATTGCTTACTCTTTCACTGAGGACGAGTCTCTTAGACTGTCCCTGTGTTCTCACTTGATCAAGGTCCGCTAGATGGGAGGCTTCTTTGTGCTTGCCAGTGTATTAACTGCTATACAGAAGGGAAATGAAGCGAGAGGCTCCCTTTGCTGAACACCTTCTGAGGAAGTGATTTCATGCTCCCTGACCAGAAGCGTCGAATCTTTGTTTTAAGCTGAAATGAAAAGAAGAGACTTAAGAAACTGAATAACTGATAATGTCAAATATTTTTTAAATAAATTGAAGGAATTTTTTAAATCTAATATTGCTAATTTATCTTGAGGCGGTTTTGATATGCGTCTTAGACACAAGAACTGCCACTTCGCTACCTTGTGGGACCACATAGCAAATTCGACTTAAATGAAGCATCCTGGTTCCCTCTGTACGGATATTTCTGACATCCACATTAACCACGAGGAGGTAATGTTTACGTTGCTTACGGTAGTGGATCTAATTCCTCCATCTTTCTTTCTCAAGTCACAAAGGTATACACCAAAAAAGAAGTTTTATCAGTGACCAGATCCGCCAAGAATTTGTCGAGGAACTTTGTTTATTTTAGATAGCAGGATCACTTTATCAGAGAACTGGACTGCCCATCTCTCTTAAGTGCTGGCGTTGAATTTCCACGTAACCCAGCAAAGCCGAACGGCAAATATTACTCTGTAAGGAAGTGCCACTTGAAGAACCAGTGGTGCAACGGTGTTAAGAATGCTCTGACTTACCTAACTGGGTCTTCTTCTCTGTACTTGAGAAGTATCAGCAATTCTGAATCACTTTATCTTCGCTGGTAATTATTCTGATTGCCATAAATGTGTTGCCTTCATATGTTTGCTCACTTAGACTCTTGATTTCTCACTGTGGAACCCTAGTTGGGTCTGCCTCTACCCTGCTTTGCTGCAAGGGAAGACGAATCATGTTGTTAGTACTGAAGGATTTGACGACCTACGAGGCTAGCGACTAGCCACTTCTTGCCGGCAAGGATAGGCAAACACTATCAAATAGTAAGTTATATCACGCATTATGGGGGCTGCTTTGGGAATATTGAGAAGATTCCTTGAAGCTGATGCTGTGTATTTACAAGAATAATTTTATGAGAAAAGATAAACTGAGCACTGAAGCTGTGACACCCAGCATAACTCTGCTTCTGTATCCACACAAAGATAATTAGACTTAGTGGTCAGGGTATTTAGCGCCCAACTGTGAGACGCAGGAATCGATCTGCGGGCATAGTAAGAAGTATAGAAATCTTTCCTAACATATTTTGTGGATTTCATCCTGCCTTGAGTCTCATCCTAGGTAAAAAGTTCCATTGCAAATAATACAGAAAACTGGAAACAATAAGCCACAAACTGGTCATCACAAATAGTCAATACAAACACACAAACACAGCAAACGAAATACCATGTTAATCTCCACAGAGGTTAGAATCCTTTGAAGAAAAAAAAACAAGTCTCAGCAGTAGCATCTCCATAATACCAGTTTATAGCACTATGGGTCCTTGAAGTGAAGTGCAGGATGCGCTGGTCCGAGGCGAGATTCTCTGGTTTCAGACCTTTCTACCTCCAGAAATATTACTGCATGTTGCGGTAGGGTTAATTCCCTTTACTTACTTTATGGTTAAGATGTTATCAGCGGTTGGTGGGTCGTGTTGAGGACCTTGTTGTCTCCTTGTCCTTTCTGCTCTCTCTTCTTCCTCCTCTCTCTTCTGCCTCCTCTCTCTTCTTATTATTAATGCGGAAAAATGGCTGCATCGGTAGCGTGCTGTTGCTCATGCTGTGTGATAGTTGCACGGTGGGAACCCCCGTAGTGTGCTGCACGGTGGGAACCCCCGTAGTGTCCTGCACGGTGGGAACTCCCGTAGTGTCCTGCACGGTGGGAACCCCCGTAGTGTCCTGCACGGTGGGAACTCCCGTAGTGTCCTGCACGGTGGGAACTCCCGTAGTGTCCTGCACGGTGGGAACTCCCGTAGTGTCCTGCACGGTGGGAACTCCCGTAGTGTCCTGCACGGTGGGAACTCCCGTAGTGTCCTGCACGGTGGGAACCCCTGTAGTGTCCTGCACGGTGGGAACCCCCGTAGTGTGCTGCACGGTGGGAACCCCCGTAGTGTGCTGCACGGTGGGAACCCCCGTAGTGTGCTGCACGGTGGGAACCCCCGTAGTGTGCTGCACGGTGGGAACCCCCGTAGTGTGCTGCACGGTGGGAACCCCGTAGTGCTGCACGTGGGAACCCCGTAGTGTCTGCACGGTGGGAACCCCGTAGTGTCTGCACGGTGGGAACCCCGTATGTGTTGCACGGTGGAACCCCGTAGTGTTTGCACGGTGGGAACCCCGTAGTGTGCTGCACGGTGGGAACCCGTGTGTCCCGTGGGACTCAGTGTCTGCACGGTGGGAACCCCGTAGTGTTGCACGGTGGGAGCCCCGTAGTGTCTGCACGGTGGGAACCCGTAGTGTCCTGCACGGTGGAACCGTGTGTTGCACGGTGGGAACCCCGTAGTGTGCTGCACGGTGGGAACCCCTAGTGTGTGCAGTGGGAACCCCGTAGTGTGTGCACGGTGGGAACCCCGTAGTGTGTTGCACGGTGGGAACCCCGTAGTGTGCTGCACGGTGGGAACCCCCGTAGTGTGTTGCACGGTGGGAACCCCCGTAGTGTGTTGCACGGTGGGAACCCCCGTAGTGTGTTGCACGGTGGGAACCCCCGTAGTGTGTTGCACGGTGGGAACCCCCGTAGTGTGTTGCACGGTGGGAACCCCCGTAGTGTGTTGCACGGTGGGAGCCCCCGTAGTGTGTTGCACGGTGGGAGCCCCCGTAGTGTGTTCACGGTGGGAACCCCGTAGTGTGTTGCACGGTGGGAACCCCGTAGTGTGTTGCACGGTGGGAACCCCCGTAGTGTGTTGCACGGTGGGAACCCCCGTAGTGTGTTGCACGGTGGGAACCCCCGTAGTGTGCTGCACGGTGGGAACCCCCGTAGTGTACTGCACGGTGGGAACCCCGTAGTGTAGCTGCACGGTGGGAACCCCGTAGTGTACTGCACGGTGGGAACCCCGTATGTGTGACTGCACGGTGGGAACCCCCGTAGTGTGCTGCACGGTGGGAACCCCCGTAGTGTACTGCACGGTGGGAACCCCCGTAGTGTGCTGCACGGTGGGAACCCCCGTAGTGTACTGCACGGTGGGAACCCCCGTAGTGTGCTGCACGGTGGGAACCCCCGTAGTGTGCTGCACGGTGGGAACCCCGTAGTGTACTGCACGGTGGGAACCCCGTAGGTACTGCACGGTGGGAACCCCGTAGTGTACTGCACGGTGGGAACCCCGTAGTGTGCTGGGAACAGGTGGGGGAACCCCGTAGTTGTGACTGGGCTTACTGCACGGTGGGAACCCCGTAGTGTGCTGCACGGTGGGAACCCCCGTAGTGTGCTGCACGGTGGGAACCCCCGTAGTGTGCTGCACGGTGGGAACCCCCGTAGTGTGCTACTACGCTACTCTAATAGGTATATTACACAGCGTACAGACACAGTGCTGTACGCTGTTCTCTGGGATAGTTACATGGCAGGAACAACCGCTGTGGTATGTTACGTTATTCAATATATTTTCATTATAACACTGTTCTATATGATAGATATGTTGCTACACTACTCTAAATGATAGTTACAAAGTGCGGACATCCACGGTGTGTTGCTGTACTATTCCATGTGATAGTTACATTATGGGAACGCCAGCAGTATGCTGCTATACTATTTTGTATTATACAGTGGCAACACCTTCAATATGCGACTGTTCTATTCTGGTTGATAAATAAACACCCGCAGTGTGATGCTAAACTATTCTTTATGATAAATGAGACACCTGTGTAATATTTGGATATTTTTATTCTGGAAACGTTTCGCCCACCAGTGGCTTCAGTCCAATGAGTTTTTCAAGCTCTACGTCACCTAGCTCTAATAATATCGGCTATAAATAATTCTGATGATTTACCTACTAGGCTGTACCTACTAGGCTGTACCTACTAGGCTGTACCTACTAGGCTGTACCTACTAGGCTTATTGGACGGTAATTTGATGGAACTGATTTATCCCCTGATTTAAATATATTTGAATCAGAATAGCCATCTTCCACATCTCCGAAACAACACCAGTTTAAACATGTTTATTATCGGCTGACTAAGTTCTACTTGCATTCTTTAAGTTCCCTGGAAAACAATTCGTCGGGGCCTCAGAACTTACTTAGGTTGTCTATTTTTTTGACAATCATATCCCTCGTGACTGTCATATTAATCTGTTTTCTTCAGGGGCTGAATAATTACCACTTGCTGGGATATCATATATATCTTGTGTGGAAACTGACAAGAAATAACTTAGATAGAGCACAATTCCTGCTTATCATCAGTAAGTTGTACATGTTAATAAAATACAACGTGCGATTTAACGCATTTTATTGAGAATATATTTCTTCCAAGAGTGACTGTCAATTCTGGTGAGAATTGTTTAGTCTCTGGTGGGAAGAACGTCTTCAAAATAAACTGCCATAAACCGCATAAAACACAGGTCTAACTCACACCCATTCATGTAAATGTCCAATCTATATTTAAAACTACTCACGGGACGCTACCTGGGACTTTGTTCTCCTCCTTTATAAGTCTATTGTCTAACCAGGACTTCCCAGTATCCATTCTAAATCTAAATTTCTCATATCTAAATCCATTGTTACGAGTCCTGTCTTGCTTAGATATTTTTTAAATATTTATATCCCCTTTATTTCCGTTTTCCATTTGTATACTTCAATTATATCTTAACAACAAATTCTACGCCTTTCCAAAGAGTATTAAGTTCAGTCCCTTCAGCTTGTTTTCGTAGGAAAGATTTTTAATACATGGAATCAACTTCATCCTTCTCTATATTTCCGCCACATAATATGAATGACGTATATTCAACGATATATTCAGTTGAAGTATACCAGTAGGACCTCGATCATTATTACTTCGTAATAAGCCAAGAATTCTAATTGTCTTTACTGCGAACATTTGTGCACTGTTGTCTTGGCTTCAAATTTCTGCATTCACTTTGGTTAAGATGTACATTGTTTGCCTCATAGGTTTCATTGGTGTTTCCTTTTCTAAGTATTAGAACCTTATACTACTTGTCTGCATTGAACTGCATCTGCCACTTTTCCGACAATATCAACCTATACAGGTCATCCTGTATCCTTCTAGTGTCCACAACAGAAATTATTCTAGTGTCATCGGTAAACTTATGTCATCTATGTAGACTTTGAATAGCTGGGGTTCCAGCACTGACCCCTGTGGAACATCACTCGTAACAGGTCCCCATTCCGAGTTCTCACTGTTAATACAAACACTCTGTTGTCTATTGGTCAGTCAAGCCTCAACACAGAAGATAATTTCACCTGCTCCATGCACCTTTACTTCCTGAACCTCATGTGTAGAACTTTATCAAAGGCTTTATTAAGTCCATAAACGCTATATAGTATTATTTTTATCTTGGTCTGTCGCCTCGAAAACTTTAGAGAAACTTAGTAAATTCGTGAGCAAGAACGCCCCGTAGTAAAACCGTGATGACATTTGTTGATCAGATTATATCTTTCAAGGTGGTTTCGAAGTCCATCAGTAATTATTGATTCCATTAACTTTTCCACAATTGAGGTAAAGCTGAGTGGTCTATAATTTGAAGCCTAGCTCCTGCTTTGCAGATGAGGATAACGTTTACCATTTTCCATTTATCTTGTACGATACCTGTTTGTAGTGAAGGATGAAGAGACTAATGAATTGCTAGGTTCTTCCTTACATTCATTTCGAACCTACGAAAAACATATTATCAGGGTCCGGTGACTTATTTGACTTCAATGTATTGATAAAGCCACTGGAGGGCGAAACGTCTCTAGTAAAGATACCCAGATGTTGCACATGTGTCTAATTTTCATCTTCAATGTATCTGAGGACACGTCATTAGTGACTTCGATGTTGTATCATTATCGTCCTGTCTAGTGTAAATATTGATTTCAGGGATTTCACCAGTGTCCTCTTGTGTAAACACGGAGAGGAAATATTTGTTGAAAATGGAAGACCTTTCTTTGTCATTAAGTGTAAGCTGGCCAGATTTACATTTAAATGGGTCTGTTTTCCTGCTCTTATTCCTATATACTTGGAAGAATATATAGGCATGCATGATGGGTGGTTGTGAGGAAGGTTCTTGCAACATAAGGGACTTAGGATTGCAGGTATAGATGAGAGGAGGTCAGGGGGTAAGATGGATTTCTTGCGAGTTGTTTTGAGCAGGGACGAGAGCTGGAGGTCGTTGAGGGGTTGTATGGGGCTGTGCATGGTGCAAAACTATGCGCTTAACGACCGTAAATGTCGTTTTTCCGAGATTTCCATCCAGTCTCTTGTTGTTAATTTATTCTATTCCTCAGTTCTCCCTCTGCTCTGTCCTCATCATGGTACACGCGTCGATATCTTTTCCATCTACTTTCACAGTTATTTAGGTTTCATAATTCTCTTCTGCACCATTTGTGTGTGTGTGTGGGTGTGTGTGTGTGTGTGTGTGTGTGTGTGTGTCAGTATTCAGATAACACGAGGGGTAGGTGTCCACTGAGTGGCAAGACGTCAGTAAGGTGTCGTGTTATCCTTGAACCTAAGTCCTTATAGGTGAGTGTCTCCCATGGTCCTTCTTATATCCCTCTGTCTCTCACTCTCTCTTTCAACTCTGTTACAGTTTGTCTGTCTGTCTGTCTGTCTGTCTCTCTCTCTCTCTCTCTCTCTCTCTCTCTCTCTCTCCCTTTCATTTTATCTGAACCAACCCTTATTCGTTGCTTTTGCCATTTCCACTATTACCAATTCATACCCAGGAGCTGGAGCTTAACTTCTGCCCTGGAAACAACTGAGCACCTACACACACACACATACACACTACCTAGTAGTCCCTGGCCGTTACCTAGTAGCGACCAGCGAAGAGGCGGGGCCAGGAACTGTGAATCGACCCCCATAGCCACAAATAGGTAAACACACACTTGTGGTCCAGCAAGGCTGTGGACAGACCAGTGGGGGGCAGATCACTGATGTTATCAGACAAGCTCCACCAGTCTAGACAAATTCCTGCACGGTGAATGGGGCAGCCCATCTGATGCGCCTCGTGTTTTCCCCAGGCAACCTCTTGAGATTCTCACGGGGCAGCGCAAGGTGAAGCAGAACCCTCTAGTATCAGCAGTGGCAGTAGTAGCAGTAGTGATGGTAGTTGTAGTAATAGTAGCGGTGGTGGTAGGTGTAATAGTAGTAGTGGTGGTGGTAGTTGTAGTAATAGCAGTAGTGATGGGAGTTGTAGTAATAGTAGCGGTGGTGGTAGGTGTAGTAGTAGTAATAGTAGCGGTGGTGGTAGGTGTAGTAGTAATAGTAGTAGTGGTGGTAGGTGTAGTAGTAATAGTAGTAGTGGTGGTAGGTGTAGTAGTAATAGTAGTAGTGGTGGTAGTTGTAGTAGCAGTAGTGGTGGTAGTTGTTGTAGTAATAACAGTAGTGATGGTAGTTGTAGTAGTAATAATAGCAGTAGTGGTGGTAGTTGTAGTAGTAATAGTACCAGCATCAGTAGTGGTGGTAGTTGTAGCTATAGTACCAGTAGCAGTAGTGGTGGTAGTTGTAGTAGCAATAGTAGCAGTAGTGGTGGTAGTTGTAGTAGTAATAGTACCAGTAGCAGTAGTGGTGGTAGTTGTAGTAGCAATAGTAGCAGTAGTGGTGGTAGTTGTAGTAGTAATAATAACAGTAGTGGTGGTAGTTGTAGTAGTAATAATAGCAGTAGTGGTGGTAGTTGTAGTAGTAATAGTACCAGTAGCAGTAGTGGTGGTAGTTGTAGTAGTAATAATAACAGTAGTGGTGGTAGTTGTAGTAGTAATAATAGCAGTAGTGGTGGTAGTTGTAGTAGTACCAGTAGCAGTAGTGGTAGTAGTTGAATACCTCTTTACACCAAAACTAATGTAATAAAAAATATTCATGGGAAGCACTAAATGCGTTAGGGTTCGATACGAGGAAGGAGAGGATAGCTCAATTTCCTTTAGCCAAAAGCCCTTCACTGGCATCAAAACAATTCTCAAATGAAGGGAAGGCAGAGGGAGAGCATCACCAGGATGCTGGAAGACAACATCTCTGATATACATTATCCTTTACACTATTTTTGTAAACTATACTCTATGCTATTGTTGTGGGTATTGTTTGGCTGTTATTTATTATTATTGGCAAGTGCTAAACACACAAAGGTTACATGCTATGTTAAGAATGGGAGGCAGTCAAGGTCGATTCGTGGAAAAGGAGGGCAGGAATAATTCTTTGGATCAAGAGGCCCTCACTGTCTTCAAGGCGCCTGCCTCCCTTGAAGAAACAACTGTGTTGAGGTGGACCGGAAAGCCAGTGGAAGACCTCGGTCACATGACCAAAACCCCCGCGTTGGGAAATGTTTCTCATTTTACCTGCTGAGAGAAGTGCTATCATCACCTAGGAGGAGGTAAAGCAGCGTCCTGTCTCCTTAGAACCTGTGATGGTATAATACCCTGGGATGTGATGGTATAATACCCCGAGTTGTGATGGTATAATACCCTGGGAGAGATGGGTTGATGTGCTACCCTGGAATGATAGATCTTTGGTTCGAATCTTGTGGAGGGTTAGACCTGTAAGCAGACAGGTAACAGACAGCGAGAGCAGACAAATGCTGAGTCAGAGAAGTAAACAGAGCAAACCTTTGTCAAGAATATGAGTCTTACTCTGTGAGTGTTTGATGCACAAGTTTTAAAATTGCTGCCCCTGTTTTGTATCGCATCTTGGTTGATGTTGTGACATGCAATTAAGATATTGGACAACACTGAAACTTTCTGAGATATGCAAGAACTTCCCTTGTAAAGAAAAGAATTCCCTAAGAGCTAAAATTAGTCACTGCCATAAAAACCTGGAAAACCAGATGAGTTTTTGTCGTTGTATGACCTAAAAGAGGTATTCCTCATATCCCATAATTTCAACCACTTGTTCTTCAACCTACAAAAGAGATCTAGCTAGTAGCTGCACCTCAAAACCCTCATGACAGAGAAGCAGCTAAGCAGGGTCCGTCGGTACGGTTTGACTGTATTTGCGTGTCTGAAGGGTACATCTGTAGTGCACATCTGTAGCATGGCCTGGTTACCTTTGCACATGCACAAAGCAACCACTGGAGCAGGTGGAGATGATTGAACGGGATGTTTAGTCTTTATGAACCAAAATACAGTCAATCATTGAGGGCCCATTGTCAGTATTGAAAGAGGGTTGTCTCTACAAGGCTTCAGTTAAAAAGACAAATAGCTGGAGAAATCGTAATGAGAATGCGTGGGACATATGAAGAATGGTTTTGATAAATCATTTAATTTTCATTCCTTTAATTCAAGAGACAGAGTAATGGTGCAGGAACCTGTCTCCGGACACATCTGCAAAGCAAGTTTAATGGGATCATATAAAGGTATTGCGGAAAATGTCCAGTAGCGATTAGCAAATATGTCCTGCAGCCAAGACATTTGGTCATAAGATTTATATTACTAAACACACAAAATTATATATTGGGCCTTATCTGCCCATGAAGGATATGATCCATACTGCTCTCACAGATCTGACCCCTGAGTCGACTGCTTTGGAGGAAGCCAGTGGTGTGGAGGTGCGAAATTCTCAGGTGTTTTCAAACCCACAGTACTTAATAATTGACATGATTCATGCTCAGGCAGAGGACAACCTGCCATTGCTACATCATTGTACAACACTATACTCTAACATCAGTAAATTCTGCACTAACACTGTGCACGATGTGTGTTGTCTACCTACAGAGCACATCCAAAAACACTAAAACTAATGCAAGTGGTCAACCCTTTTATTAAAGAACAACTTTGTTGATCCTTCCAGTAAATATTTTTCTTTGCATCATACTAAATAAGCCAAATTGTGCACTGAAGACGCATACAGACTACAGACAACTGTCAGCAAAACATCAATACCAGATGTCTATCCTCTTCTACACACTGGAGACGTGATAGACTTTCTAAATAATGCCATGTGACCAAAGCTTGATTCACTTTAGGGGTATAATCAAGTACCTCTAAATGATACAGCATAAGAAATTTTAACATTTGTCGTGCCAAGCAGTCAATTTTAATATAAGGTAACTCCATATGGAATACAAAATGCACCAGAAACTTTGCAAATGTCTCATTTATACTGTAGGAGTAGAGGGAGTTGAAGCCTTTATGATTTATTCAAATCAAAATTAGGATAGTCATTAAATTTTTTTTATTCATTTACGTAGTGGAACAGGGAAAGTTAGCATTTGGAAATGAAAATATACAATCTATCTGAAATTTTAAATCGTCCTGTTATAGAAAGTCACTTTAAAGATTTTTTTCGCAAATTATACAGATATATTGTTAGTTTTGTTAACTTCCCTTATAACCCAAAAATTTAAATTGTTTTTGGTCAGTTGTCAAGAAACCTTTAAAAAGATTACTAGGCTATGATGCGCACCTCCCACTCTACTATCACCATCTTATACAAAGACTTTTAAAATACAAAGATGTGAGTGAAAAGGGCTGGGTTTGATTCGTACCTGAATTACTAAAGCAAATTCCTGGGTATCTTATGGGAAGGTTGGATAAATCCGTGGGTGGGAATGTTTGGTTTTGATAAGGACCTGCCTCGTATGGGCCAATAGGCCTGCTGCAATGTTCATCAATGCTCATGTTCTTACAAATTGATGTAAGTGACATGGATGTTGATGCAGCATTATTACAAGATTCAGAAGATGGGTCCCCTCACCCACTGTTTTCTCAGCTAAATTGGAAAATCATCAACAGTGTTAAGTAAAAGGACACAAATACAACTAATGTGGCATTTTATTGTGGCAACGTTTCGCTGACCAGGCTTGACAAAGCTCCTGGAGAGCGAAACGTTGCCACAATAAAATGTCACATTAGTTGCATTTGTGTCCTTTTACTTAACATATTGTCGGTAATTCTACCAATATTAATACATCATCAACAATAATAAAAAACTTAAGAGGAAGTGTAGGCGTGTATATTAGTATTGGAGCAACTTCCTACCGCATCTATTTTGCTGTTACTAACCTTGAATTACAGCATAACCCAGGGCTGTGGGTCTGCTATATGAGCACTAAAGTTCAAGAAATACAGCTTATTCAAGTTTGTATTCTGCGTTACATGACGAGGGCGCCATGACACAGTGGACTAGGCTGCCACACTGTAATCTTTTACTGCACTATATTCAAATTCGTTAATTGGGATTCCATTCCTCTTCTCTTCCTGCATGGAGATGCAGCCATGAGGACCCACGTCGCTGCAGTTATACACACGTTTTCAGTTAATATACTGTCTTTCACTGTTAGTTCCAACATTGTACAGTCTCCTTAGGAAAAAAAGATTGTTGGGTTGAAACACACGAACAAAACATTTGCTTGTGAGGCCAGAACATACAGGAGAATGATATAGCTTGAAACCATGCTTGAGGCCCCCTGGTGCGCCCGCGCTGGGAAGAAACATGGCTTGTAAACAAGGATGCCCAGCCTTATTTACAAGCCAAATATATGAGTCGGAGGGCCTGGGTGTGATTGGTGTCGTGGGTACGGGAGTAAATTCTTGGGTAGCTTTAGGTAGTGTTGGTTTTGATAAGGACCTGTTTTGTATGGGCCAGTAGGCCAGTGTTCCTCCATTCTTATGTTTTTATGTATATGTGGCCAAGTGGTGTAGAGCGTCACTTTGGGAACCTTGTCAGACGCCCATGACGTGGGTTCGAATCCTGTTGACTGATCTTTGTGTGTCTGTGTGTGTGTGTGAATATTTATATATATATATATATATATATATATATATATATATATATATATATATATATATATATATATATATATATATATATATATATATATATATATATATATATGGCGAATAGGTAAAACCGGTCAATTAGCAAGAACTCGTTTAAAATTAAGTCCTTTCTTTCTAAAATTTTATCTTGTGCATTTAAAGATATCTTTTTCATTTATGCTAATATAAAAATTAATGATTTTGTACCAAAAGAACCTTAGGAAACTTACCTAACCTTATCATAACAAGCGCAATTTAATTTAGCCTAATCCAACTAAATATATTTTATAGAAGTTTACAATAATTTAATAATAAACACAATGAAAAGTATTTTTCGTTACATTCAGAATGATTTTTGCATACACAAATTTTTGCTTGCCTTATTCGGCAAGAAGTGCGTTGCTATTTAAGCCAAAATAGCAAGTTTTACTTATTCGGCACGACATATATATATATATATATATATATATATATATATATATATATATATATATATATATATATATATATATATTGTGTGTGTGTTTTATACACAGTTTTCTTTAGCCATCATAGTGAAGAAAAAATTCTAAGCAAAAAATTGCTCAAAATTGAGGGTTTAAATTGTTGTCGATTTTAAACTGGTATGATAATTTTTATTTGTGTTGAATGTTATGTTCGTTGCTTTTGTTGTTTATTAACTTTATATACAAATAACTTATGACGACGTTTCGGTCTTGGACCATTAACTAGCCCAGGTGGGACCGAAACATCGACATAATTTCCTTCTCCTGTGTGAGGATTATTTGTGTATTGTTCCAGTCATGGTGCTGTGGCTTTTTATTTTGTTGACTTTATTCTTTTTATGGTTTGTTGAATAATCTTTTTATAGGTGGGAGCGATGAGTGACCTGCACGGTCAAGGTGCTCTGTAAATATGTCTGCTGCTGTTACTACCTTCACCAGATAGCACGATCAGGTCTTCGTCAGGTTAGTTGCCCAGTGGTTGACTGTTACACAGATATGAGTCGTACAGACGAGCAGTAAAGACATGACGACACTGTCTTTCTCTCTCTCTCTCTCTCTTCTTTCTCATCTGTGTCCTCCACTCCACCTCACTTGCTTTCGTTGTTTGCTGGAACGAGAGGTACACATCAAGTACTAACCCATGTCGTACTAACCCATGTCTCTGAACCCCTTCCCCTCAACCCACAATCTCAAGCTCACCTACCCTCACCTGCCTGCTCACTACTAGCTTCTGGGGTTGCAGTGCTCACGGAGGTAGCCAGCATGTTCTACAAACGTTTGCTACAGATGCGCTCTACAGACATGCCCTAAATGAGCCGTATAGATGGCCCCCTCCCCCTGGGTCAGTTCTCTCCTACTGGAGTGCAGCTCAACTCCCTCAAGAGACCTAGAACCTGTGATTTAACCCTCGCAAGAGGTTCAGGAGATGGAAGTCAAGAACTCCGAGACGGCCAAGAACTTCAGTTCTGCACACTGAGGAAACCTAGTACCTGTAGCTTAATAAAATTACAGGATAATTTACAGCATGATCTACAGAAGCTGTAGATCCTCTTCCAGAAGAGCAAGAAGTAGCACTCAATCCGATCAAACACTTTAAAGTTCATTCAGACAAAACTAGGTAGGCAATACCCATAGACATTGATCTTACTACCTGACACAAGACGGAAGACAATCCATACCACGGGTGGGGTTCGAACCCGCGGTCAGAGAGTCTCAAAACTCCAGACCGTCGCGTAAGCCACTGGGCCAGCTAGCTTCAATAAGATTCATCCAACTAGGTATATTTCTACACCATAGGAAGGTTAGCATAGGCACCACTGTGTCCACAAATGCAAGTTTTTACAGACGATTTCGTTAGTCATGTTGACGGCTTTGAAGGGGACCTGAGCTAGAGTTCGTCACGGCCATGCTAGCGGGAGATTCGTCTGTAAAAACTTGCATTTGCGGACACAGTGGTGCCTATGCTAACCTTCCTATGGTGTAGAAATATACCTAGTTGGATGAATCTTATTGAAGCTAGCTGGCCCAGTGGCTTACGCGACTGTCTGGAGTTTTGAGACTCTCTGACCGCGGGTTCGAACCCCACCCATGATATGGTTTGCAATCGTGTCATTACGATTTCGTGAGTCATGGAAGACAATGATAGTTTCCAGGAGAGTCTGGTTGGCATGTTAAGGTATCTTATTAATGAAAATAAGATACCAGATATATTTAGCAAATTTCCTAAATTTCCTTGAATCTAGATGTACTCCTGTTAACCCTTTCGGAGCCAAGTTCCGAGGCCTTTCGTGTATCCATATGCTTTTGCGCTACCCTCCACAGGATGGATATGAGGTGTACAATAAACTGGTCACTTCGGCGACAAAATCTAAATTTGGCTGGCATATCACTGTGAGCAATAGATTGTTCTTACTGCAACTCATAGCATTTGTTCTGTGGAAACAATGTGTAAGAACACAGAATTTTAGAATATTTTTTTTAGCACCTTAAATAAGGTTAACTTTCTGAAATTGTTGAGAATTACTGTAAATTCACATGTAAACATCCAGAGAGAGTTGTATGAAGAATTATTTTAGAATGTGTGTGTGCGCGCGCGCGCACGTGAGCTTACCTATTTGTACTCGCCTATTTGTGGTTCCACGGGTCGAGTCACAGCTCCGGGCTCCGCCTCTTCGCGCGCCCGCGCTCGCATGTGTGTGTATGTATTCAATGATCTGTACTCACTGAAATGTGTTTGCGAGGATGGAGACTCGGCTCCTGGCCCCGTCTCTTTGACCAGGAGTGTGTGTGGGGGGAAAGGTGCATGTTAATGACTCTCCCTCCCTTTCCCCCTCCCTCCCTCTCCCTCCATCCCCCCTCCTCCAGTAGTTACTGTGGTGAGTGGCTAAGGAGGGTGTTCACTCATTCATGGGTGCTCCTGGAGAGACTTGTACCATCATAACTCATCTTTTACGAGTGCAGTATTGAGGCAGGAGGCAGACGGACTAGGTCAGGCCTGGGTTTTGGACACTTTTATTGAGTGGTTCAATCATTCCGCGCTTACTAATAAGTCTAACACTGTTATTGGCTTGAATATCGCCTTTGGTGGCTTCCCTCCCTCCCCCTTCCATCCTTCCCATCCCTTCTTTCCCTCCCTTCAACCCTCTCCTTCTCTTTCCCTCCCTTCAACCCTCTCTTCATCCTTCCCTCCCCTCTACCCTCTCTTCCTCCTTCCCTACCCTCTACCCTCTCTTCCTCCTTCCCTACCCTCTACCCTTTTCCTCCTTCCTACCCTCTCCCTCTCTTCCTCTTCCTCCTCACTCTCTTCCTCCTTCCCTACCCTCTACCCTCTCTTCCTCCTTCCCTACCCTCTACCTTCTTCCTCCTTCCTCCCTCTATCCTTTCTTCTCCTTCCCTCCCTCTACCCTTCTTCCTCCTTCCTCCCTCACCCCTCTTCCTCCTTCCTCCCACCCTCTCTTCCTCCTTTCCTCCCTCTACCCTTCTTCCTCCTTCCCCTCTACCCTCTCTTCCTCCTTCCCTCCCTCTACCCTCTCTTCCTCCTTTCCTACCTCACCTTTCTTCCTCCTTCCCTCCCCTCTCCTTTCTTCCTCCTTCCCTCCCTCTACCCTCTCTCTTCCTCCTTCCCTCCCTCTCTACCCTCTCTTCCTCCTTCCCTCCCTCTACCCTCTCTTCCTCCTTCCCTCCTCTACCTCTCTTCCTCTTCCCTCCCCTCTCCCTCTCTTCCTCCTTCCCTCCCTCTACCCTCTCTTCCTCCTTCCCTACCCTCTACCCTCTCTTCCTCCTTCCCTACCCTCTACCCTCTCTTCCTCTTCCCTCCCTCTACCCTCTCTTCCTCCTTCCCTCCCCTCTACCCTCTCTTCCTCCTTCCCTCCCTCTACCCTCTTCTTCCTCCTTCCCTACCCTCTACCCTCTCTTCCTCCCTCCCTACCCTCTACCCTCTCTTCCTCTTTCCCTACCCTCTACCCTCTCTTCCTCCTTCCCTCCCTCTACCCTCTCTTCCTCCTTCCCTCCCTCTACCCTCTCTTCCTCCTTCCCTCCCTCTACCCTCTCTTCCTCCTTCCCTACCCTTACCCTCTCTTCCTCTCCTCCCTACCCTCTACCCTCTCTTCCTCTTTCCCTACCCTCTACCCTCTCTTCCTCCTTCCCTACCCTCTACCCTCTCTTTCTCCTTCCCTCTACCCTCTCTCCCTCCCTCCTTCCTCTCTCCCTCCTTCCCTCCCTCCTACCCTCTCCCCCTATCTCCTTCCCAGAAGGCTCAATATTTATTTCTTTATCCGGTGTTGTATTGCTATGCTCATAGGGAAGCGCTTAACCCGCCTGGGTCATACAGCTACTGATACTGCCACTACTGTTACTTAGATACTCTTCTTCAGTAAATGATTCTTATTGTCAGTAAAGACTGTTACTGCATTACTTTATTCTAAATTAACACAAATAAATATATATATGTCGTGCCGAATAGGTTAAAACTTGCGATTTTGGCTTAAATAGCAACACTCTTGCCGAATAGGCAAGCGAAAATTTATGTATCCAATAATTTCGCAAAAATCATTCTGAACCCTACGAAAAACATATATTTCATTGTGTTTATTATTAAATTATTTTTAACTTATCTGAAATATATTTAGTTGGAGTAGGCTAAATTAAATTGCGCTTGTTATAATAGGGTTAGGTAAGTTTTCTAAGGTTCTTTTGGTACAAAATTATTAATTTTTACATTAACATAAAATAAAAAAATATATTTTTAAACGTGTAACAGAAATTTTTAGAAAGAACTTAATTTGAATGAATTCTTGCTAATTGGCCAGTTTGACTTATTAAGGACGACATTATATATATATGCAAAATAACCAGTGTGAAATAATAGTGAACGTCCAAGCGCTTTCGTGATTTCTCAAATTATCAAGGAACTAATAATAATAGGATAGCAGAAGACTTATAAGGCTGAGATATTACCTCGCATATGACCACGTATCATGTGAAATTTTATGAGTTACTTGTCAGGCATAGCTTAAGTTTCTCACAAATTCTATTATATATGAACATAATACTGTCAAAACCAATCTTACAAAATACACAGAAGTAAACTCTATCTAAATGGGTAAAAAAAAGTGACTTAAGATCATGAAATCTATCATTACCTGTAGGAGGTTTACCTGGAGGGGGTTTACCTGGAGGGAGTATACTTGGAGGGGGTTTACCTAGAGGGGGTTTACCTGGAGGGGGTTTACCTGGAGGGAGTTTACCTGGAAGGAGTTTACCTGGAGGGGGTTTACCTAGAGGGGGTTTACCTGGAGGGGTTTATCTGGAGGGAGTTTACCTGCAGGGGGTTTACCTGCAGGGGGTTTACCTTCAGACGGTTTACCTGGAGGGAGTTAACCTGGAGCGGGTTTGATTGGAGGGTGTTTTCCTGGGGAGTGTTTACCTGGAGGGTGTCTACCTAGGAGGTGTCTATCTGAAGAGCGTCTACCTGGAGGGTGTCTACCTGGAGGGTGTCTACCTGGAAGATGTTTACCTGGAGGGTGTTTACCTGGAGGGTGTTTACCTGGAGGGTGTTTACCTGGAGGGTGTTTACCTGGAGGGTGTCTACGTAGGGGTGTCTACCTGGACTATGTTTACCTGGAGGGTGTCTATCTGGAGGGTGTCTACCTGGGGTGTCTACCTGGAGGGTGTTTTCCTGAGGGGTATCTACCTGGAGGGTGTCTACCTGGAAGTGTCTAGCTGGGGGTGTCTACCTGGAGGGTGTCTACCTGGAGGGTGTCTTCCTGGAGGGTGTCTACCTGGGGGTGTTTACCTGTAGGGTGTCTACCTGGAGGATGCTTATCTGGAGGATGTTTACCTGGAGGGTGTTTACCTGGATAGTGTCTACCTGGTGTGTCTACCTGGAGGATGTTTTCCTGGAGGGTGTCTACCTGGGGTGTCTACCTGGAGGATGTTTACCTGGAGGGTGTTTACCTGGAGGATGTTTACCTGGGGATGTTTACCTGGAGGGTGTTTTTCTTGTGTCTATCTGGAGGGTGTCTACCTGGGGGTGTCTACCTGGAGGATGTTTACCTGGAGGGGTTCTATCTGGAGGGGTTCTATCTGGAGGGTGTCTACCTGGGAGGTGTCTACCTGGAGGATGCTTACCTGGAGGGTGTTTACCTGGAGGGTGTCTACCTGGAGGGTGTCTACCTGGAGGGTGTCTACCTGGGGGCGTTTACCTGGAGGGTGTTTACCTGGAGGATGTTTACCTGGGGGTGTTTACCTGGAGTGTGTTTTCCTGGGGGTGTCTACCTAGGGGTGTCTACCTGGAGGACGTTTACCTGGAGGACGTTTACCTGGAGGGTGTTTACATGGGGGGTGTTTACCTGGATGGTGTCTACCTGGAGGGTGTTTCGGGGGTCAACCCTCCCCGACCCGGTCCATGATCACTCCTCGATTACAGACAACAGAGAAATTCTTCCTCTGTCCCAAAAAAAGAAATCGTGTTTCTTGTTGTAAACAAAGCGTATCACTTTGTACTTGTCTACAGTGAAACTATCCATCGAGGTCTCCGACCACTGCGCCAAACTATTCAGAAAACTCGTACGTTCAACAGTGGCTGCTGTCCATCTTCCCAATTTTGGCTCATCCGCGAACTTTACAATTTAAGAAGTTAAACCCATTTCAAGGTCATTTGTATACATTGTGAAAAAGGTTTGGTCCGAGGACAGGTCTCTGAGGAACTCCGCTCATTACGTCCAAACACTCGAAACATTTCTGGGTTCAGAATCACTCTGTGTTGGCCACTAGCGAGCCTCGCATCGACCCCAACCAGAAGTTTGTCTTCAGTACCACGTCACTTTATTTTGGCTAACAGTCTTCAATGCAGTTTCTTGTATAAGGTTTTCTGGAAGTCAAAGTTTTCTCAATCCGGGGGAAAGAACATTTTTGTTCCATTACCAGTTTATATAATTCTAGACTAAAGAACAAAAGGCACAATACCGTGTCTGGAATTGTAGATTTATAGTAAATCAATTAGGTATGATCTATGGATCTTAATGACTTTCTGCTCACATTACTGAAGAAATAACGCCACATAACTAACTTTGATTCGATTAAGGTTTTTAAAGAGCTAAACGTTGATCCAGTTAAAGTTTATTCGTTAATGCCCGTCTTTTCTTTATTTTACGATATTCAATAGCCAAGTGCAACTTGATTTCCTGTTACTGAGTCGTTTTTCCAAAATCGATATTTTGCGCCCGTTCATGATTCCAAAGAAGGGGTGGACGGGTAAGCCAGCGGAAGGCCTCGGTCAGATGACCAAAAGCTCCAACGAGTGCAGCAGTTAGGCATATTTTTTTTGCCGTTATTTTCCTTATTAATAATCAACTTCTCACCAAAATTTCGCTAATTAAGTGTAAAAACAACCAAACAGAAGAAAGTGAAACACATGTTGGAGAAATCTTAGTAAACCATGGAACGGGTGGGACTCGAACCCACGGCAGGTGAGTTCTAAAACTCCCAGGCCCTTCTGTGATTCGTTTACAATCGTGTTATTGCGTTTTCGCGAGTCACGAAATCTTTATATTTCTGGTTCAGTCCTTCCAGCTGAAAAGGGTCTCCGAATTAAGCCGAAATACACGTCCACAGTGTGGAGTGCACAGTATATACACAACCCGCTCGTACGAAACTCAGACTTACGACGTTTCGGTCCGAATTGGACCATTAAATATTGACACAAAAGTGAAAAGGGTTGATAGTATATTCACCAGGGACAAAGTCCTAACATGGGTCTTCACCAGATGGTGACCCGTCACTGGCTCCTGAAGGAGTGTCTTAGGTCAAGTGATGCACCATGACAGAGGCAGCCTTGACAAGGGCACGGTGAGTGCTTAAATAGCAACGCTCTTCTTGCCGAATAAGGCAAGTGAAAATTTGTGTATGCAATAATTTCGCAAAAATCATTCTGAACCTAACGAAAAAAATATATTTCATTGTGTTTGTTTATTATTAAATTATTGTAAACGTATCTAAAATATATTTAGTTGGGTTAGGCTAAATTAAATTGCTCTTGTTATAATAAGGTTAGGTAAGTTTTCAAAGTTTCTCTTGGTACAAAATTATAAATTTTTGCATTAACATAAATGAAAAATATATATCTTTAAACGTATAAGAGAAAATTTTAGAAAGGACTTAATTTTAAATGAGTTATTGCTAATTGACCAGTTTTACCTATTAGGCACGATATATATATATATATTTATATATATATATATATATATATATATATATATATATATATATATATATATATATATATATATATAACACTGATCTCTGGCCGAAGGAGACTCGAACCTACGAACCTTGCAACAAGGTTCGCAGTGCTTTACTAACCATACCACACTGGACAATACCTTGGCTTCCAGCTCATGCTAGACGTTGATCCAAGGCAGCCAGCTTTCAGGCAGGTGGCTTACAGCTTTTCATCTCATCCCCTGCATGCATCCACACAACTAGAGATTTTTACAATGCTAGGAATTTGCAAGAGCAGGCGATCAAGGTCTAGCGTGAGCTGGACGCCAAGGTATTGCCCAGTGTGGTACGGTCGGTAAGCACTGCGAACCTTTTGCCAGGTTCGTAGGTTCGAGTCTCCTTCGGCCAGAGATCAGTGTTTGTGAATATTTCGCCTGCTCTTGCGAATTCCTAGCATGCCATATATATATATATATATATATATATATATATATATATATATATATTATTATATTATATATATAGTAGTATTTTTTTATTTATGAATGAGATGAGAAAAGGGGCAGTATGAGTAGTGGTAGACTCGAGAAGGAGGGAAGTAGTAATATATTAGGAGGGGGTAGAGGGGAGGTATGTAGTAGTGGTAGATAATAGTACTAACAGTAGCAGTAGTGCAGTGATAGAGGGGATGGGAGTGGAGTGTTAGTGTAGAAATAGTAATAGAAGTAATAATAGTGAAGTTAGTCTATAGGAATAAGGGAACAGAGGAATACTGCAGGAGAGCTAATGGCCCACGGGTTTAGGACAAAAACCCTATGGGACAAAACCCCATAGGACAGAACCCACATAGGCAGAAGACAGGAGCACTAAGAAAATATAGGAAACGTGAAGAGGTAGGGAGAGGAGATAAAAATCAGGTCAGGTCACGAGTGTTCTGAGGTTCGGAGCTTCGACAATGTAATGAGAAAGGAAGGCATTTACAAAGACAAAGTCAGGACTAAGATTCATGTTCGGAAAGTTATGTATAAGGGATGCTTCAACAAGACGGCGAATGTGAAGGCTAGAAGAAGGGTAGACAGTCATGGCAGAGGACCAGTTAATGATCTCTAACATGACAGAAAAGAGCATTATTGATGTCCGGAAGTCTGACACTTCTTTTATGCTCCTTAAGTCTGTCAGAAAGAGAGAGGCCAGGTTCTCCAATGCTGTGGAGAGGACAAGAGGAGCAGGAAATGGAGTAGACTCCGGAAGCATCAGCTACGAGAGGAAAGTTACGAACTAGATCACTACGAAGAATATTAGTTTGGCGATAAGTTTGATGTCTAAAAAACGGACAGTGTTAAGATTTAGGAAACTGGAAATCTAGGAAAGTCAAAAGACAGAAGAAAGTCTGGAAGAGAAAAAAGTTCGTTTAGGATGTGAGTAGGCATAGTTAATGAAATATAAGGGAAGCCAAGGTGAAGGATCGACCCGTGAAGAATGGAAATTTCTGAGTGAAGACATTTGGGGATCACAAATGCGGAGGACACAGAGAACCTGGAGTGTACCTGGAGAGGGTTTCGGGGGTCAACGCCCCCGCGGCTCGGTCTGAGACCAGGCCTCATGGTGGATCAGTGTCTGATCAACCAGGCTGTTACTGCTGGCCGCATGCAGGTACTGACTTTAGGTGCCTGTCCAGTGCCTCCTTGAAGAAACACGTGTTGAGAAAGAGCACATTATTTTTTGACAGAGGAAGCATGGTAAGAATAGCAGTAAATGTACATGGCACTGTGCACTAGCTGGTGATAAACGGAGAAAGAAAAGCCTGTCGCCTAGCGGTAGACATCTACGTCAAGGATAGGAAGCAAAGAGTTAGATTTCCACTCAACTTTGAACTTGACGGAAGGAACGCAGGCGGGAGAGATACATTATTATATACACGTGGAAAATTCTCGAGGGATTAGTACCAAACTTGCACACGAGAGTCACTCCCTACGAAAGCAAAAGACTCGGCAGGCGATGTAACATCCCCCCAATGAAGAGCAGGGGTGCCACTAGCACGTTGAGAGACAACACAATAAGTGTCAGGGGCCCAAGACTGTTCAACTGCCTCCCAGCATACATCAGGGGGATTACCAACAAATCCCTGGCTGTCTTCAAGCAGGCACTGGACAGGCACCTAAAGTCGGTACCTGACCAGCCAGGCTGTGGTTCGTACGTTGGACTGCGTGCGGCCAGCAGTAACAGCCTGGTTGATCAGGCTCTGATCCAACATGAGGCCTGGTCACAGACCGGGCCGCAGGAACGTTGACCCCTGGAACTCTCTCCAGGTATCATGTGGCTAAAGAGGCTGGTTATAGGGTGCACAATAGACTAGCCATTACCGTCCACTGGATGGATATAGTGTACACACTGAACTAGCCACTACTGTCCACTGGATATGTTGTACACAATGAACTAGCCAATACTGTCCACTGCAAGGATATGGTGTACACAAACTAGCCAGTACCGTCTACAGGATTGATATGAGGTGCACAGTAATCTAGCTTTTACTGTACACAGGACAGTAGACGCTATATTAGTGTGTACATACCATATTGTACATACCATATTGTACATACCATATTGTACATACCATATTGTACATACCATATTGTACATACCATATTGTACATACCATATTGTACATACCATATTGTACATACCATATTGTACATACCATATCTATCCACAGGATAGATATGGTATGTACAATAAACTAACAGCCAACCTCCACAGGATAAACTATACAAGAGAGAGTTCTCTACTAAGTGAACGGAGGATCGAGCTTCTACCACTCATTGTGCTGACTGACCCACACAGGTTAAGCGCTTCATTAAATACAAAAAAAAAATACTGCAGGATTACTTAGGGGCTATGTCAGTATATGACCCCTACGGGTTTAACGATCTCCAAGAATATAGTAATTATCCTTTGGAGTTATCTATAATGTTGTGATCAAGTCTCACCGTCGTCTGGTGCCACCAACATCCTGGCCGGTTAGAAACTGGATCGGGATTAGCGGACAGGGGCTAGAACTTTAAAATTAGTAATAATGATAATAATAATAATAATAATTCTTTTTGACTGTCGTGTCTGTTTCCTTAAGTATCCCACCAACCCACCCTCAGCCCACCATAACTCACACGTAGCCCACCCTAATGCATACCCTCAACCCACCTCCACTTCTATCCTCGGCTTAGCCATAGACCACTCCAAGCCTACCCTTAGTCCACCCTAGCTCACTCCCAGTAGGTCCCAGGGTTCTATCCCCAGGGAGGGTCGCTGTCCAGACCAATTAGACCAACCCCGCCTCCATGACAGCACCGACGGGGCGCCAGTCTGAGAGATTGACTGTCACCCCCATGTACCTAGTGGTGGTGGTGGTGGTTGTGGGGGAGGGGGTGTAGTAGGGTGGGGGTGGGAAGGGGTGTGATAGTGGTGGTAGTAGGAGGGGGTGTTGGTGGTGGTGGTAGGAGGAGGTGGTGGTGGTTGTTGGAGAGGGGTGGTGGTGGGAGGGGGTGGTGGTGGTTGTTGGAGAGGGGTGGTGGTGTGGTGGTGGGAGGGGGTGGTGGTCTTCTTATCAACATTATATTCTTCGCAATTTCCCACACCAACGTCAACTTAAAATTCATTTTAAGAAGACTTAGTTTCAAATGACTTCTGTGAAGTCTTACACTTACCCATAGTCTGGTCGAGGTGTTGTTAAGTATCAGACTTACCCACAGTCTGGTACAAACGTTGTGAAGTGTCAGACTTACCCACAGTCTGGTACAAATGTTGTAAAGTGTCAGACTTACCCACAGTCTGGTACAAATGTTGTAAAGTGTCAGACTTACCCACAGTCTGGCCGAGATTCTGTTAAGTCTTACAGATTTATAATTTGATCACAATATTAACACAAAATAAATTTGACAGCATCAACAACTGAGGTCTCAATAAATCATTCTTCTTTGCCTTGGGTGGGCTGGTGACCTAACTCTCTCTCAGGTAAAGCACAGTCTCTCTCTCCTTCAGAACTCGTTTAGATTTTTCATTTTCACAGGCAAAGCACAGGTAGTGCTCATGTAATCCCTGCTCTGCCTTCAAACCTTCAAATATTCTTTGTTCGATCCCCACCATATATACCTTTGTGAAAGTACACCTCTGTCTCCCTTCTACCTACCTCAAATTCCTACCTACAAGGTGAACACTTCGACACATGTGTAACATCTGGGTGTTTTTATTGTAGACGTTTCGCCAGCCTGTGGATTTCTCGAACAAATTCCTTGCATTTGTATTGATAAAGCCACTGGATGGCAAAACGTCTGTAATAAAGATACCCAGATGTTGCTAATGTGTCTAATTCTTCACCTACTTAATTACAGTACATACTTTCATGCTTGCAATCCTAAATACACACCTACCTGTCTACCTACACACTCCCTACCTACTTTCTTAAGAAGCAAAAGTACATGCTATCCTATGTTTGTCTACATACCTGCCTGCCTACCTACCTATTTATATAACGGTATACTTATTCACCATCCAATCAATTTACGTTCCTAGCAGTCAGTTTACCTACTTGCCTGTCTATCTACCTGTCTTCCTACCTACTTCCACAGTTCAGAAGCTTTGGGGGTTGGAATGCATAAGGCAGATGATGTCTCGTCTCTCCCTCCCTTCTTTGTCTCTCTCCTTCCTCTCTTCTCTCTTCCTCGTCTCTCTCCTTCCTCCATGCTTCCCCTATTTCCCCGAGCTCCCCTCTTCACCCCCCACACCCTCCCTGTGATCAGTATAATGGTGTGTGTGTGTGGTGGGCGCGACACACTTGTTTCTGTAAAGGTAATTGTGGGTGACCGTCGTGGCCAGGGAGACAAGGGGAAAGGATGAGGGGAGACGAGGGGAAGAGGGAGAGGTGAGGAAGAAACAGGTGGAGGAATAAAATGGGATTTGTGGCTAGTAGGCGAAGAGGTTGCGGGGAAAGGTGAGAGAGGAACGAATAAGAAGTGGAAGATAGGGAAGAAATTTTTTTATTGTAGTGGTGAGACAGGAGAGGTGGGGAAGAGGGTTAGTGTGGTGGATGAGGTGGGAGTGTAGCAGCTAGTGGGAGGGTGAAGGTGACAGTCCATGGTGGGAGTGTAGCAGCTAGTGGGAGGGTGAAGGTGACAGTTCATGGTGGGAGTGTAGCAGCTAGTGGGAGGTGAGGTGAGCCATGGTGGGGTGTAGCAGCTAGTGGGAGGGTGAAGGTGACAGTCCATGGTGGGAGTGTAGAAGCTAGTGGGAGGGTGAAGGTGACGGCCCATGGTGGGAGTGTAGCAGCTAGTGGGAGGGTGAAGGTGACAGCCCATGGTGGGAGTGTATAAGTTAGTGGGAGGGTGAAGGTGACGGCCCATGGTGGGAGTGTAGCAGCTAGTGGGAGGGTGAAGGTGACAGTCCATGGTGGGAGTGTAGCAGCTAGTGGGAGGGTGAAGGTGACGGCCCATGGTGGGAGTGTAGCAGCTAGTGGGAGGGTGAAGGTGACGCCATGGTGGGGTGTAGGTTAGTGGGAGGGTGAAGGTGACAGTCCATGGTGGGAGTGTGGATCAGCTAGTGGGATGGTGAAGGTGACGGCCCATGGTAGGAGTGTAGCAGCTAGTGGAGGGAAGGTGACAGTCCATGGTGGGAGTGTAGCAGCTAGTGGGAGGTGAAGGTGACAGCCATGGTGGGAGTGTAGAAGTTAGTGGGAGGTGAAGGTGACAGTCCATGGTGAGTGTAGAAGTTAGTGAGTGAAGGTGACAGTC